>OX637326.1:12975776-13525776 GCA_951799385.1 Hyppa rectilinea
TTAGACAAAGATTTTGCGTGGTGAGGGCAACTATTACAGAATATCCTTATGGTTTACGTCGTAGTAAATACATATAATAAAGTTTAGTAGCTCCAACCAGGACGTTTCTTTACTCCTAAATAATCTTCAGTGAATAGTGACATTTTCCTTAACAACTTAGTAAGCAGACCGCGGACCACAATTTATCTAATGGTGTTTCAAAGTAACAAAACGACTGGCCGTTTGTTTCTTCATATTATCGATCGCGAAAAGACCTCGACCTCGTTCCCTGCGGCCCTCCCTTATCAAGGACATTGTTGTTGAACTTATGAAGGTACTGAATCTTTTCTTAGGGCCGAAGCAGTATCTAACGGCGACTCTGTGACGTGCGATAGACATAATTATTTCACGACGAGAGAGTGATGCGAAATTACACCGGCTGAACAGCACTATCCTTTTCTCGCAACAGAACAATGATGTCATTAACACTCCATAACGAGCCCCAGGTCAGGAAAAGGAAGACTGGAGAAGTGAAAATGAACAGCTATGTCGTTTTTTCTGAACATAGTAAAATGTATCAATAAACCTTTTGTCCCATGTCAACTCCACAGAGTTGATGTCTGTACTACAAGTACTGCAAGCCTGCCTTAAGCAGGCTTTCGGAAACCATTACCATTCGTGCAACTGCAAGTACGAAATAACACGTATGTAACTAGGACGAGAACAAACCACATGGGAGGCGACCTAATGCTATTATCTGTGAATTGTCAATCGATGTACAGCCGAACACCTTTGCCCTCTTCGGGGATTCAGAGACACGTCCATTTTATCTAGGTATTATGCACGGATACAACTTGTAGATGTTGCATGAAGTTAGGTAATGATTAACATAACACATAATATCACGCCTTGTTATCCCCGTAGGGTTAGGCAGAGGTGATCCCATAATAGGCACACCCACATTTCACCAGTTATGTTTTAGTTCCTGTTATAGGAGGCGAGCCTATTGCCATGAACTGGCCACAAATCCTGAACGAAAGAAAGAAAAATAAATGAAAATTGACGAAGAAATTAATGATTAGCGTCTGCTAAACCATAATTTGTCCGGCCCTTCGATCAATCCGGCCCTAAAACCGCACTTGGTTTTTTTTTTTCGAGAATAGAGTCTGCTGCTGAAAATATATATTTTAGCATTTTTGTCCGTTTGGTTTGTTTGGATATTTATGATCCGGATTGGCACAAAAACTGCTGAATTTTTTGTACACATCCGCTACTTTTAATCCCAGTATGGAAACAAGTACGTTACCGTGGGATATTTTCCAACACCCACGCGGGTGAAGTCGCGAGTAAAAACTAGTTACTCAGAAAATTAAGAGATACCGTTCAAATAAAATATTCGTTGTCCTGTCTGCACAATATAATATACATTCGTAAACTCACGCCTACTTCCCATGGGGTTGGCAGAAACTGCAGTACGGCACCTGCTACGATTCTCACATTCTCCTTTTGCTTGCGAAAGTAAAAACATTTGTGTGAATATGTATGTGCATGTTCACACAAATGGTTTTATTAAAACATGTAGGTACATATTTTTATTTCAGCAGCATGTTTTCGCGATGTGTTTTTGAAACAGAAACGGGAAGAAAAATACCGGAGTGCAATGTATTATTCAGTTGTATTCGGCATCGAATTTATTGGTGCTGTTAGCAGAATTTATTTTTATACAGGCGAAAGTAAATATTGATGGCCAGTGTGCTGTATCGATAATATTGAGTATTATTGTAAACTTGAGAGTATCGATACTTTTATTAAACATGAACGGAAACCGCATGCTCGCAAATAAGATGACAAATTACTTGTAATTGGAAATAGTCTTATCCATAGAGGTTGATAGTTATAGAGATTATGAAGTAGGTTGAATACGTCTATCTAATCTATTTTGCTACTGATCTCTTTTGAAAAAGAACTCATTAGGTAATCTTTATTTCTGAAAACCTATTCGTGACAGTTGAAATGTCGATGTCAAAGAACAATCCTAATATTTCACCGTATGCTAACGTTACCATGGCTACGCTGAAACAATTGTCGCTAGGTTATAGACCCGTAAATCGAAATACAAGACATTACAACTTCCCATGTCTGGATGTACGGACGCCAGCACATCAAGCTGTCCCTAACTGTCAAATTTTCTCAATTAAATATGAACCTTATGTCTTTGCAATAAAGTTGAAATACTATCAAAGAAATTTGACAGATTGTGGTAACTTGATGTGCTGGCCTCTGTACGTATATACATATATGTATGTATAATCGACTAAACCCGATTTGCTTTACACGGCTAAAATACAAACAGTGGCAATTGGCTCAACAATTAAAGTCCGTAACTGTAAATACGTAAGCTCACGCCTTATTCCTTTGGTGGTAGGCAGGACCTACAGAACGTCACCTGCTAACATCCTTACATACTCCTTTTGCTTCACGTAGGTACGCATCTGACTTTTTATATTTACATTATGTGTTAAAGTCAGGCAGAGATGTACTTACTTTGGGTACACCTGTGCTTAACCTTTCGAGGAAACTAGGCGCAATGTTATGTGTGTATAATGTGCTAAGTTAATCTTACTTAAATAACTGTTTAAAATCAGGATATAATATTCTGAAAGAAATGAAATTACCTACCTATTTTTATAACATACCTAACCCTACACGTCATGCTTACACCCTTCGGGACCAAACCGGTAGCATAAACAAGTAATAAAATAACATTATCTATTACGAAATTCCGTGACACAGAATGTTTCACGCTGTAGCTACAAACTCGACATTAACCCTCCGCCGTGCGATAATAAGGTAACTCAAAATAATAATATTTCACGTCGCGTCACGACGCGGTGACGTATGGTTGTACAAATATCGTAACGATGGCGTCGCGTGTCATTTTATATATTACAGCGTACGGGCACGCGTGCCTTGTTGGGTTTTAGGGTATTTTCAGTACATATAGGAGAGCTATTAATTTATTTTGACAATGTGCTAGTTTTGTTCAGGTTGATGACGTGCGTGACGCGTCGTTTGGGCGTATTTATTGTCATAGGTTCGATTTACACGTTTGGTTATTATGTGTCGAGCTAACCTACTTAATATTTGATATAGATTGAGTTCGATGTACTCTCAACTATAATCTGTTGTTTAAAATACCGTACAGTTGTTAAATATGTAAAGTCCAACTTAACGATTCTGTCAGTGGTGATCCGTGGAGAGTAAACTGAAACCCATCAAAAACATAACATGTACGACAATGTAAGTTAAATTTCTGATGGGATCTCTTTACTTTTTGTAGATATGTAGATACCTCGATACTGATACTGAACCAACATAAATCAAATCATTTATTTGCAGAAGTTATTTAAATAATTCCTGTGTCTATCTGCGGCGTCGTAGGTTGTTTAATTTGTTTATGCCTAATTATTATTGCTTCTTCTTTAATTTCAATCAACTGCATTGAAATTAAAGAATTGTCAACGGACGTAAGTACGTAACCTACTGATTTTATTTATCATTCCATTGGCCATTTTATAAGGAGGTAGGTATGTACAGAGGGCAGCATATCACGCTACCGCAATCTGTAATATTTCTTTGATAGATTTTCAACTTTATTACAAAAGAATAAGGTTCATGTTCAAATGATAGTATTTGACAGTTTGGGATAGCTAGACGTGCTGGCGTCTGTACAATTACGAGCATAAATACATATATTACTATAAATAGCTCGGTAATAATATCCGATTGCATGATTCATCCTTCAATAAATGGAAGCAAATGTATTTGATAATTTGTGGAAGACATACATATACATATATAGGTAGAAAGGCCCAACACCAAAACTATCTAGCGAGACAAGCGATCCTGAAATGTAGGATGCTGCATCGGCTACAATAATATATGTGAATACAATTTGAAGGATATGTCTTGCGTCATAAATATCTGTCTGTTAAATTGAAAAGAATGTCATACCACTTTAGGATCGAAAACATCTGACATCACTTTCTCAATCGAGGCAAAAGTAAAATAGTAGCTCGTAAGTATAGCATTTGTTCTACACCTATTGCACCAATCGATTGCACAGACGCCAACACATCAAGTTATCCCAATCTGTCAAATTTTCCCAATTGAAAAAGAACCTTATACTTTTGTTATAAACATTGGGTTAACTTTATGTGCTCTTTGTACCTAACCATTCAAAACAGGTTGGAAAAGATTTGTCTATTGTTAAAATTACGACTTAATTAAGAATCAAACGAACTTACCTTGTGAAGTTTGATATCTAATTATACGAGTGTCTTGACCGAAGATGATTACAGTTTACATGCAGCAGTACGCGAGTTGATGCTGTCCTTATCACACTTTTAAAGCTATTAAATGCTTAAAGAATTTATTTTTTGAAACAGAAAAATATCAAAATAAAGGAGGTAGTATTGACTACTTCCTCCCACTACGCAACCTGCCATCGCCGTTGCAATCCTTGACTCATTTTTCAGAGCTGGAATTTTTTCGATAGGTTTTGGGACTTTCAGGGGGGGAGGGAGTGTAATCATCTTCGGTCAAGACACTCGTATAATTAGATATCAAACTTCACAAGGTAAGTTCGTTTGATTCTTAATTATACTTCGTATCTCTCCCGAAGATGATTACAGTTTACATGCAGATGTTTAGAGTATCGAAAAAACAAAATATACGACGAAGCGATCGATTTAAACTATTTTTTATTATTAAATCACTGTAACATAACAGAAACTAATTTTATACTTATATCGTTCATTAAACATACAGCAATTACGACATTAGATAATTATCTAAAAAGTGCACTTGTAAATTCCGTTTCGTTAGAGGTAGATACATTTTTATTGTAATATTTTTGGAAAACATGGGATGATTCTGTCCACCCTGCGGCCTTTCGAATGATTTCCAAATTGACGCCTGCTCTGTGAGCAGCAGACGTGGACGCATGTCTTGTACTGTGCGCACCATATAATGTAATATCTATGCCACTCTTACCTAGAATCTGTTTTACCCAGTGAGACAAAGTTTGAGAGCCTACTTTTTTATGTGGTTTTTGATAACTTATAAATAGATAATCTTCTTGACAACGTAAGGAAGCAGTTTTATCTATATAATGTTTGAGGGTTAAAGCTGGGCAAATCCTGGGGTTTTCTATTATGTATGGTAATATGATCAATGGTTGGTACGCGCCTGGCCTTGAGGTTTTTATTAAATCTTCAATTTTTATCAGTATTTTTTCTGAATCAGAAGTAATATTTTTTATTTTGATTACACTTAAAGTCTGCATTCTCTGTGCAGATGCCAGTGCTAAAAGAGTTACAGTTTTTAATGACAATTCTTTTAGTGTAATTAAATCGTTTGGGAAATAATTTGTTAAATAATTTAACACAAGATTTGGGTTCCAAGTGGTGTGGTATTTCGGTGCGGGTGGTTTTATACGATAAATTCCTTTAAAGAACCTTTTTACAGATTCGTTACAAGTCACTTCTTGACCTAACAGTATTGATAACGCTGAACGATAACTATTAAGTGTGCTGTAACTAGCACCTGAATTAAATTTATAGGTCAAAAATTCTATTAATTGAGTAATATTAGAATCACAGTAATCTAATCCTTTCTCCTTACAATATAGCCACCACGATTTAAGTGACGTGTTATATTGGTTCAGCGTGTTTATGGAGAAAGACGCCATCATTATATCGAGAGAAACGTTGGGTATTCCGCGCCTTAGCAGTGACTGCCGGATAATTTCCCTGCCATCAGGGTGAGATCCACGTGGAGAGGATGCTTCTCCCTGAAAGGGGAAAGTAATAAATTTTTGTCAGGCATAAAATACAATATTTTTGAATTAAGTAGTTTTAACCAGACTGGGTACCACGGTTGGGTTGGCCAATATGGCACCACCACAATTCCTTCTGCTTTATCACTTTTAATCTTATGTAGAACTTTGGAAATAAGACTAAAGGGAGGAAAAGCATAAAATTCAATATTTTTCCAGTTGAATGTAAACGCATCAATAATTTCGGAATTTGGATCTAGTTTCCACGAAGCATATCTGTAACACTTATGATTCTGACTACTTGCAAATAAATCGAATTGTGGAGTACCGAATGAAAGTATTATTCTATTAAATGCGTAATCTGCTAATTCCCATTCTGTATCTATATTATATGTCTGACGAGATTCAAAATCTGCTATTAAATTATCTTTGGATTGGATATAAGATGCAAAAACATGTATACTGCGTTTTTCGCACCATTGCCATATATCTCGTGCAATGTTATTTAAATGTGTAAATTGTACACCTCCCATTTTGTTGATGTATGCAATTGCTGTAGTATTGTCTATTCTGAGTAAAATATTGCGATCTTTGAGGTGTGATGCAAAGATTTTTAGACCATAAGAAGCTGCTAGTAACTCTAGAGTATTAATATGTAATTTTAATTGGGAATGGTTCCAATGCCCGTGAGCGGTTTGGTTATTGCAAGCTACGCCCCAACCAGTGGTTGAAGCGTCGCTGTATATTTCAAGGGTGTAATCATTTGTTTGAAAGGAACAAAATGAGAGCTCAATGTTTTCTTTCCACCAAACTAAATCACTTTTTATGCAATCTCGTAGTATCATGTATTTATTATAATTGTTAGAATAATTTAGTGCTAGACATTTTTCTCGTTCTAGAAGCTTTGTGTACAACCAGCCGTATTTAACAGCGGGACACGCTGATGTTAACAGACCTATAAATCCAGCAAGTTCCCTAATTGTGCATTTGTGTGTATGTAACAGCTTGTTTGCCATTAATTTTATGCGGTTTTTCTTTTGAGTAGGCAACGTTATGGACATATGCCTTGAATCAAATAAAAAACCTAGGAAAAGGCATTTTTTACTCGGGTAAATTTTACTTTTGACATCATTAACTAAAAAACCTAATTTTAATAATAACTCTTTTGTCGCTTCAACGTTAATGAGACAACTTTTATAGGAATTACCGATGCATAAAAAGTCATCAATATAATTTACAGATAAATGGCCTAATGAACGTAAATAATGTAATGCAGGTTTCAGTAATTTAGTGAACACATAGGGTGCCGTGCAGAGTCCAAACGGCAAAACATTAAATTCGAATAATTGATTCTTAAACTTTTCTGAGTTCCAACTAAAACGAAGATAAATTCTGTCGCTTTTTGCAATTGCGACTGAAAAATACGCGTCTTTTAGGTCTATGCTTGCCATATAACAATTTTGATCGATTAATTTTATAGCTGTTCGATAGTCTTCCATTTTAAAGTGGTGAACATGAACGAATTTATTTAGGTTTTTTAAATTAAGAATGAAGCGATGTTTTCCGTTAGGTTTAGGTACTGTAAATATAGGTGAAATAAATTGATTTTCACAAGGAATACATTGAGACACAAAACCTGATTCTAATAGCTCAGAAATACAATTATCAATTATGTTACTTTCTGTGCGCGTATATGACCTTTTAGGTATGCTGGTCTGATGTGGTTGACAAAGGAATGGTATTTGATATCCTTTGATCCATGACAGTATTGTTTTATCATTAGTAATATTTTGCCATTCATAAAAGTAATGCTGTAATCTGCCAGCTATAGGTACATTATTATTATCTACCTGTGACGAAGTGATTAGCGGCGTCGCGCTGAGGAGTTGGCCATCCGTGCACGTGAGGCTGTTTGCGCGCGGCGATGGTCCCGTGGCGGCGGCGGCGGCTGGCGCCGAGTCTGGTTGGGGTACACTCGCGGCTCGGCGGCTGGTGCCCGCGGTGCCCCCCGTGCGTTTAAAGCGCCGGTTTGGCGATATGTAGAAGAATTCGGCTGATTGCGCTGTTGATTGAATCTTCCACTATTTGCGGTGAACCTCAATTCCGAGGCAGACATTGTTATGGCCTTGGTGGATTTTAGATAATCAGATAGGTTAGAACCAAATAAATAATCGTCTATTTTAGTGTTTTTTATTATTTCTCTTTTTTGTTTACTTATTGTGTTAATGATTGTGAACCTTCTAGACAGCGATTCTCTGTAGTGAGTGTCGCAAATCAGGCGGCCTGCATCACTGAGTGTTTTTATAACCTCTTGTGGAATGTTTTCAGTCTGTGACAAAGCTATATTTAATGCTTTGCCGATTGCCGAGATACAGCTGGCCATTTGATTTTGTTTCTGTTCACTATATGAATCTTTTTTAATGTTAGCATCAGACAATGCTGATTTTAACTCGGGATTTAACATTGGTGCTTTCATGTAAATACAATTTTCGGCGGGTAGATATTGTTTTAGGAGATCAACTTTTTCCTCTTTAGTGAGACCATTAATTAAGATGTGTTTCCATCGCGTTGCCAGATCTTTGTGCAAATTATCTCCAAACGGCTTGTTTAATGTAGGGTCTGACCCTAATAGTTGCAAGACTTCCGGGTCCAGTTCATCCGGATTTTCATCAGCCGTTCCTTCGCCTTCTAATGGTACCTCAGTGGTTATGATCTCATCTGTAAGAATGAAATACAGCAGTAAGTGCACGCCGTAAGTAGGTACTTTTTCCGGAATCGACCTATTTAAATTGTTAACGAATTTCATGTGCAACTGTCATAGTATCCACACACGATTAACGTCGGGATAACACAATGAACACGTTCATTTTATGACATTTATATCAGCGCTGGCATCCACACACGATATACGTCGGGATATTAATGTTGGTGTTGTAAGTACACCTACCCACATATAGCGGTCATAGTATCCACACACGGTAGACGCCGGGATAACACAATGAATTAGATTCATTTTATGACAGTTAAATAACTTGGCATTAGCCATCCACATACGATACACGTTGGGATATCACAATAAATGTATTTTATTTCATTTATGTGCAGTCTCACGGCGGTTGATGAGAACAATAACATGTAGGTATTTGTTAATTAGCTTACCTTGTGGTTCTAGATCACTGGTTAAATCATGCGTTAGTGAGTGCAAAGGAGATAACGCCGGTTCAGATTCCGATGATGATGAGGAAATTCTTCTTCGTTTTCTAACCAACTTCTTCACTTTTTTTAAAAGTTTTTCGACACTGTCACTATCATTCCTATCCGATCGCTTTCGTTTGCCCATATTTTAACGCAATTAAGGTTTAAGGTTTACGGACGAACGAATAAATTTAAGTACGTGTGAGTCGGACGACACAAAATCACGTAATGAGTCAAGGATTGCAACGGCGATGGCAGGTTGCGTAGTGGGAGGAAGTAGTCAATACTACCTCCTTTATTTTGATATTTTTCTGTTTCAAAAAATAAATTCTTTAAGCATTTAATAGCTTTAAAAGTGTGATAAGGACAGCATCAACTCGCGTACTGCTGCATGTAAACTGTAATCATCTTCGGGAGAGATACGAAGTATAATTCAAAACAGACGTGGAAGTAGGTACCATCGCGACCCTCATGTGGAAGAGATCAGTGGCCATTGTCATCGGTTTGCCCAAAAACACGCCATATCTGTATATGGTATATTTTGAACCCCAAGGTTTATCATGACATTTTTGTAACATCGCGGAATATGTGTGTGGGACGGGTAGATTTTTTATTGAAAAAAATGTTATTGTAGTTATTTAGTAGGTTAATCTACTATTATTATTTGTTTTTTTTTTTAGTAAAATTTGTGTTTTTTATTAAATGATCACAAAATCGTGGCAACTTGACAACATTATTTAAATGATAGTAAGTAGTTGTGTTAGTAACAGTCTACTTACCTTATCCACGAAATTGTGCTTCGTTCAATTATTCTAAAATTACATCATAAAAGAATCCTCGTAGTGTCACAAAGAAAAAATCCTTTAGAAGTCCGCAAAGTTAGTCACCACGGGTATAACCAATTCAATGATCAAGAGAAAGTCAAACACTCCTGGGCACTTGAACGAGGCTTACTTTTAGCGAACATTTCAAACTGCGACCCTCGAACTTGTGAAGCCGCTGAAGAGATGGGGTTGCCAGTTTCCGAGATTTTTTCCAATTTGAAAAACTTCGCGAGGTTTCCAGCCTCTAAACTCGTAAAACTTGGAGAATTTTAAAGTTCCATAATAGTAAGACTTGTCGAGTGTTTTGTTTGCTGATTTTATAACTTGTTTAATGAAATAAAGCTCGCAAATAATCAATTTAGCTAAAATTTCCTCGTTGTTATAATGAAAACGTGAAGTTTGTTTGTTATATTTTCGTACAAAACCCATTAATTAAAGTTTAACAAAGTTAAATTGAAATGCCTTTATTAGGTATTTCCTAAGAAATATGTATAATATTTTCAATTTTGTGATATAACTACACTATTTCATAACAGAACTAGTGTCGTTAAAAAAGATGAACAACTGACATTCTAATAAACGAACAGCGAATGCTACTAAATGCCAATAGGTAGAAAACCGAGCTCACCCGTTGCTTTACGAGAATGCATCAGAATGACAGACAAAAACAAAAAACGTGTGTCGGCGGTGCGGGCCGTGACGTCACCTACTTAGCTAGTGTTGATAAAATTGGCGGCAAGACTTGACTCGTCGTTCAGTCCATCGGCTGTACCGTTCGCTTCGTGTGTCCGTGATCGTGGGTTCGAATCTCGCGGTGAGCATGACGCATAGATAGTCGACTATTTAATAGTCAACTCATCTGCAACTCCATGCAAGATCGTTGGAAGCATTATTTGATCAACCGACATCATCGAAGGTTTGGTCTGTGTACACTTCCTACATCTTTTGGAAAACTTTTATTATTTTTTATACAAGTTTTATTTTTATTAAGTACTTTTTTTTAAGTAGTAAGTTGTAATGCATAAATAAGCATGGACATTTTATGATATTATTTATTTATATTTTTTATTATATTCAAACTATGTAATTATAATTTCTTTGAACAATGCATTCCAATAATATAAATTAAATAGATTTCAATTTTTTAAATTCAAAATAAAACTTGCAAGCAAGTGTTCAACGTTCACATATTTCATCCGCATAAAATGCAGTATAGTTAAAGCTTTGTGTCTTATTTCATTGCATATGTATAGAAAGAATTTCTTATGATTAATGTAGGTACGTGCTTTAGTACATTTGGCTTATTAAAAATGGCGCCTAGCCATCCTTTGTCTTTTATTTCGGAGTTTGCGAGACGTGTACAAAATAGTGCAAGATAACGTTAAGGTTCAAAACATCTCAATTTTGTTTTTATTAAGCAAAAGAATCCAGAATAAAACGAAAACTTATCATTGGCAACCCGGAGTTTGTATTTGTGCCCTGTTGATGGCAATAGTACCCTATTATATGGGACTTATTCATATCTGGCAAAATGTACTACTCTGCCTAACCATTCGGGGGACACAGGCGTGAGGGTAGTGTGTACACGATAAGTTTATATCTAACATTACACCGTCTGGAAGCTACCGCGTGCCATATTAATTACTTAATTATACTAAGTACATAATTATTTAATCGTAGGCATCGTTTTAACTTAAAATTAGTTTAATCTATTGATACTTTATGATTCAGTTGAATTACCCTCGAACCAACCCGCGCCGAATCAATTATTAAAACAATTTACGAATGTTTTATTAAAGCATCCTAAAGGGAATTTAATGTAGGTAGAGGACTTTTATTAAAGTATATTCTGTAATAACTGAGCTGATCTGAAATTCGAGGTGAATAATAAGTTGCAGATGTTCGGGGATATCAATATCATAGCGGCCAGTAGTGTAATGTCTACTGTGTACAGGAAATATTTCCTGCCTCGTTGGTCTCGTGGTCACAAGTGCTACTGCTAAGCTGACGTCCTGAGTTGGATTCCCGGGACGTGCAACTGCGCTGCTTGCCCAGTGGCTGGATATGTGCCCAGTTGATGTCATTGAGCTGGCCCCCTATTACATGGAACTTAATAATTTGGGTGTACTATAGCCTACAACCTGTGCCTACAACGAACCCTTCGAGGAGATCAGGCGTGATGTTATGTTTATATAACACAGTAATTATATGACAGGAAATATTAAAACTTCCCTCTACACTGCTAACAAAACGAAAGTCATGTTATTGAGAAATTGATACAAATACGCCTGTATATCCCAAAGGGGACAATATAACTGTATTAAGAACACCCGCATGTCGACCGTTATGTTGGTCTCAGTCTCACAAGGCGTGTGAATTCCTCAAAATTTTAATACATATATCTAGGATGAAATTACAATCTATTCTTACAAATATTTTTCATTTATGCTCGTTTTCACCGACTTTACCTAAGTTTAAGGGGTCTCATAAAATGGTTGGTTGATTGTTAGATGGTGATTGTCTAGGTTATTAATTAAATTATAAAGTAACGCTGGTAGAAAAAAATAAAACCAGTATTATATTTCAAATAGATATGTGCATAATTTTACCTCTCAGATCTAAACGGTTCTTTAAACTTTAAACTGTAACCACTGAAAAACGTGTATCTGAAAGTCGACCAGCCCAACCACTTTTTAATTCCTTAATACCCACCCCCGTCTACCCCTATATACAACCCCCCACTGTCCCATTTGAAAGGTATTTCAGATCAAGAGCTGAATTATTGATGCCCAGTAGAGCAGTATTGTGTCGCCGTTTCACTCGCCTGTCAGAATTAGACGCGCCAAATTGATTCTGATGGTAAAAGGATTAATTGCCATGTATTATTCAGGATAAGGGGGGCTTGAATTAATAATAAAAGACTTGAGCTACATTGGGCTTATTGGACGACTCGCACGAATTTAACTCGCACAAAAGGTACGAATCGACTCCTTTAAAAAATATTATTTTTTCTGTAGTCGATTCGCACAAAGTTTATTTAATGGGGAGCGAATAGCCTACTACATTTTTGTGAGGGTGTCGATTTGCAGGCCAATAAATAAAATTTGTGCGAATCGACTACAGAAAAAATAATATTTTTTAAAGGAGTCGAGTCGCACGTTCCGTGCGAGTTAAATTCGTGCGAGTCGTCCAATAAGCCGACATTGTGGCTAAATCCATTGCGTGAATAATTATAGTCGGAATTTTAAATTCTTTGACTGCCTCGAAGGTCTAGTGACACTAGACCAATCCCAAAACCCAGGACCTCAAGCACCCACGACGCGCTAATGTTAGTGGGTTTTTTTTATTTGGAATTTCTCAGTAGCGGGCCGTAGTCTGGAATTGTGCCCGATTAATAGCCTTGCCTTCTAATGCTGCTGTGAATCTCACCTTTCAACATAATTTATTAGTGTTATTCTCAGAATAAGATAAGAATATGAAACTGAATAGCGGTCATACTATTATGTCAGACATAAACCTAGTTCCAAATTCTTTATTTAATCATCGTACACAAAGAATTTGACATGAAACGCAAAATTTTACGGCACATAATTGTATGTGTATAAAACAAAACGGTATGGCGTACGAAACTTTCACAATAGCAAGTTTTTGCGTCACTTAACTACTAAGTTATTTATATCGCCAACAGAACCTACACAACTACATACATGCATGTTGACTGACATAATAATTACAAGAGTGCGCTTCTAGATAAAGGAGATTACGTCATCCACATAATACATAAAGGTAGCGCTTCAAACTTTATGGCAGCTCTGAAGCACGCTACTTGCTGCGCAGTACCGCACCCCGCACCCCCGCTGACACAAGAATATGCTACTGCGCAGCGACTCGTCTCATGCTCCGAGCCGCCATTAAGTTTGAAACGTATTGTAGGTTATGCGATTCATAACTTTTCGCGCAATTTTTCCGTTAAGGAATAAAACTAAAAACAGAAATTTCCTTATTTTCCTCTCACTCCGTAAAATACGAGCGCATTTCGGTAAGTCCTCCGATATTGTCTTAAGTACATTACAAATGTCCGTGCCGCAAAGTGAAGTCGAATTAAAAAGTAGGTAAAGCGTCCGCATTCTGGCTGAATATTAGTTTTTACGAGGTCCTCAAATCTTTTGGCGTAGAATCGTAACAGCTCGTCGCCCGAGCTGTAACGCGGTCGCGGTCGCCTACAATCCTACAAAGGGTGGTATTAGGGAACATTTTCATATTTTTACAAAGCGTTCATGTTTTGACCACGCTCTTTTTGTTTTTGTATTCAATTGTTTATTTGAGTGAAATATTATAGCATTTTGCTGTTTTATTTTAAAGCTTCTATTAATACAATAAAATTTCATTTAGATAGCTTTTTAAGCCTTTTTTGTATTTGTTTTGGTCGGGACATACTTAACAGATGGTTTTGAATCTGGACACAAGTCATAAAAAGGTAACCTTCCATATATCCAAGAATCAACTGCACCCTAATTGCGTCACCACACGGTATTAATCAAAATCCAAGTCCATCGCATCATAAGCTTAACAATTTCCTCTGCTCAATTCTTTATATTATTCTCAGGATCTATTCAGGATATACTTCTCAGGATATACTTCATGTTTTCATATCACGGGCTTTCTAGCTCATCGTATTATCAAATTAATTACTTTTAAGTTCTTAATCAAGTTACCAGAATTAACCCTACAACTTTCGTGGGATGTCTAAGTATAGGTGTACATGGAACATTACATGGGCTATGGTATGGGTCTCAACTCGTTTATAAGACTTTGATTCTTGTAAAGGTTTAATGTTATTATATGACGGAACATACTCTGATGAAGCTGAGAAAGTCTTTAGGTCATTTTCATTACAAAATAAAAAGTATTTTTCAAAAATCCTTTTTCAAATTAGGCTGAGACTCAGCATTTTTCGGACGTCAAAATTACGTAGATTGTCCCCCAAAACGCCCGCCCTTCATCACTTCCTAGAAAAAAGTTTTGCAACAACCTTCCCAACAGTACAGTAGAGACATCTTGTGTGTCTCAAGTGTAGTAACTAAATATAAATTACAATAATTTTGTTTCAGTCTGGTACACGTTTATGAATTAATCATTCAGCCGATAGAATCTCAGATTTTCACCAAACTTAATCAACCTAGTTTCTTCTACAAATAAACAAAACACACATTTTTCCTTCGTAAAGTAAGGCAAATAAAACCTGTAAGCCATACTTACATTATAATTATTAGAATACATACATCCATACATTACAATTAATCGGTACGTGCACTAAATAAGCCTCTGGTCTTAGCCGATAATCCGGCTGGTAGCGGTTTCATTAGCTAAGTGCGGGGAGGGGCACAGGTAACCACTGTGGTAGGAAAAACCGTTAGCCGCAGCTAGAGAGAGAAATCGACACGTGAAAAAACGTGTGCGGTCGGGGGAATCCCTTCAGGAACGAAGTTCAGTTCAGTATTGAAGTTATACGAATATCGATACTCGCACGCAATATAAGAGAAAGAGACTGAGAGAGAGAGAGAGAGAAATTCGCATGGCATAACGCTTGTTTATTACGTGACGATTTCTACCAGGCAACTTCTCCCGCAGGCTTCGTTCCAAATGCATATTTAAGCGATGTGTTAATGTGCATTTGAGTATAAAAAGTTGTGCATATTTCTCTGATAAGTATTTTTACGTGGCTAAGTACAAAATATTTAAACTAACTAAGAATCCTTGAGAAATTTGCCATAGCCAATAAGTACACTAATGCGGGTGAAATGTTGCTATTCAAAAACGGTATTCGTCTCACGTGTGTTATCTGAAAAAATGTTCCGTCAATTCTCATGTTTGATTGCTCCAAAGTGGTCACGTCTCTGTAACTACCTTCATCTACCTTGAAGTTAATGCTTTCTAAAACTTCTCCCATTTATTACTATTTAAAACACCCTGTATGGCCAATTTTCTTTATCCTATTAATTATTTCCTAAACATTTTCCCATCTCTATTATTTCCTCAGACAGCCTCGTTAGTCTGCTGAGCTTATTGGGTGTGACCACAATTAGTGGTCAGCCCCCCTCTGCATCAGCGTCTTGTGAGTAGCACCAACCACTATCGAATGAGCTATGACCACATTGTCTAATAGATTTAATCGGAATCACAGCGTAGGAAGCAGTGGTGGGACAAAGATTTATACGAAGAAAACCTTAGTTTGTTTTGTATAGACAAATTAAATTAGTGTGACATCACGCCTGTATTCCCCGAACCGTTAGGCAGAATGTATTTATGACTACCCACATTTCGCCAGCTATGGTCAAGTTCTATTTGAGCTTGCATTCTGAGATATGTATCGCTGGTTTATTTTAGCATATTGCGGCTTTTTCATTTCGTTAACTTTGGTTTTAAGTAATAATATATAGAGCTCTAAGGTTAAAAGAATTTTAGGTCTTTAGCCTAATTAAAAATATTTTTGATCATAAAATTGCAATATATGAATGAATTTCAATAAAGATAAAAGCTTGACAAATTAATAAAATTAATCATCTTATCAATTTCAATAACTAAGTAATTGATCTTGGGTTTTAAACAAACTCATCTGAAGTAGTAAAACATACAACGACAACCTTGTTGGTCTAGAGGTCGCAAGCGTTTACGTTAACTGGCAGTACATTTTAATTCGTTATTAAATAATTTTCTTTTCATTTTGCAGGTAAATATTTTCCACACTTACACACAGCAAACCTCGAGAGAAGCAGACGTAAGTGGTTTTACATTTAAAAGCAATCTAGAACCAATAATAACCGTATTGATGTAATAAACAAACTCTCTCTTTTAATTAAACCCAGTACATTTTGCACAGGCTCCCTTATCGTGTACATGGTCACCAGGGTCACGGCCTGACTAACTACGATACAGAAATAAAGATATGCAGAAGTCTTACTTAAAAACTTTGGTAGAATTGTCATAAAGGGTCTGCATAGGTACCGCGCAGCAATATTGATGCTCAATTTCTCTTATACGCGTGACGCGAAAAATAACTGTCATCATGGAGAAATGAGGTAAGGTTATCGTAAGTCTAAGTCTACATCTGCCGTCATGGTGATAATAATGCGAGCCTATTATTGTTCCACTGCAAGTCACATGCTTCTTCTCATACATAGAAGTGAAAGCGTAGTGGTGTGACCCTCGGACTGATAAGTCATAGGTCTCGAGTTCGAACCCCATTCTCACTTGCTTAAAATCGGTGAAGGAAAACATCGTGAGGAAACCAGAATGTCTCAGAGATATTTCTCAACAGCATGTGAAGCTAAGTCAGAGGCCCAAGGGCAGCATAAAAACTCTGACACCTGGTTAGTCACTAACCACTCGAAAAGAAAAAGAAGAAGATACACAGAAGGCACTAGTATTTGTCACTACTCTTGCTCAAGGCAGGTAGGTGATGCCGAGACCTACGTATAAGTCCAGATTTCAATTTAGAAACAATATAATTCACATCACGCAAAAGCGTGGAGACCCAATACCTTTCTGTATAGTGTCAGCTTGTGTACTTTTAACACAGAGTCCTGTGTAGGACACTTACCTCATATAAATATCGAGTTAATTTTATCCGAACATCGGTAGATTCCGTTTATTTGCAAGAGCTTGAGCGAGTTAAACTCATTCAAATGGAAACTGGATTTGATTGGAAACCGGAAAACCAAAAAGGGAAAACCGGACTCCATTTTTATACTGATCCATCTGTCCATTGTAAAAATACATATAAAGAAAATATAATTTAAATAAATATCCAAACTGGGGATTGGATAAAACGAATAATTTTCTCCTTTCTTTAACCAAAGCTTTACGGCGTGGTAGGCAGCAAGCGCATTTAGTTCTGCCTCTAATGAATTACGATAACACACACACCAACACATTTCGCAGAAATATATTACCGTAAAATAGCATTTTTCCAAAGACCATGGTAACGTGAAAATTGGTGAAAACGCATAACAGTGATAACAAGTTATACCATCATCTGTATAAAGCCAACACATAATTCGCAACTTTTCCGATCGGCCTTAGATTATCAAGTCGTCTGCCGCCCTGATCCCCAATACCAATATACCAATTTCCAATACATTGGCCATATACTGCTCCATATATGCGGCATCCATTGCCGGGTCGCCTCGCCAATTCGCCAGAACGGCGGAACTTACGGAGCGAGCGATACAAAAGTGACGCTATAATCCGCGACCCGGGCAATAAGGGCCACGCTCGGTGCAATACCGACCGCAGTTTACTAAAAGAATGACGTCACTCGGCTATCAGGACCAAAACTGTCGCCTTTCTTTTGTCGCAAGTTTGTGTTTATAGGGACATTCTGTGATCCTGTCGGAATACGTTTTTGGATATTTTGGTGGTCTGTTTTTATGCTGTGTTTTGTATGTTTGCAAGAATTCGGAAAGTTTTTGTACTACAACATAGGATTTAACTTTGAAATTCATGATGAAAACATAAAAATGTTAATTTCAAAAAGCCCCAATTTTACCCAGTGAAGAATACTAAAGACGTAATGTTTAATTAAAACATACACCCGTAATTACGATAATGAGTTATTATAAGTCCAGACATGTTCATCTCATCAACTCTAATGGCCGCCGTCCTAATTTTACGACAGCACTCTCGCCATCTTGTTCACTAAAACACCCGCCATTTTGTTGCTATTTGCGCCATATTTAAATCACCTGGCCATAATAGCCCAAAGGCCTTCACGTAATAGTAGCCGTTTAATAAAGGCCCAAAAGTTCATAAAATCAGTAAATTGTTCACGTTTTCAGTTTCGTAGCGAAACCTTAAAATAATTATGTTTTTGATATGTAAATTTGGATCTCATGAAAGCCGTACCTACCATAAGTTTTGGAGACAGTTTATAAGGTCTAAAGTCGTCGTTGGTAAAATGGCTTCACGTTTCTCGCAATTTTCGTTAAGTTTGATACAATATGAAATAATAGTCGTGGGCCGCGATATGAGCCCTAAAAGACTCAAGGTTGTGTTAATTTAGAACTCCAAACAGTCTAAAAAGTAAGCACAAAGAAACATGTAAATTCTTTAAACATAAGCGACTATCTATTCTATCATCTACGTTTACGTTATACGAAAGCATTTCGTAAATTGGCTCAAAACATTATTCATTTATTCAACTGATGGATTTTCCTTGTAACATATTACGCATCCATTACATTAATAGATTCACGCACTTTCTTTTTCAAGAACCTTTCAATATTTTTGCGAATAAATAGTAGCGATAACAACCATAGATATACGATTGTAATAACCACCCCGTGTGGTTGCGCGGCCGGCATTCGTGCAATAAATCAGCCGATGACATACGTGCAATGCGTATGTGTGGATCGCACTACACTACACGTTTTCATTCAGTCGGTAATAATTTTGTTAGTGCGGATAGTGGTGTCGTCCGCAGCTTCGGATTTATGCGTTCATAGCTTTGTATTGCGTTTTAAAGTTTGATCTTGATTTGTGTATTCAATATGTACCGGGAAACGGTATCCGCAGTCAAATATTGGTCGTGGTTTGAATGATGGTTGGCTTGGCACCTCTGAAACAAATTTCAATTTAAATTTGTGCTGAATTTTGGCAATAATGGAAAGGATGAGCGTTACGAATCTTTTTACAAATGAAAACTGAAAACACAACTTTAGATTACTTAGTGGCACCTCTCCCACACATGAGATGATGTCCTCTGAAGAAACATCAAGAGTTCCCTAACATCAGGAGCGAGGAGTGCAATGAAAATATTTTGCTACTCATACCCAAGGCGAACGAATAGGTAATATTTGCACAGGTTTTCAAATAGATATCCCAGTGATACTGGGGACGATAGCTAGTCAATATTGAAGGTTTTATTGCACTGATTTTCTTTTACAAACATTTGAAAAGGAAAACGGAACGGATATCGCAGAACAAATAGATCTTATGTTGTGTGTAAAATAAAGAATAGGAATCATCTGTTAGTCAATATCAAATGGTACCTCTACATAAGTCTATTTACCTACACGGAACATCGTAGTCCGTTTTAAATAAGGCAATGTGGTCTGTGTTATGATTATGACGGAAATATGCAATGATATTGTTTAATCGCAACAATATTTCCGTAACACAAATACGTTTAACGCTAAATGAATCGTACTTACAAAGTGTTAATCAACAAACAATTTATACAATACCCTCATTTATTGAAATAACAACGGCAGCACCTAATTGGCTCGCACAGTAATTTGTTATTCTATCATTAATTATTGAAGCATTGGAAACTATTGTAATTAACAGGAACACAGGTAACTAATATTCCCGAAGTTGCTCATAATACCCTGTCGTTGTCCATTACCGGGGCAATGTGGGCAATCTAGGTCAGTGGGCATAAACGTGCGAATTGTGAATACAATGAAATATTCAGCCGTGAATGATGAGCAATGGTTTTTTGTGTTCCAATTATCTTTTTTCGCTTTGTCAAGATTTTTGATGGGTTTATTTATATTTAATTCGTTAAGCTGATATTGTGCGGTAAATAGACGACAGGATTTTTTCGGGTAAAACAAATTTCGACAGATTCCTTGTACAGCTCAAACCAGCGGAAGGGTTGCTTGTTTACAACCTAATTGTAAACACATTATGCAAACTGTACAACAAAGCTTAGCTCTTAGGGCACGGCTACATAGTAAAGTATAAATTAAATCGATATTCTGAGAGTTCCCTCTTAAGATATAATGGCGTCTTGATGACTCTTAGCCAAACACTTACGAACTGCGTCGAAAACCGTTTTAGAGACCTTTCAGAGTAAGAAAACTTTAGATTTATTTGGTTTAGGTAGTGTTTATGTTTCATTTAAGTAGAGCTTCTTTTACCAATTAAAATACCTAACCTGGATATTTGTTGTCCTAGCTAGTATACAAGTATAAGCATGTTATAATATATACGAATATTTTTGCTTAACAAAATCCTAAAGAGATTTTCTAGTGGAATGTTGATTTCAACTAAGGGGTAGGTTGAGTACCAAAATACTATTTATTTATTGATTTACACTATGTTCGTAACAACATAAAATTACAATCAATACTGTAGAAATAAAAAATAACTATGTATCTGGATACGTATTAGAAATAATTACCTATACATTATTGTTATCTTGGGACTATACCCTCGCTCTGGTAGCACGGTAGCGGCCAATGAAACAGTAATACATATTAATAAATTATTCTGTCAAAATAATTTATAAAAGAAACTAGCTTCCGCCCGCGGCTTTGCCCGCATAATATGTCGACAAATTATACACATAGACCTTCCTCTTGAATCACTCAATCTATTAAAAAAACCGCATCAAAATCCGTTGCGTAGTTTTAAAGATTTAAGCATACATAGGGATATAGGGACAGAGAAAGCGATTTTGTTTTATACTATGTAGTGATACCACATGCAATGCGAGACCTTTTTAGTATCGATCATTTTGTAAACTCTCAATTTTACATTTTGCAGAAATGAACATATCGATATTGAATTTAGCATTGTAGAAGCTCTATATGATCGTGGTATGTTAGCTTGGTAGCTCCACCTTCATGTCCCTGACAATTCAAAATTGCCTGTAATTGGTTTATTTGAAATAAATACTTTGAGTTTTGAGTTTTTGTAAACTCTTTTCCGCATATAATACCTACAAGCTTACTACTGACAAACAAAACACCCCATATATGGTATTGCAGTTTTGATTTAATTTTATTTCCAAATTGAGTATTATAAAAGAATTCAAACTATTTAAATCCATTAAATATATTTTAGCAATAATAAAACGCAAAAAAATTGTCTATGATTTTATAGTCACTTTTGTGCAAGTGGTTGAGAAAGCAGAATTGAAGTGCGATTGATACATTTTCAAAAAACGATAACAGAGTAAAACGTAAGTACTTTTTGACAAAAAAAATATTTCCATGCAGTCGATATACTCATCTTTCTCGATGGATAATAATTTTTCCGCTTTTCAAGTGTTTTCTATACTTCACAACTAGTTTTCTTTCGATTCCATATTTGGTCTCGTATGCACTAAGACATTTTTTTGCTTGAACAAATATGGTATCGCATGCATTCAAACAAATTAGCATTTGGATTTTTATTTATTTATGGCTGCTATAATGTGATACTTTCATTATTTATTTCTTTTGCTTTGCTCGCTAAACATTTGTATTTCCTCTTGCTTGACAGAATGGACCCTGCACGTTTTTACGGAAAAAATCTTCTCACTAATTAGTGAGAAGATTTTTCCGTTCCTGGTGATGGCATGCTTAGCGATGATGACGATTTAGATTCCGAAAACGATGTTCCCTCGATGCCTGTCCCAGTTAGAAGACCAGTTATAATACATACTTCAACATCTAATTCACCAAGTACCTACTAGTCGTGGGGGGAGTCCAGCAGTGTCAAATCCTGGAATACCTACATCTAAAAGGATGAGGAAAATCCCAGAAAAACATCAAGAAGTTCCCCACTCTGTGAGGAACGACGATATAGGGCATTGGCCTGAATGACGGAAGAATCGTCAGCATTGTCAAGTATGTTCAATGAAAACTTACACTATGTGTTCCAAGTGTAAATTTTTTTTTATACTACAATGATAAAAGAAACTGTCTTTTTCAATTTCACGCATAATTATATTATTATTTTCTTTCTATAGGTAATATTCCTTAATTTTGTTGTTTTGCTGCATACAATTCCATATCTGTCTGTAATGGTTTTTGTCTCAGTGCATACGAGCCCATATATGGTTCCGTAAAAAAAAAAAATATATATAATATTTTCATGATTTTTCTTTTATTTTGTTTTATTGATTACTAAATAAAGCTATTTCCATCGGGCATTTTTTTTTTTTCAACGCGTTATTAATTCATGCAGTAAAGGGTTAAGAGTAAAATATAATAATAATAATAATAAAGCATCGTCATGACCAAGTTGCCGCAATTATACACCAACATCTAACATACAAATACAAATTCATAAGTGAAATGATACCATACTACAAATATAAACCCGAAACCATACTAGAAAATAGGAATCAGAAAATCTATTGGGACCGAACGATAATAACAGACAAAACTATACATTTTAACAGACCGGATATAACAATTTACGACAAAACTAATAAAGCAGTTTACCTCATAGATATAGCTATCCCTAACTCACACAATATTCAAACCACAATAGCCGAAAAACTAAGTAAATATCAAGACCTCGCCATTGAAATAAAAACCCAGTGGAAAGCACAAAACGTTCACATTGTCCCTATAGTACTCTCATCTACCGGCACAGTACCAAAATCTCTTACACAAAGCCTTAACACTCTACACATGCCTACACATACCCTTCACCTGCTACAAAAAGCCACAATCCTCAACACCTGTCGCATCACCCGGAAGTTCCTTACTTCTTCCACAATATCATCAACGTTCTCTATTTAAATCCCTCTTTACACACTTGGTCCCGGCCCGTGTGTAAAGTTTTGTACTCTCTTACAAGAGAAGAAAATTAAAGAACACAAATAATAATAATAATAATATATCCTTGGACATTCCACACAACGCCATATCGTCCCAAGCTAAGCAACCTAATGCTTGTGTTATGGTAACGAGATGGCTGATAGACTACTTATATACATTTTTTTTTTTTTTGTAAATACATACATATTATAGATAGAAAAACACCCAGACTCGTAACAAATACTTGCAGGTCGTACAAATATTTGTTCCGTGCGGGAATCGAACCCGCGACATAGCGAATATATAACGATAGAAGAGCTTCCAATTGTAGCACACTAACTGGCACCGGTGTCTGAATAGTTGTGTGAGAATCGAAAGTTTTGAGTATGAATATGGTTGGCTAGAAGACGAGAGGGTGACCGAGGAAACAATGGGTGGAATGTGAGATGACAACTAATAGAGTATGGAAGAGAAAGGCATAAAACCTAACTAAAAAGAGTGAGACTGACCATTATCTGGTACAAATTTCATAGAATAAAATACGACTTAGGGTAAGCAGGAGTACATAAAACCAAGTGCATAGCGCTATTATCCCCTCTTCAAGGGTATTAGACGTTCGTAATCTATTTGATATTCTGTGCGCGCAGTGGAAGATATGGTCGGTGCAATAACTGGGCAGCTGGCGGAGTGGACTCTGCTTTGTATTGCTGGCACAATGAGATAAAATGGGTTCTAGTGTGGTAGAAAGATGGGAATGAATGTCTGCAAAGAAATTTCATGTAATTAGAAGTTAACGAGAAATACATAGTTACTGTTTTGGGCCATATAGTATTTGAGGATACGACAGTAAATTAATAGGAGTATTTTGAAACCATAAAATATAGAAATAAAAAAACAAACAAGAAAGTATTTTGTATGTGTTAAAAAGCAGCAATTGGCCGACTGTGGGTTTTGCAAATAAGCCAACTAGCTATAATTACAGACTGGGAACGTTATTAACTAGATATTGGAAGTTTAAATTATGTCATAGAAATTAGAAATTCAACGAACGATCTTCGTATTAATGAATCATCCAGAATGTGTCTTTCGGTATTTTAAAAATCCAAGATTAAAATGAATAATAACAATAAGTCATTTTCATTCAAAGATTGAATAACCTAGTGGCGTAACAAACAGAAGCTAAATGCTACGTGACTACAAGATCTACGGCGTAGCTCACACTGTGCTACGACCCGTAGCAACCACGCCTTTGCTACGTTTTCGGAAGCTTTCTCTATCAAGCTGTCATCAGTACCTAACCCTGTATCAAGTTTGTTGGAGCCCTTTTTACCCGACAGCGGCAAAAGAGGGATTGTTTTTTTTTTGCAAAAGAATAAAGTGGCATCCTGAATCGTAAAGGTTAGCTTTTCTGTGTAATTTTACCAAATTAATCCAAAAGCCATAATCAAGTTTCGTAAATTTTCATTAGGTATTAATTAATTACTCTACAGGGGCTCTTATCAATAATAACTTAAGGCTTGAATAATATTATACGAATTTTTGTTTACACATGTTCGAGCCTCTGTAGCTTGGGGGCCCCGTCCAATTGATATGACTGATACGGCGCTAGTTACGCTCCTAGCTATCATATTATTGATTGTGTTGAAATACCTCTGAGTATAAGGACGTACTTTTCATCTACACTCGTACAGGCACCGGACCTCATTTCAAATTCCGATCCAATCAAAGACCCCGTCGTATGGGCAGCGGAAAGCCATCCTTTTCACTCTGCCATCATTGTACGCTGCTGAAAACAAAGCCTTTGCCAATATAAGAACGGGGGCTCACAACGTGAGGGGGGGGGGGGTCGTTATTTGTGAGCCTTTGGATCGGCATTTATTTTCCAAGCAATTTTCTTGTTATTTCTATTGTTTCAAGGTTCAAAGAATGTTAAACAAAATGTGGCCGAATGTTCTCTTTCCCTTTCTTTAAATAACCAATATATGTATATTTGTTTATTTATTAATTCAACACTTTATGACACACATGTACAGCGGTTTCGGTAACGCCATTATACACTTTTTACCAGTCAACCTTTGGATGATGTACATACAGTTTATTACTGACCGTCCGGTAATTACAGGTGGTCGCATCGTATCCAATAGATTTAGAGGGGGGTACTTCCCCCCTCTAACGTAATTTTAGTCGTGTTTTGTCAACGAAATCAATATCAGTTTTGGCTATCACTCATTATTCCGCTCCACCGAGCGGCAGTAATCTACTGTTGACGCTGCCCAGCGAGTCCGAACCACAGAGTAGATAGATGCAAAAGTTGGGCTTCGTATAACGAGTGAAAATAGACAGTCGCCAACATATTTGTTCCACATAAAAAAATAGTTTGTTTACACTTTTATTACATACTTTTTGAACAGACAGATAAACAGCAGCCGAATTTGCACTAGCTGTACCTGAAGCGTGTCTGGTCTGTGTGCGTGTTTTATGGAGCCGACCTTCTGTACTTGTATTTATTTAGTGTCTGTACAATGCCCGGCTATTCTGAACACTGGCCGGTGAATAAAAGGTGTGGCTCCGAACAATATGAATAGATAATGTTCTTGAAATTATGGTGGGGACAGGAATTTAATTTTTAAATGCTTATAAGTGGTTTCGAGAAGTAGAAACCAACACTTAAACATTATAGTGTTGGTTTTACAGAATACTGGATTATCTTTTAATAAAATGTACCAAATAAAAAAGTTGCGGTCATTCTTTCGGCTCTATGTTTTAAGTCGCATAATCAAAATCAAAATCAAAATCAAAAGTCATTTATTCAAATTAGGCTGAAGATCAGCACTTTTTGAAGGTCAAAGTTACATAAGACAGTCCCCCAAAAACGCCCACCCTTCACCACTTCCTAGTGCTTTAGCTGGGAAGAAGAAGTGGCGCAACAAACTCCCCAGCAGCACAGCTGTCTGTTTAGTTGGAAGAACTTGACTCTACACACATTTATCGCATGAGAAGTAATTAACATTACGAAACACATCACATTAAAATCAATCATTTGCCACATGTCAGCTAGCACACGTCAATATACCAATTAAAACATTAAAACTGACTGTACTCAAGCGTAAATTTAAAAAGAAAAAAAAAGAGCCTCCAGGTAAAAGTGCGTGCCCGCTTACATGTGCAATGCTGTACTATGTCCATACAGCCGTAACTCGAAGTTACAAATGATAAACTAGGACCATCGAAGTAAAATCAATCAATTAATTGCTAATGATTACTAACTAGGATCAAGATAAATAAATATGATCAACTGTCGAGGTCTCTAGCTAACCACATTTTGCAATACAACTCATTAAAAAAAAAACATTGTAATGAGTAGATTATGTCAACAATAAATGGCTAATAAAAAAAAAATAAAAACAACCAAAACAATGAATTGAATACATAATAAAATAATTTTATGAAGCTAATTCTGGAGAAAGAACATAAACATTGTCTTGTGTTAATCACAGCGACCAACTATTCTTGTCATTTAAGTAGTCGTTGGTAGTATAGTAAGCCTTTGAACAAAGGATAGATTTTACTTTAGATTTAAACGTATTAAAAGGCAATTCTAGCAAAGAAGAGGGCAGCTTGTTATAAAAGGTTATACCAAGCCCCACAAATGAGTTATGAACCTTATGAAGCCGATGAAAGGGAGCACGTAGTTTATCCTTATTTCTAGTATTGATGTTGTGAATATCACTGTTTTTAGTATATAAGTGTAAATTTTGTCTAATATATAAAATGTTGGCGAAAATAAATTGTGCCGCTACCGTAAGAATACCAATTTCTTTAAAAAAATCTCTCAGAGATACTCTGGCACCTAGCTGGTAAATTGCTCGAACAGCTCGTTTTTGAAGAACGAATATATTATTTATATCTGCGGCTTTGCCCCACAGCAGAAGGCCATAGGACATAACGCTATGAAAATAGCTAAAAATAAGCGCACACAGGCGAAATGTTTACTAAAAGAGATTGATAACAAAAAAAAGAGTACATAAATCATTCTTAGTCTTGATAGTGATTATCAATTTTTTTTAAACACTACATGAACAGACTGCAAATGCCCTTATCAATACACATAAGCAAGAATTCTCTCCCTATTCACGCATCAACAATCGCTACATTATCCTCTGTTTATTATGAGACAGAATCTGTCCGCCGCAGTGTAAAACACAGAGTAATTAGCGTAATCATCTAATTAGTCTAAACGTGTTGCTGAAAACAGATTCGCCACAATAGCGGCAGATATCGGAGGCAACAATGTACACGTAACACGTGTCATGTTCACGGAACAGTGGAAATGTAATTATAATTTGTTCAAAGGGAAATTTGGAATGGAGTGGCGCCGTGTCATGATTTGTATTGTGTCAGGATTTTTTGATGTGAAACGTTTATTGGCGCGCGTGGGTGTAAGAACCATCCTCCTGCCTAACGCTCTCCTTTTACGCCATGGCCCTTTCCTGCTATGTTTTTCACTGCAGGGCGTCCCGTGAGGGCCACCTTTTAAAAAAAAAATATTGTGTAAATTTAAAATAGTTAATAGTTTTCAGTGCTCAATAAAGAAATTTGGACTAAAAGCTGTATTAAATGTTACAGCTTTTTATCCTAATTCCGTTCTGTCGTACCCTAAGTTGTCGCAGTAAGTGTATTGTAAGTTGAGTGATGATGAGGTAGTAATGGTTTATATAAAAGAGCTACCTTCATATAAAGCTAAAACAATCTACTTTGAGACTTGATCCTGACCTTATCAACTCCCTCCGGCCCACACGAACTAAATAGTAGTTATTATTAGAAGTTAGTGTAATAAAACAAAAGTTTAAACTTACCTACTACCTACACAAACCCACGGTTTTCAGCTCGAAGTGCTTACAAACAAACGTAAGACAAAATGTCGTTTATTGCTTAGAATAAAACCAGGGATAATTTCTCCAAGAGTAGCAGGAATACGTCGGTGCAATTAGGACTTGCATGCACTGAGGAAAACGCGGCATAACGGGAACGTGACTACTACAGTCTCGTGTCACACCCCTAATGGAGCCATATTCGTAGATGGAGCAATTTGGAAATATAGTAATGTATTGTAAGTAAGGAAATACCGCAGCTCCTACTTTATTCTATTAACATAACATTACTATTCCCGAAAGGGTTAGGAAGAAGTGTGCCTATATTTCACCTACACGTCAGCTATGTTTAAGTCTCGTGTCATTGTGGGCGAGCCTGTTACCATCAACCGAGAATAAATCCAGATTCTAAGCTGTTACTTGTAATTCCAGATGGAAAACCCAATAACACTGCTCGATCTGGGAATCGAACTCTCATGCTCAGTAGTAGCGCTCCCGACCATTAGACTAATGAGGCAATCATTGTATCGAGAAAATAGTATAACGAGAAAAACCTGTACTGAACCTAATTAACATGTAAACCATTACATGAATGTATTTTAATCTCAAACTCTAATTATCTCATGGGCTTCAGGCAGGAGGTAATGTAAGAACATGAATACATACAAGTTTCAAAACAATAACCTATCTATGAAACAAGACGAAGCGCGTTATTCAATAAAGTCTTCACGCTGAACGCTAATTGGCGCGCATCTGATACCTGTAGACGCGTCACCGTTTACACGCGTCGCGTCTCGTCGCTCGATGCGCCGTGTGGCGCACTCCTAATTGCTCACCTAAATTACACCGTGAATAGATGCAGTTTGTAACTATGTATAGATATGTTATGAAACTGTCGCGTGGGTAGAGATAGACGACAAATTAATTAATTAATAATAAATTATGTAATAAAACCGTCAACACTATTTAGTTGGGGCAAACAATTATTCTAAATGAATAAGCGTTTAATAATTTTAAATTGTTTTTGTTGTAAGTTTTTTTCAATTGTGTTGCAAAGAAGTCGCTGTTAAAATTCATTGATTTTGAGATACCAATGAATCCCAATACAAATAATTGGACTGGTTATGGTAGATGCGCAGAGACAGAGAAAAATAACTATAAAATAACTTTCCTAATGATTATTTATTTGCTTTATCAATTGTCAATCACTTAGTGAAACAAGGTCATCGTCTGAAAATAACTCGAAGCTAACCTTTATTTTTAATCTCAATAAATCCTATTTTGGTATAGTAAATAACTTAAACATAGCAGACGAACCGCCCACGTTCTTTTACGCCAACGCTAATAAACCAAGACAAATTGTGAAAGTTTTTAAGTTATTTTTTTAGCAATAGCATTGGGACAGTAATTCTCTGGTATTACAATTATATCACAAAAACATAAAAAGACATTGCGAATAGACATCTAACAGGGTTGAGCCTTTCATAAATAATGCTGCGGCGGATACCGGCTCTAATTGCAGCGTATCCGTATCCGCAACGTTATCCGCGATTGATTTGTTGTCCGACCCTGTATGTGACCGCACCGGCATCGTTCGGGATTTCATATAACTTTCATATCCTCGGGACTGGTATGGACGGCCGCGATTTTGCGGATAAAAATATTCAGTGAATGAACCACTGGTATTTTAATAAAAGGATAACGGTGATAGGGTAATAGCCATAGATCACACGAAACATATATTTCCTAAAAGTTGGTAGGGTAAAGTTAAGTGCGCTTAGGGCAAGAGTCAACGTTTGACGACCAAACTTTGGCTGGGTCATGGCGCTGGTATTTTTAAGCATAAAACTACAGATATTATATTATTATCAACATTCATTAGTTTATTCACGAAGGTACAGGCAAAACAATAGACAACAATACCTATATTAAGACAGAAAAGCACAAACGTACTGCTTAATCGGACAGAAATGTCTTCCAGCAGACTTGCGACAGGAGAGTTGGATAAGAAACGTTCACAGGGTGTGTCAACAACAATACAGAAAAACTTAAATTTAACTGCCAGCATTCCACCCTTTCAGCTGCCATTGTTGAGTGTTTTATTTAGTCTCAAACCACTTACAACTGACAAAACTGTCTTTGTTCTATCACATGGAAAGTACACCTTTTCTGGACGTCTTAGATTCAAGAGAATATGTGCCTTTGTTTATTTAAAAGCAAGAATGAAATACGTATATCTACTCCTTAAACATGTAGGTATAGGAATGAAAACTAATCGTCCTGCGACCTCGCGTCGTGTTCTAATGTATTCGACCGCATTCTGCATCGCAGTCGGTTCAGGGCCGGTCAGGCGCCGAATATTCAAGGCTTTTAAATTATGACGCAAGTCGAAGGCCGAATATTTACCGCCTGAAGTTTTGCATAAGTATTCCTGCCGCATTGTTTATGCCGCGGTGTTATTAATGACGACGTAAGACGCCATAACTCTGATGTCATTAAAGAGTCATTAAAGATCTGAAGCTTACAGAAATGACTAGCAATCTTTCTCTACACAAAAATATTAACTGAGATTCTTTCTCTTGCAAGGTTTTATCAAATGTTGTTTGATAAATAACATATCCCCCAGGTTTTTCGGTTTTCGGTTACCCACCTGCAGAATTCGGCTTACGGATATTAAAAAAGTTTAACCACATCCCTATTCCCCAGCATAATTTATTTTGCTTTATCAAAGCATAGATTCAATAATAAATACATTAGTTATCGTTAGATATAATCGCATACCTTCAAGGTTGCGCGCGGGAAGGCTGGGCAGACGGTAGCGAGCCATAAATCAAACAGGACCCATTTATCAAATGGTTACCTACCTTAGAATTTGTGTGCGAGTATTGATTATTTGATGGCTTTTAAGGCTTGTGCGGATTATGGGATGGGCCATTATTTCTGGATACTATGTTAAATACTGGAATTCAGCTGCATCGGGTTAGACTGGAAGCCAAACACATTCCACGTTTTGTGATTTAATCTCAAAAAGCTCACAGCTAATGTAAAGCAAGCCTGTTTTTCGATCAAAGAAAAGGCAATTGTTGGGGCCGACACGCCTCCGTACAGCCGGCGGCTAAATGTGTTTACATTTAATATTGTTGATCGGACAATCGTTCTTTTGAGCTAACGTTCAGTGCGTAAACGTTCTTCCGATCAACAGTCCATTAGGCGAATTATCATTCGGGGAAACGTTCATTTAGGTACCTAACATAAACGCCTACTGTTCCTATATCTATAGTCAGCTTGAAGACGAGTGTCTTTTGAAGTCTTCCAAGTTGACTTGTCGCCTACAGTTCACTTGTCTTTTTAATGAAAAGGATGGGAACAAACACGTGTAAAGATAAGAAATTGTTGGAAATAGCTCATTAACCGTTATTAAAGCCTCAATTTTCTTTGGCTGTGAACTAAACGCAATCGGTAGAAGGTGACACGTGTCGACTACAGTGAAGCCTCGTCGTTTATTTCTTTTCGTGGGTAATGAAAGTAGAGCGTGAAAAGCTATTTTATTCGTTTTTGAAGGATTTCGACACAATCATTCGATCTCTTTGTCTGGTAAGCTTTCATAACCGACCGATTTTGATCTAATGTGGTAGATGTATGAGGTAGCCTAGATTCTGCAGAGGTGGCCAAATATTTGAGAAATCACAAATATGCAAGCAATTTACTTATTATTTTTATTTTGTCTTAAAACTATACTAGTATCTTAAGGTTTGACCTATTTGACATTGCCTTGTTTAGCTTTCCGCCCATTTTCTCCCTATTACATAGGCCTTAAGTGTAACTACCGGCCAGCCAAATACAATAAGCCGAAGAAAGGCCGCGTAAACAACATAAATCATTAGACGAAACTAACTTAACCCTAAAATGTTCCAGTTTCAATTACTAAGCGTTACGCGTGTAAAGTTTGTAGGAGTTGCACGCCGCGAACCAATTAGAGGGAAGGAAATTAATTCGGTGACGAGACGTGTCGACGCGTCTTGTTGACGAGAGCGAGGCCGAATGAGCGCGCCGCTGGAGGGTTAGGGCAATGAGAACTTTTTGGATTTGGAAACTTTGTGAGCAGAAAACGTAGTTTTTTAAATCTGTGGAAGTTCGCTGACAGTAAGCCATATTGTTTATTGGTGTGACGTTAAATGCGAAATGTCCCTAGGGGTAAAAGAAAAAAGCATAAGCTGGAACCACCAACCATATCAAATCCTTCGTTTCTTCGTTCTTCGTGATCACTTGCGGCCCCTGTGGGAAGTGATAATGCCCCCTAACGTTCATTTAGCAATGCCAGCATTTTTCTCCACCTACTCTCCAGAGATTTATTAATTCGGATCTATTCAAACAGGCTTCCCCTTAATTACTGAAACCTGTCCAATTCTTTTGTAGAGGTATCATTGTTGGGTAAGATGTTACCTTACACAGCGATCGTGCCAATCGTATCTTTAGTCGTTTTCGATCGTTTTATCGCCTTAAGTTCGGAAAAGAAGTAATTTGCATGGAGGAGGCGCACTCCGTGACGAATTTGTATGACACATCGAATTTGGCACTTTCCAGTGACAGATATCTAATGAATTGATTACAGAAGGTCTACTCACATATTTCGTTCTGTATAAGCCTCATGTTCCAAGATTAGACGAGACGATAAATGGTTTACTTGTTTGATACTGATAGTCGCGTGACGCAAGCGGAACGAGAAAACATAATTTTGCTAGTTTTTAGATAAAGAAAAGTGCCACAAATGCGTGGTTTGTATTGATATTTTCTTTTCTGACAAAAGCCTGACAGCCGCAGCAGTTGACAGAAGCATCTTCGTAAGAACAGCATGAGCTGGTGGGTTCCTTATCGTAGCATTTTTCGCATCTTCAACTGTCCCTCGTTTTGCAGGCGTAAAATCACAAGACATATGGAAGCGTTTCTTCGCTCGCTGTGGCGACTGAGTCTGCTGCCTTTGAATTATGTTGTGGCCTTGTATGAAAACCGAGGGTAGGAGAGAACGTGACTGATACATGAGCTGGGAACTTTACAAGCTCATGTGCGGCGTCTACTGCCAACCTGACGAGACGGGGCGAGCGCCTGATTGGAGATGACTTATTTCTTGCTTTTGTTTGTTTTAATATCAAGTTTAGATCCTACAGTTACTTATCCTATATGCTTACAATGTAGGTACTCAGCATAAATAATTCAGTTGAAAAATCAATGTCGAAATAATAGCTTACCTAGCCTTTTCCCTCTAAGTATGATGGTTATAATATTTATCGGTGGTCTGAGATTCATGCTAAAGCTTTCAACTTACTGATCTGCATGTTAGGAAAAATTATAAAACACTAGCTTTTGCCAGCGGCTTCGCCCGCGTCTATCTATGTGCCATTTTTTATCCAGATCTGTTAAGTAGTTTTTGATTTCATTCGTGACAAACAAATCATAATTATATACATACAAATCTTTCCTTTTTATAATATTAGTATAGATTTAGTTACATCATTTTAAACTATGACCTTGTTTAACTATGATTCCTTTCTTTCAAACTAATAATCATAGACAACATTCACCACATATGCAGTTCCTATTACTATTATCCAGCAGTCTCTAGGGACTAACACTGATTAATATAGGCTCCAGAACTAATTAGTACAGCTTTAGGCACCGGACATAGGTCTTCAATTAGTTACGGTTTGAGAACGAGGCCATCTAATTCGATGGCTCGTAATGAATAGAGGTTTAATCAATGTGGCGCGTGTAAGAATTTCTCAGGCCTAATCTATACTAATATTATAAAGAGGTAAAATTTGTAAGTTTGTATGTAGGGGGTAATCTCCGGAACTAAAGATCCAATTTAAAAAAAAAAATCACTGATAGAAACCTACATTATTCCTGAGTGCTATAGGCTATAAATTATATTTACATATTAGCCGAGCTATCGCAATTTTCGTCTAGCAAGTTGGAAAGAAATACCTCCGAAAACAGAATTATTTGCATGTGCTGCCTAAACAGTTACAGTATATCGCAATTTTCCGCGGACGAAGTCGCGGGCAGAAGCTAGTGACGAATAATGCGACAAATCGAGTTAAGTTCAATAGTATGGAAGAAAAGAAGGAATAAAGTTTTTGTATTGCTTTTGTAATTGAAGGATAGCTTTAAAAAGTACCCACTGCGGAACTCTTCTGCGTTACTTTATTCAAGGTAGTTTGGTTCGAACTCTACTACTACCATACTGGACCCTATTTGCGGCTTAAAGAGTTTCAGCTATGATGTAAGTTTTATAACTTAAAATTCAAATTTTAAACAGATGTTTTATAATTGACAATAAGGTTAATTTTATAATTCCAATTTTAATTTCAATTACAATTTAATAATGTTATTCAATTCATTATTGCCGGAGAAAGCGGTGAGATATAAAGTTGAAACTTGAACAGGGTTGGTTGTTGGTTTACACTTACAACTGATACTTTTGGAATAGACAAAAGGTAGGTATAGCCAACTCTTTTCACTGGTCTACAAAGTCAATTACTGTATTTCTGATACATAAATTCATTATCATATTTTCGTTCACAGTACAGCCAAGGATGTCGAACCTTGCTCGCATCCACCGCAACAATGACAACTTCTAAACTTTCTAACACTATCATCCTACCCACAAAACTTAAGTAAGTACTTGGTTCTGCGTTATCATACGAGTTCCAACAACAACAGTTGTAGCCTTGTGTTGTTCTGTTGTTTGTCCAACCGCACGTTAGTATCAGTTGGGCTACGGAAACCACCCTTACTGCTCCGACATAAAGGCGCTGTCATTGTCAAATTGTTACCACAGACGTGAAGTTGTTTTGTTCTTCCGACTGCGGTAGACCAGTGCGAGATAACTTTGAGTGTGGGCTCTGTGGTTGCGGTGGCCGGAAGTTGCGGAAGTGTTGCTTTTGCAGGATTTTTGAATCTTCGGCGAAAAGGTTTTCAGTTCGGGTTTTTTCTTTATGGTCAGTATGTAAGGGGGGTTTAAGGGGTACTTGCACATTATATACCAATACATAGTAGTACTACTAAGTATGTAGTATTATAGTTCTTCCCTGTTTGTTAGCTGTTCGATTGGTCGTATTGTCGCCAGTAATCGTGATTAATGGAAAGGTTACGTTGGATTTGGAAGACAGCAGGAAGTTCGTGCTCATTCTCTTGATAAAAGTCTAACAAGATACAGAGGAGCAAATATGATTTAAATTTGACTAGCACACGACGCGATACAAACTCGAACTTCTGTGAAAAATATTTTTTTTCGATTTAGATTAAGATCATTAATTTAATATAAAAATAACTCTGTGGGAAAGTTTCACCATGGACATCTGTACGCACGTCTTTGTAACCTAGGTTTGTTCATTTCTTGAGTTTCTTATCAGCGTTTACTTAGCGATTAATATCTTGAGATGGCTTACCTTGTAATCTTCAAGTCCAAACATTCACGTACAAAAACATTTCATAACCGTGACATATAAATAGGTAAAAACTATAATAGATGCGGCGTCTGAAAGTCAAACGACAGGAATGAGTAATGTTAGGTTCTCCAGACGGCATGTGCCCTAACTAGTGACAGTTATGAGCCTGATATGACTTACGAGCACAAACGGATGCCTCGTAAAAGTTTTACGAGTTTCACGAAGGATAGATTTATGTATATCACACAAAATAACGCGAAATCTTACTCTTCAGGGTAGAGGTTTGTCTAGAAGAAAAAGATTTCTTAAAACATCTGGCTATGTCGTTCCACCGGGCCATAATCGCGCCAAATTCACAAGTCGATCGCCAATATTTTTTAATCAACAACGTCATTCTTAATTTAATTAATAATAATACATTCCGGGACAAGCACTAACTTATTCAGCGAATCCCGCGGGACTATTTAAAAATGGAGTTCAGGTCGTTCATTGGTTATTACGTTTTATTAATTTTGAGCGGTCGGCGGAGCAAATTGACGGATTTCGTACGGAGAGCGCAGGTATTGCTTCAGGGCTGGCAGGGATACGATTTTGTACATAAATATAAAGAAAGGGGTAAATTTCGCAAGACATATCGAAAAATTGCTAATTCAAAAATATAGGTACTCGTATAACCGTTGTGTTTGCTCCTGGTATTTAGTTGTGTTTAAGTTTTCATTTTCTTGTTAGACTTCGTCTGTCTAGCTTGTCTTATTAATTGAAATTATATGCACTCCTATGAATAATTTTATAGGTTCATGTTAGAATAAAGCGCGCAATCGCTAAAATATTCCTATTACATGCGAAACAATGGCGTCATTGCCTGTGTAAAGTTTCAATCTGCCTTGCAAATGCATGGTTATAACTTGTACTGAGGTCATGATTGTGTTATGAACGAATAGTTTGAGCCCTAACCGAGACCAAACGAGCTTCGATTTGTTTTTCAAATCTTTTTACCTCGGAAATCTTTTAACGTGCACGTCTTTCTGAATAGTTCTCATATGTATAATTTTAACAATATTTTAAACTAAAGGAGAGTCCATAAAATTGCTTGGCCGTTCTTCTCCATAGGAACCTCCTAAGTACGCTTTGGAATCTAACTTCATCTTACAGAATGACCTGACTACTTGAAAATTGAAAAGTACCAGTAATTGGTTTCATTTAAATAATTTGAGTTTGAGTGGCAGCCCTAACTAGTGTTATGCGTCGAGTATCCGCTGCATCGGATAGTGCAGCCCAACTCGATCATCATAATCGGTTCCCGAAATACGCAGGGATCGGCTGGTTTGGTTAATTGAGGGATTTCATACATATATAACGACGTGTGAAACAGTATTTCAATATTGGAGTTATGTCGGATCTGTATGTGTTCCTGTTCGGTTTATTTAGTATATAGAGAGGTACATCGACAGAATTTGCCACGAAGCCCCTGACAAAACGGAGTTCTGAATGAAAGATGCAATCGTTTCTCTCGTTACACATAAACCCAACATCATTCAATGGTGAATACGGGCCATATCGAAGGGCCCATCCCATGGGGTAGACGATCCTTACCCGGAGTAATAATGGCCGATCGTATGAATGCCTGAAATATCGTCAATGGGGTCGTCACACCCTTCCACCACACTGTGACGTGGATCATGGGGCATGTGAAGAATTTTATGCTTTTAAGAGCACAAGGGATATCAGTTACTCCATGAATTATTATTGATCCTTTCTTTAACAAATGCAAGGAACTTAATGTGGTCTTTCCGATGTGTTCTTTGGTCCTTGTGGTATATTCAAGTTTATTCTTTTAATGCAATTATTTTTATTTAATGGATATAACAAGATCGCTTGATTGTAGGACGTGTGAAGCAGGGGTAGCAGGTTTACAGAACCTTGTTCGCTACACTGTTGAAGCAAAAATGCAAAGAAGCTATTAAGCTTATTCTATCTATCCTCCTATTTACGTGAACAAATCGTTTACTCGTTGAACCTGTACAACGTTGAGGTTGTTTTGCAACTCTTGGCAGTAAAGGTACGCAGGACAAATCCGGCGGGAGGATTCTTACAAGCGGGATTCCAGAGGAAAACCTTTATAATTAAAAATCTCTTTCTAAAATATTATTGAAATGATTAAAGTAAGATACAGACAGACAGAGTTAATTTCGAATTTATAATATTAGTATGGATGTTTGTATGTGTGTATTCGAGGTACGCAAATCACTGCTAAGCAAGCAATCACACCCTTTATTTGCGGTATATCAAAACAGTCACAACGCTATAGGTACTACCACAAAAAACAACATCCACCAGCAGACCCGGAAACCCTTCTGGTTAACTGGCCAATCCGTAACTTAAATAAAGAGCGGCCGTAGGTTCGAGTCTCGGACAATTACCATATAAATTGTGTGCACAGGCCGCCGACGCGACTTTCCTATTTCAAGTTCCTTTATTTCGGAGTAAATAATGGCCTATATTTTAAGGCAACAATGCTGAAGGGTTCCGAGAAATGCATATAAAGTTGAGTAGTAATGTTTAGAAGAAAACAAAGTCCTTGAACTAAGGGGTCGTAAACTGAAAGTGCGTCAGACGTTTCATAAATATCATTTCAATACCTTTTCATTTCCAAATGGTTTCAGCGGAATATCAGTGTCAGGTATATTTGCCTCAGACATGCTGAGCTGGACTTCCATTTGGTGCGCGCCTTGTATATATTCTTCGCTTGATGTGAAGTATGTCATGATGTCACTCTATTTCTTTAAGTATCATTTTCTTTTTTGTATGTATATTGGTTTCTTGTTATTGTATCTTTACATTTGCTACTCATTGGTGATTTGAGTTTGTACTTCTGAGTAGCATGTGGACGACGGGCCTTAAAAGTAAAATAATGCCTTACCTTACCTACCTTTCGTACAATATCAGGTGGCCCATTGTTCTGTTCAGTTCAGTCACATATTGTGGTTCAGTTAATAGAAAACAGATCCCTAATAACTGCAGCGCGTTGCTAAGCTCTGCTATCGAAGTAATATTAGATGCTTATACTCTGAGCCACTTCCCTAATCCGCAGAGAGGGAGTATCCCGATTCCCGGAATTGAGAAGCCCCTATCTATGCGATATTATGTTCACAAAGGAACTTTACATCCCTATAAATAATTATTAAGGTGTTTCTTAAATTAGATTATTAAAAGTCTGTGTCTTTTACCTAACAAAAACGATGTTTTTAAGAAATAAGGAACACGAATTCTGAAACATTGTTTATTAAGTACTTGAAAATTCTACTCCTTGTAAGATTTGAATAATACTTTTTTGGCTGGTCGGTATGCACGATCGTTGATTGGTTCATGTAGATACTCCGTATCAATCCGTTAACATTACAAACTGTATAAGTTATTCCGTCTCACGAACTAACTTCGGTTTCTCTTACTAATAGTTCCGAACTTAAACATAACTTAAACACCGCCATCTATCGGCGACTCGGGAAACTACTCTGGAAAGAAAACAGCGGCTATGTGGGTAGGTACGTAGGTATGTAATTAGGACCAGTCTGGTGTGTTCTACCTTTCTCCGCTTCAAGTTGGTAAGTAAGCAGTTAAGATAAACAAGCTTTTAGTAATTTATCAATTTGTTTGTTTTGATAATATTACTCGCCTGTAAACTTCCATGGCGAATATACCGTCCTTTCTGATTCAGGTAGATTGGTATAGCACCTACCGCCGTGACTTTTTAATTATCATCTTGTACGACAGTCACGGTAAGTTTTTTGATGAGAACCCAAAAATTGGTTCATTTACAAACAGTTAGATAGGCTTCATAGTAACATGCATTTTGCATCATTATGAAAAAGCATAAAATCGTTTGTTCTTCCAGCATTTACTTAACTACTTATGTAAATACGTACAACACTTGAATCAACTTATAATAATAAAGGACCCAGAAACTTATTCACGAAAGACGCTCGGTCTGTTAACCGGTATATTCCGGTGTTTACCGGTAATCGATTACAGTAATAGCCTTTTTCACCTACCTATCAACACGAAGGTTATAATCGACTATCTCAAGTTGAAAGCAAAAAAACATCCTTGAAACAACGTAACGTGTCGTAAAAATTACTTAGTGTACATTACAGGCTAGCGATAAAGCGCTTTGAAGCGATACGCGTGGCGATAAAGCGCTGGAAGCGATCTCAGCTATATCCCGTCAATGATGGCAGCGCTTTAAGTTAATGGCTTGTCTTGATTGTTTCTTCAGTGCAAATGAAGCTTTTTACTGTAATGTTCGCTTTAAACGACAGTTTAGCGTTGGGAGAAGCGGTAGCGAAAAAGCGGATGAAAGTGAAGGACATTGCTCTGGTGCCATACATAGTTATCATGAAATAACGCCTGTAATCCCCGAAAAGTTAGGCAGAGGTGTACTTGCTGTTCACCCACATTTTACCAGTTATGTTTAAAGCCCATGTAACGGGGAGCTAGCCAATTGCTGTCAACCGGACACTAATCCAGATTCCGGGCCGCTACGGAGAAATTCTTACTGGAAATACCTATTAACACTATGCCCGACCAGTAAATCGACCTAGGAATAGGACCGAATGCTAAGCCCTCAGCAGTCTGCAGTAGCGTTTGAATTTAAATTAGGAATTATCTTACAGATTTCATGCGTGTTGATTCATAGGACGATGAGAGCAATTAGTTCGTTCAAAGATTCTATTAAATTTCCCTTTTAGTATCCTCCATTTTAGTATGTGCCTGCAAGATGTGATTTTGAATGCTTGGCATAACTCGTAATTTGATCAGTTCAATGCAGCAAACAGGTCGGTCGTCAAATTGGAGCAAGGCAAATCTTGTCGTTGCTGAGTGATTGCATCCTTTGTTTTAGAATTTATTCATCTTCAGTTATCAACGATACCGCGCTCTAATAGCAGTGTCTCTTAGCCATCGCTGACAGTTTTTGATTGTAAAGATTATAGGGATGTTCAGAAAACTCATACTTATAGCCTCTGTCCGTCTTATTATAAAACTTCCGTAAGTACCAGGTTTAAACCAGGACTAAAAGGTCTAGGTTTGTTACGGTACTAACGTTAATTCTGTCATTCGTATTACAAATCGTAGACCAACAAAGGACTACTTAGTAAAGTGCGTTTCATCGAATAGTTCCTATGGCGTTATGTTGGCAGCAATGTTTTCTAGTGTTGCCACATTACCTATAGTAATCTACCTCAAATTAACGGTGATTTAAAGTATATTTTTTTTGTTAGATTCTTACATTTTTACAAATTGTTCCACAGCTATATTTTAAAAATCAGGACAGTAATAAAAAGCATTTATTATTTAATATTTTTATTAAAATATAATATTATGAATGTGATTTTTTGTACGGATCATAACAATGACTTATATATGTTTACAGTAATTATGTTCATCCAACCGACTTATACCCGAGAGATCGTCATCCTCCATATCATCCTCGTCATCGGAAGTGTCGCTATCGTCTCCCACTTCAATAATGAACCTGTCCGTCTCATTATCAATAGCAGGACCATCGGCGTAATACTTTTCTTCCAGTTTTATAACATGCTCACATTCTTTTCTCCATTCTTCTTCGGTGATCGATGCGAAGGCTTCCTCTGTGATTTGAACGATTTTATTTGCTTCTTGACCCACGTTCTTTTCAGCAATTCGTCTTTTTAAGACACTCCATATGAGCTCTATAGGGTTTAAATCGCAGTGGTAAGGTGGAAGCCTTACCACTTTATGTCCATGCGCTTCCAACATTACATCGGCTTCATAAACGGGCGGCTGTTTGTGCTCATTTATTACTTGGTATAACTGGGCTTTAACCATAGTTGGCAAATAAGAAAGACCATTACTCGAAATCCAATTTTGCATGTCTGCCTTTCTGCTTGCCATTGTTGGTGGTTTATTAACTTGTACTGTGTGGTACGAGGCGTTGTCCATCACCACAATTGATTGGGGAGGCAGATTTGGTATAAGTTTTTCACTAAGCCACTTATTGAAATTCGTTTTATTCATGTCGTCATGATAATCGGCCGCTTGTAACTGTGATCTGAAGATAAGTTGAGCATTGGGAATGAAACCCATAGCACCACCCGCGTGGACGATAATCCAACGAGGCCCTTTGGAGTCTGATGTTAATACACCTTCTTCTTGCTCACTTTGCCAACATTTTCCGGCGCAATATGTTGCGTGTATATACGTCTCGTCCAAATATACAACTGGGCGCTGGTCTCCCAGACGATTATTTCGCAATTCTTCTAGGTACCGATAACGCCAGGCGACAATATCGTACCTCTCTATCAGGACTTTCCTTTTAGATTTACATTTTTCAAAATAAAATCCCATGTCTTTAATAATTCTCCACAAAGTGGTACGACTTCCTTTGAACTCTATCTCGCTTCGCATTTCATGCAATAACTTTGTAAGGGTAGGCAATTCCTTTTTTACGGCATAGAATTCATGTATTTTATGCCTTATAGCACACCGTTCGAAATCATCCAGTTCGATTCTTTTAGGCCGGGGACCGCTTTTGCGTGGTGTTGAAACCTTAGTCGACGTGCTGGCTGCGACCTCACCTTCTTTGGTGATTTTAGACACCGTTTTTTCGGATACACCTAAAACAAATATTTCGGTTTATTTGTCTATTGTCACAATCACACATAAACTACTGCAGCCGTCGCATTAAAATAGTTAGTAAAAAAATGGCATTTTAAGTGAGGAAATTATTTCTCATTATCATCTACTGGTAACCCTATTTGACTAACCTGTAATGGCGGCGACACGAGCTTGAACACATTTTAAAGGAATCAACGGGGCCTCATTACGTTTTTCACGTTCACAAAAGTTTTTCACCTTTAACACCATCATTCTTTCACCACTCTTCAAAGTTTTGGGCATGATTTCAGTCAAAAATCAAATGAAAATCAACAAAATCTGCGGAAGCGTCTTCTCGAGCCAATGACTTTGACAGACAGAGGTGCCAACAGAACGCCATAGGAACTATTCGGTGAAACGCACTAGTCCATACCAAAGATAGTCCCTGGTCTAAACATTATCCACAGATTATAAGCAACAAAATATTTAAACTATTCAATCATTCGTTCAGCGTTCTATGCGCCGTTCCTTTTCACAAAATGCTGTTACGTAATTGAAAGAAAAAAATTACAATAAATTGCTATTTGTAGTGGTAAAACATAAAGTTTTGCTATTTAAAGGTAGTTAAATAATCCGACTTTTAATTTTTTGAATGCATGTTCACAATTTAATTGTTCTGGTTTATATCAACTATCCAGATAACCGTATAACGAAGTGAACTTGACAGCGCGCGTAATTCGAGTAATGTTATCGAAATGTTTATGTTACAACTTAAAAGTAAACTATATGTCCGGTTTCACATCAAGATTAATAATCTTAAATAAAGGCACAGTTCTTTGGGCACTTTGTGGTACGTGAGATCGTGTGTGCATCGTTTTAAGAAAATGGAACAATCAAAGAAAAAAAGGGGTGTTAATTGGACTCCAGAAGAAAAGGTTAGTGATAACGGACATAGATAACGTACACACAGTTTTTTTGATGCACTAAACTATGTACATAAGCCACACTACTTCCATTAATTTCATTCTAGGATATACTGCGTCAGCTTATTGCAGAGTCGGCTAAAATACTCGAAGATAAGTCGACGAAAACTAATGTAAATATGTTAAAAATACAAGAATGGAAAAATGTAACTAATAAGTAAGTACTTTATTATTTTTTGCTGTAAGTAATACGATATTGTTATAGAATATATTCAAATTATGTTTTTTTTTCAGACTAAATGAAATTGTGGGAAAAAATCGTTCTGTAGAGGAGATAAAGTTGGCTTGGAAGAGAATGAAGTTGGCAGCCAAGGCAAACTTGTCTCTTCACAGGAGAGAGCAGTCTTTATCAGGAGGTGGCAACAAGCCCCCGTCACCTTCTCCACAGGACCTGGAGGTCATGGCTATTGCTCCGCATGACTTTGTTGTAGACGTGAATGATTATGACAGTGATGCAATGGTAAGTAAAAATTAACATTAGTGGAGAGTATAATATGATGTTAATTTATTAAACATTTACCAGTTACAGATTACAAATACAACAACAGCACTAGTTGAAGACCCTAATGTTGACCATAGCGCCCATAGCTCAAAGGATCCATTTGTAGTGATTATAAGTGATGAAAATGAAGATTCCAGTATTAAAGAAAAACAAGGTACTTATACTAATTTCGTAAGAAAAAATACAAGTTGGTTTCATTAATGTTAATATTATTATTTATTATTTTCAGTGATCGACACCAGTGAAGTTGTGGAAACAAAAAGTAGTGGAAAAATAGAAGAAAATAAACAAAAAAACAGGAAAAAAGGGAAAACCACCACCCTAAATAAGTATGTAAAAATTCAAGTAATACTTAATATATTTTATTTCGATCAATAAGGAAACACGAAAATATAAATAAAGCATAGCACACTAAAATGAGAAGTCAAATTATTACTTAACCGCTTATTACACTTTCCTGAATTCAGGATTCGAAATTCAGCCCTGTAAAGCGCTGAATTTAGAATTGCGGGAAAAGTGTTATAATAAAGTGGTATAAAGCGCTGCATTTCGAATCCTAAATTAAGGATAGTGTAATAAGTGCTTTACATAATAATTAAAAAAAAAATATTTTACAGAAATGCAGAAGGGCGTCAAGCTATTATAAATAGTAATAAGGATTTTAAAAAAAAGCAGCTTGATATGTTGGAAGTCGAGCACGCCTATAATATTGAAATATCAAAATTAAAAATTAAAAAGCTACAATTACAAATACAATTATTGGAGACTCAGATAAAAACTAACACCAGTACTAAAGAATAAAATGTGAGTTACATTTTTTGACTGATATCAATACAATTTTTAATTACAACTAGCGTTATCCCCGTGGGAGTACGGGGATAAAATATAGCCTATGTTTCTTGCTGACAATGTAGCTATCCATTGCTGAAAGAATTTTTCAAATCGGTACATTTAAATCGTAACAAACACACAAACAAAAAATCTAATCTTTCCTCTTTATAATATTATTAGTATAGAAGTAAATAAGTATAAAATGTTCAGTCGAGTTTCAAATAAATTACTAATGTAATGTGCCTCCTATACCTATTTTTTTATTAAAATACTGTCTGACTGATCACATAATAATATAACATAATTCTTTTCAGATACCCCTCTGCTTATATATTTCTAATAATTAGTATTTTAAGACAAATTTTGGCCTGTTATTAAAAAGAATAGTTCCTATCTATGTTTGATTTTATTAATACTTATCTTTATAAAAATAGGATACTTAGCTTTTATTTTAGCATTCATAAGCACATATTAACATATTGAATGTCATAAAAAAGAAATGTTATTATATAATAAATGTTATTTTAATTAAAATGAGTTTCAATAAACTGCCTTCTTCTAATATTCCCTCGTAGTAAATTTAGAACTGGCTGCAATGGTATTAAATCCCTAGAGGATTGGTCATTGCTGTCATCACCAGGAAATAGTTCTTCCCGCATGTCTATAGCTATGTTATGAAGGACTGCACATGCTACAATTGTCTTCCTAGCTGTTTCAATGTCCCCATATAAGCCTCTTAGTAGGCAGCGGAAACGTTGCTTCCATAGACCGAAGCATCTTTCCACAGTGTTCCGTGTACGGATATGGCTCCGGTTGTATCTTTGTTCTGCTTCTGTTCTTGGGTTCAGCAGTGGGGTAAACAAATATGGTGTACAAGGATATCCACTGTCTCCTAAGAGGATGCCAGAAAACGCACCAGCTTCAAACCTTTGCTTCAAGCGACACTCCCTGAAGATTCTAGAATCATGGGCACTGCCACGCCACCGAGCTACAATGTCCATGATTTTAAGATCAGCATCGCAAACCACCTGAAAAGTGAATTTTCATTTATTTACTCTATTTTACAATTTATTAAAAAAATAAGTGTTGTTTGTATGCATTAAATAAAATTTCTCAAAGTTACCTGCACATTGATTGATGGAAAGCCTTTTCTATTAATATACAGCTGACCGTCATCAGTTCTTATTTTTTTTATTCGTATATGTGTGCAATCAATTGCACCTATTACGGTTGGGAAATCTGCAATACTGCGAAATTTCCTAACCACTGCTTCTTGTTCATTTAATGAACTAGGCATTTTTATAAATCTATGCGACATACGCGCTAAAATTCCTGCCACTTTCTTGCAGGTCTGACTTATAACTGGCTGAGATACGCCATGTAAGTCACTAGTATCGTCTTGAATCTGTAAAACAAAACAATTTTGTAATTATACATAATTGATGACGCACAGGTTAGTCTTATTTGCATTACAATGTACAAACTTACTTCATGGCGAGCCCAGTTGCGTAGTGCGCAAGCTACTTGAATTTCGGGGCTTAATGGATATCCTCGAGGATCGTGCGATAAATCTTCACGTAGTAAATCGACAATCCTTTCGCCAAAACGTTTACTAAATCTATATTTATACCGAAAATCTTCGTCAGGTAACTCAAATGGATTTCGTCGCTGACGAACTCTGTTACATCCCCGGGCACTCTCAAGTGTATCCCACAACTCCAAATCTTCCAAATCAACTATATCAATCATGTCAATATCCATTTTTGGTTAAAATCACTGAATAATAATTTCCGAAAGCTAACCTCAAAATTAAGAATTTGACATGTAACAATTTAGTACCATAGTTAAACTAGGGGTCACGATGGTCTAACTTTGGTACCATAGATAGTTCTAGGACTAGCGATAAACTTCTTTTTATAATAACGTTTATTCAAGGTCATGGTTTAAACCTAGTACTAAACCCGGTACTTTTTTAAGACCACGTTTTATAATAAGAGGGTGTGAGTCCTTTTAGCTTTTAATTACGTGTCAAGAGACTTTCTAGTCAAGGACAGTTGTTTTACAAAACATGTTATTTTCTGGAGCTGTTCTCAGCAGATGAAGTTCTAGGTTGCTCAACGTCAGACATGTATAATGTGGGAATGCTCTATTACTTTAGTTTATATCGGAACCCGTGGTAATGAACTTTGATAATATACTTGATGTCATTTTTAATTGATCCTCACTGGAGTGCTCGCGCTCCGTAAATGTTTTTCAATTTTCATTACGAAGTTAATTAAAAAATTCTTCTAAACTTATATTATTTTCAAGCGTGTGGCTTTCCACACGCTTCTTAATTAACAAAGCCAGAACACATTCTTAAACAAACACAAATACTTTTTTAATTAACCCTAGAGCACACTGCAGTACGCTATATTTAATTTACCTTAATTTGTTCCAGGTAAACAAACATACGGAAGAAAACTTCAAAGAAAAGTACATTAAGAGGAAGTGGACGAAGTAAATCTAATATCCCAGGTCACCTGTTCACCGGAAGTGCTTTAGAAGCCTCTAACAAGCCGTGAGCCGGTACTTCCGGTCATCTAATGGAGCCTCCGATGGGCTTTCAGGATCGTAATGACGTTTGAGAATATTCCTTGAAAGGAAAATGGCTTCTAATGATTATTTCTGTCGCTTGCAGAATAGGTCTAGGTACTAATAACTTAAGAGTGGCGATTGAAATATTAATGCGCGTGCTTCTAGGGGTAATTATTGTTATTGCTGTTACTTAAACAGCTAATTACCTATCGCGTCTACAACACAATTTATGAGACACAACTGAATGTTCTTTCATGTTTTAGAGTACGTACGTACCGAGAAATTGAAAAGAAAGTACTCCATCAACTGACTACTTTTCGAAGAGACGCTGTTCATGTTATTGTAAATTCGATTGTAGTTTTATCATCAAATATTTCGCTGCATCAACATTGAATTCATTATCAGCTGAGCTTTTCAGTTAAATGAGAATACAGTCTACCCCCATGGCACACGGATTGTGAACAAAATGGAGATAGCATCTGTACCAACACTGCACGCTCGTTTTAAAGTATGCACACATCAAAAACACATTTAGATAAATGAATGTACGAAATATTCAATTTTATTGAAGTATTTTTGAAAATGATGGCGCTTATTACTTGGTTTACACAGGTAAGATTGGAAATAGCTTTTACCGTACGAAAAGTAGAACCATTACTCGTTTTTTGGGTAGCTAAAACACACTGATAACTTAATTTGATACTTATCTATGTTCAGAGTTAAATTGTAAGCCATGTCTAGTAACCTCATAGGATTTGTAAGCTAACAATAATACTTAAATAGGAGATATAGTATATCCGATTTACTGTATAATTCAAATCTAAAAGACTAGGTAGGTACCCTTTAATAGCGCAATCAATTGGATTACATTCAGATACAGAGATACCCTTTGACTGCTAATGTTGTGTTATTTTAATTTTCCTTTCATTTATTTATTTAATTAATTGTTTAGAAAAACGCGTTACATACCTGTATGATGCCAGTACGTGTGGCCTGGTAACTTGTAATACAGGTTTACAGGTGACAATTTACATAAATGCAAGGAAAACTGTTTTACAGATGAACTAGCCTTGTGTCAAAACTTTAACAATTTTGTACCTCAATTATTTAATGGAGGTACAAAATTGTTACATGTAAGCTTTACAATTTATAACAAGCCAGTGCTGATTGAGGCTATGTCCTACAGGGTGGGACACCACCACCACTCCACTTCAGATGATAGCACGGCTTACAGATCGGTGGAAGAAATACAAAAATGGACCGATGAATTAAATAAGTGAATAAATTTAATTGTTATACAGGGTGGAATTTTGTAATGCCACCTGGAGGGAAAGTAATCATAATACTGTAAATAGCAAATTTCACTCAAAGAAAACATTCCTTTATTTTTGAATAGGAAGAAAACTGCATTCAAAGATTTCCAAAAATTCGCTTGCCACACCCGGGAATCGAACCAACTAAAATCTGTAAAAAGTACACCCTGTACTTTTATTGCATCGATCGTTAGGATCACTTATAAGGATGAAATCTCTCGAACAAACTTGATAAATTAAATGATAGGAAAACCATGAAATCTTAAATTATTTACAAAAAATTGTAAAATTAGTTCGTTGAAATGGGCTCCATTTTCTTGGATACACAAATGTATTCTTGTAACGAATTCATTTCTAGTAACCTTTAATATCGTGTTGTGGTGAATATTATAAATCGTATTCTGAACTTCAACTCTCGACTCGTTTATTTTCGCATTAAATTTAATGAAAAATGGATTTTTCTATGATGTGCCTAGCCTTTTCCCAACTATGTTGGGGTAGGCTTCTTGATTTTTCACAAATTCCCACAAAAAAAAACTCAACGGGTGAGATCTGGTGATCTCGTAGGCCATCTCATTGTACCGTTTGTACCAATCTTCAATCGTCTTATCTAAATAGTAACTCGTCATTTTCATGGATAAATGACGTCAATGATAAAATTATTTATTACTAACATAAGTAAACAGATGGATCTTTAACTTAAAGAGCTTTAACTTGACTCATTAAATTTATAAGTCCAGATTTCATGGTTTTCCTTTCATTTAATTTATCAAGTTTCTTAGAAAGATTTTATTCTTATAATTTTATTGATCCTAACGACAAATGCAATAAAAGTACAGGCTGTCATTTTTACCGATTTTAGTCGGTTCGATTCCCGGGTGTGGCAAGCGAATTTTTGAAAATCTTTGAATGCGGTTTTCTTTCTTTTCAAAAATAAAGGAATGTTTTCTTTGAGTAAAATTTGCTATCTACAGTATTAAGGGTACTTTCTCTTCAGGGGGCATTACAAAATTCCACCCTGTATATAAAAAATGCTTCTTATAACTATATTAGAAAATTAATCGTTTTTATTTTATTTTCGGGACGAAAAGTTCTTTGTTGTTAATCCAGGTTACAAATTGTGCTAAATTGATTAGATCAGTTGTTTTTGCATAAGAAAGTAACACTAACAAACTCTCACGTTTATAATATTGGTAGGATTTACACATAGTTAGGTACATCGTGGCCAAAAACTTAGAAATACCCAACCCTGTTAGGTCGCAGCAAGTATAATTAATTTATTACAACTGACTTATAACTAGGTTAATGATATGACGATATCTCTATTGCCATTGAGTTTTTCAAGACTCAAATAAGTTTTAGAAGCAGCTAACAAAAAAGCCTCTTAAGTATTATCCCCTCAAAGCAGTTAAGTTTACGAGCTTAAACACGTCCGATATAATTCGATACTGCGAAATGCCGTATAACAACGTTAAACCTAAACCTATAATTTAGTGATGTAATATTATCTATTAAACTTAATTAAACTCGAAGCGCCTCGAACTTTCCTGTTGGCGCCCAGCGTGGGACTCTTCCTAAAATTCATATTTGACTGTAATCTCGTCTAGTAACATTGATATTTTATGAGTGGGATTCTATATTTTATTGTTTGCTGAGGTTTTATTAAAGGAAGGGATTTTATTACTTTGTATTTGATTCTTATCTTTTCCCCAACTTTGCTCGTCGCTCGGACAACAAACGTACCCAATTATTTGCGGTTGCCATCCGCATTTAATCTTCTTATATTCTAAATAAAATTACAGAACTATTCCTGGTTACAGTCAGTTTTCATTTAACAGTGTTCGCTTATACAAAGTTTGCTCATTTTCAACGCGATATCAGACAACAAATGAAAAAATTTAACTTTCCTCATTTATATTAGTAATTCTTTGAAACTTGAACGTTTCATAATGAGAACATTCTTGACTCCGTTTTAATCTTACAAGCTTATTATCTCTGCTATGGTATATTATTTACTTTGGTAATGTCGTTGTTTACACGCATCGCTGGCAATGCTCCTGAAAAGTTGAAACCGAATATTTTAGAGCACGTTTTAAACTTGTATCGGGTTTGTGAGCAGCTAATGAGCTGTGGCAGACACAATGCTTCTGATAAAATTTATTTTGATCGCATCCAGATGCTTCGCTCAGTTGATTGGCGGGGTATTTGCGAGTATAGAATTTCGTTTGAAAAAATAGGGTGAAATTTTCTTCGTCTAAACCGGTAATGCTTCTTCAAAATGATAGTCATCGAATACGCCTTTTCCGTCATGCATGAGTATATTGAGTTAGTACTATCTGCTTACATCACAGGCTTACATGTAGGCTTAGCAGCTTACAAAAAATGAGAAATATTTTCAAAATTTTGTTTGCATCAATATTTCTCACAACATCAGTGCACTAATCCCCACAGCGTCGAACATAACGTTCAATCCAAAGCTGTGATCCAGCAGAAACTCATCAACGTACACTCGCGAGACAGAGATCCATCACCGCGTCGCGTTGTAATTAGCTCATTAAGCACAATGCGCTCCGTACTGAGCCGGCAATGGATAGTGGCAAGCGAATTTAGTCGCTAGTTATCTTTTGTTAGAGTTTGAAATTACGTATTGGGATTCTGAGATAGTCATTATGTATGGCCACGTGGTATTATGTAGCTGGTGGTTTATGTAATTTCAAAAATTAAAGTATGACCATCGGCGGAAAATAATGGAGCTATTTTCATAGTAGAATGTGTAAATAAACTCAAAGAGATACGTAAAGCTGCGAAAATAATGGAGGTGAGGTAATGTCATTTGCCTTTTAGGCCGTCAATCCTAGTTGCCTAAATCTGGTTCAATCAATACATCATTAACTTAACCGTAACGACTACCAATTTAACCCTTCGAAGTCAAGGGTTCAACCAAATAAGCGTTGTATTAACCTTTAAGCGTTAGTGCCCCGGGCAACATCAACACACGGCTTAGAGTATTAACATAATGGCTCTAAAGATTATGGTAATGTCCAAATAATGACAGCGCTCTTATCGCCGCGGGCCACTATTAAGTAATTTTCCCTTCAATTATCATCTGTTGCATGTTGCCAGCTCAAATTTACATATTGTTTTAGATGCAAATGCATTTACAGTTAACAACCAATCTACAAATTCAGTAGAGGTAGCACAAGTTTTCTACAAACATAACACACAATAGCAAGAAAATCAAATAGTTCTACAATCGGTAGACTATATCCTATTAACCCCTTTGAACCTCAACAGACGTCGAGCTCGTTAGGCTTCCGAAAGCCGACTGACAAACACATTCCCCCCACCCCTGTCCGGTGAGTGATGGCAGCGCTCGGACAAACAGGCCGACGGAGACGGATGGCCGGACTGACACTTAATATTTGCCACCATTAGTTCCATGTACTGCACCAAGATTGAATTGCGATGTAATGTTTGCGTTGTGTTTGGTCACTTAAATATGATATCGTTCTGTTGTTGAAGGGTTTGTGGGATGTTGTATTGTTGGTGTTGAGATATATTTTGGAAGCTTAAGAAACTCTGGCTACTACATCTACATCATCGTCATCAGCCTATATCTGTCCACTGCTGGCATAGGCCTCTCCAGTTGCAAGCCATTCAGCTCGATTCTCTGCATCTCTCATCCAGCTGCTATCAGCCACCCTGTGACGATCGTCGCTTCACTTTGCTTGAGTGTCCTAATTTGGGGTCTCTACTAGCTCCACAGATGGATAAACACGAATAGAGATTTAAAAGGCTGATCATGAGCTAGTAAGAAACTATTATGGCAAAGACCCATGTTAAATCGGATTTCACCATAGACGTTATCAACAAAATGATTAACCTCTCCAGTTAGCTGAGTTAATGTTTATTTTAAAAGGTTACTATCTGCCACCTTTTGCGGACAATGTGTGGAATCCAATTTAGTAGTACTATAATGACTGAATTTTACACTAGAAACATATAATTTTCTTTTTCTAACGACCTTCAGTCTTTGCAAAAAGAATACTCTTGCAATTTAAGAGACGTATCAAATAGTTGCGGTCGTTCCGCCGGAAGTGCCGGCGGCCATGACGGCCTGCCATTAGCGGCGGATGACGCGCGCCGCCCGACTTCCGCCCATAGAGAATACCAACACCACTAACGGGTATTTTCTTAAAAATGTTAGCTGAGATAGTCTTTTAGTGAAAGGTTGGCAGGGGAAAAGATTTTTCATTAAATGCCATTAAGGTGGATGTACCGCCCCTCCGTCCATACATTTTTGAATACATTTATACACTAAACACAGACACTCTTTCATTAAAACTAATCATTTTATCACTTCTCTACAATGAAATGTGTCCGCGATCGACCTTTTTAATCAATAACTTACATTATTTACTTAGAAAAACAACAGTGAAATACCGGCAAAATTTGACACTTCTACAGTAGTGTGCGTGACTTTTGACAAGCAAACGAAAGGCGATGTTTAAACATTGACGCGCTAGATGTCGTGCGCGATCGCGTTCATTATCTTATAATTCTAATAAATCAAAGTTCTAACTGCAATAATTGAGTAATTTCATTTCCAATCGTTCAAAAAAAAATTACAATAAATAAAATAAAACTAATGACCTTAGAAATCTTTGTTTTTTTTTTGTAAACAATTTTATTACTCATTATTGTTGTGTGGCAACTCGTAGCGTGGTCGTAGGTCTGTCTGTACCTATTGTATGTATGTAGGTACCTGACCAGTGACCTCTATTAGTCTAGAGGTCAATGTATTGTCTAGGTACTTTTACTTTGGTCGACTCGATATAAAATTACATTCTTGATTTTCATTGCTACGCGCTATGATTAGCGCGCGGAATGTCTTGTGTTGAGAATTTATTTTTGTATGCTGTGCATTTTAATTGATTCAAATTGCAATATTTCTCTAGTATGCATTTGAGACTATATTGTAATTTATCGTAGGTATAGTAATTAATTATTCTAATAACGCAATTATATTTTCGGTGGGATTAAAAACAACAAACTGGCCCGTGATTTTTCTGAAATATCACCACATTGCTAATCACATCAATCATACACACGTATGACGAAAGTGATTAGTATTGTGGCTAACATTGACATTGGCGTTCATCACTGAAACCAGTGATAAATCAGTGTATCATATTTTAATGTGTTTGAATATTTTTTAAACAACGATATATACAATTATTATAAATCGGTAAACTACCAAAGTAGTCACAAAATTAAACTTGCAAACATTGGCAAAATTTGCTTTTCCGAATTTTCAGACAGACACACAATATTATTAGTTTGTTTTATCAAAGTAGGTATGTACTCCGTGCACCGACTCGGTGCGTTCAGAAACAAACATAATTCAGTTACTTACAATCCTTTTTTTTTGTTCCGTAATTTATTGTTTAAAAATAAATCGCTGAATCTAATATATATATCTATATTCGTCGGCCAGTTCTACCAGGTGTATAAAGATAACATTGAAATATAAAGATAAGTAAATTTTAGTGTTATATTTTATTTTCTTAGATTTTATTTCAGAACGCAACTCAATCATAAAAGATTGATAGATCTTTCAATGCATGTGACTTACGAATTACGATATTTATTTTATTCAAATACTGAGTGTCTAAAAGGAACTTATTCTTTCGTTTTTCATTTGTTTTTCTATATTTCTGATTTAGATTACGTCTACAATGTCTGTTCGAACAAGCAAGGCGTCGTACAGACAACACGAATATTCGGGGTCGCGCAAATCTTTGAAACGAGTTCGAAGTGGAAGAAGGAGATATTATGCCGAAGGGAGGTAAGTGAACCTGCATAATACAACTAATTCTGTATCCGACTTCTTCGTAAACACGAGAAATCGTCTTAGATAACTCTATAATGTATGTATCAACATGGTTTATTGTTGATCGTAAAAGGAACACTACGTGTATGTAGGGTCAGTAGGTCGTCATGTGGGCTGCTATAATCTAAAACCATAAGATGACGTAAAAAAAACCTACGAAATATTGAGAAAGGAGAAAATAGATCTAGGATATAGGTATTATACTTTTATTATGGTAATCACAATTTGTTTTTTTTTCTTTCAGTACCCAGAACATATACAACCAAGAACATATATTCGTGTAAAACCGAAAATCCGCTTAGAGGCCACCTACAGTGCTCCTAGTAGTACTAGCACAGTGACAGCTGAACCTGTGGTTGAACCTTTAGAGATTAATTGGCCGCAACCTGATCCGGAAATTGTTTCATTTCAAATGATTGTGGAACCTGGTCCAAATAAATGTTTATCTGGAATATCTGGGTATCGCATTGTGGACTTGAAGCATGTAATACAGTGGGCATTTCTTATGGAAAGACATCGAAATATGTGTGAATCTTCACAAATTGAATTTGTTAGTGAAAGACTTGATGGATTTCGAAGTGAATTAATTTTCAAGTGCAGTATGTGTGATAAAGCGTGGAGGCATTTTACGGAGACCAGTGATAAAATAAATACTGCATTTGTGTGGGCAACTGTCACTTCTGGTAGCTTCTACACTCAAGCAGCTCATATAACAAGTCTTCTGGATATTCCAACAATGTCAGCTAACAAATTTCGTCGTATTGAAAAAAAATTAGGCAGTGTGTGGTTTGAACATTTGACAGAGGAAATTAAAATAGCTGATCAACAAGAAACATCAATTGCAATACAAAAAGGTCATGTGTCTTCAGACGGTGTTCCATTTGTTACTGTATATGTAGATGGAGGATGGTTGAAAAGGTATAACTTTGATTCATCATCTGGTATGGTAAGTTAATATTTTACTAAAAACAAATTTAGTTCTTTATGACATTTTAATTACCTATGTGCATTATTTTTACAAGTGTTGCTTTTCATTTCCAGGCCTGCATTATTGGTAAAGAAACTAAAAAATGACAATTTCTTGGTGTTAGAAACAAATATTGTTATACATGTCAATATTATGAGAGGAGAAACCTGGATATGAAAGCACATAACTGCTGCAAAAATTTTACTGGACCATCTACAGCAATGGAATCAGATATTATTGTGGAAGGTTTTCAAAACAGTGAAGAAATACATCAACTTTGCTATTTGAGTTTTATTGGTAACGGAGACTCCTCTGTGTATGCAAAATTGAAAGAGAAAGTGTCATATGGGAACATAATAAAAAAAATTGAATGCAAGAATCATGTTATCAAAAACTATACCAGTGCACTCTACAAGGTAAATTAATAAGTCAAATTTGTAAAGTCAATTCAAGATCAGTGAAGCATATTATTCTGTATTTATATTTTGTGCTTTTTAGATCTTGGTCAACACTAAACTCCCTCTTTCTGGGCGAAATATTCTGAAGCCGAAGGTGATGAGGCTTACACTAGTAGCACGGAAAATTATCATGTGTAGCAGTGAGCATACTGCTATGGCAGCAGAATTGAGAAATGGCCCGCTTCATGTATTCGGAGTACATGAAAACTGCAAGAATTATTACTGCAATGTCAATAAAACATTAACAGATGAAAGTGAAAAGAAGGAAGAAAATCATGTAGAAAGTGTGAAAAATAATGCTCCAGAGGTGTGGGCTCTGATTTATGCAGCCAATGAAAAAATTGCTTTGAAGGCAGGTTGTTTGTCTAATGAGACAACAAATGTGGCAGAAAACTTTATGAGCGCAATAAACAAATTCAACTGTGGAAAACGAATAAGTTTAGGAAAAGGGGGTTCTTACCAGCGGCGTGTTTATGTGGCAGGTAAATATACAGTAATAACAGTCAGAAATTATTAGAACCAGTAAGAAATTCTTTGATTGTGATGGAATATCATCATTCTCCAGCCCTTATTTATTCCAATTTATATGCAATAATGCAACATTTCTTTTTTTAAATATAACATTTAAATATGTTTTCAGGCCTATCACTTGCTAAGGGACACAAATGGCATGAAACTGCATGGAAAAAGCAGACCACACAGAGCCCAGGGACACATTTTAAAAAGTACATAAAACGGAAGGAACAGAGCAGAATACGACAGCAATCTTTGACACGCAAACGATTATTTGCTCGAAGAGAGAAATCCCAACCGGATAAGCACTATGGACCCGAAGCTTGTGATCCTATTGATATTGACGAAGCACAGTTGAAAATACAGTGTGAAGAACGCTAACAGAATTCCAAAAGTCACCAGAAGACATTGCTTTGATTGAAATCTCCACTGTAGGACAGCATGATAATGATTTATATATGTAATACTCATAGGAGTGACCGTTTGACTGCTAGTTTCAAGGCAGAGGGTGAAATCAACAAGTCAAATGATTTTTGTTCTAATTGTATTTTGGTAGTAGTTTGTTTAGAATCTGAAATCAACAAGTCAAATGATTTTTGTTCTAATTGTATTTTGGTAGTAGTTTGTTTAGAATCTACATAACCACTGTATATTTCTTTTTATTTGTATTTACTGTAAAATCAGAAGGTGAAATAATACTTCATTAGGCATACATGCTTACCTATGTTTTACTAAAAGCTTTTGAGTGCGTCGAAATCGGAAATATGTTTTTCACCTTCCTGGTTATTATCATTATCACCTAATAAAGTGTTTTAGATTTGTTGTTGTATCTTGTTTATGAATTATTCTTACGTGTTGGTTATGAAATGTTTAAAATAATATTGAAATAATTGTTACTGTTACAAACATCGATCACTAATAAAGAACTAGATACACAATCTCATACAAAAGTTCTCTTAAAAATGTCGCCAATTGTGTTTAGGTAAAATAAATCTATATTAATGTAATTTCAACCTTACCTGCAAGGTTTAAAGCCGTATTCACAAAGCTATTGCAAAAAGCAATAAAATTTTACGACCGGTACTCGCTGCTCAACATACATCAAAACAATTTCAACCTTATACGCATGCTTTAAAGTAACAATTACTAAGTGTCAAAAAAAAGTAATAAAATTTTACAACCGAGGCTCGCCACTAGCACAAGGAACGAGTGGAGACGAACCAGAACAATATTTTTTGTTTGTACTGTAAATTATTATGTATGGTATTTTAACATACTACAAAAAAAGGAGGAGGTTACTCAATGCGTCGCGTATTTATAATTTTTTTTTTATTTTTATGTTGCACACCACCCATAAGTCGAAGACGAATCGACCGATTGAGATGATTCATTACATTAGGTTTGTTCCCAAGTTGGTCCTGTTTACATCTAATCCTCGTTCTGATGATGGAATCTATTAGGAATTTAGGCAACGCCTTAAATATTAAAGGCATACAATTAGCGATTTTGGTATTTTTAGATAAATCAGAACTTTACATTCAGAAAATATAAATTAGTGAGGAAGAATATACAAAAATCAAAGAATATTATTGTCCCAATTTTTTGACATATTGTTCATAATAAATTACAAATGTCGATAAAAAGAAATACTTCGGATCGAAGAATTCTTCGGATCTTTGACGTGCTGTAACTGATATCCATTCTCCACACCTCACTGGATCACGAGGAAAGCTAAAAATAATTGAATATTTTCAAAGTCCCGACTAAACAACCACAAAAAAATATTGGGAATATCAAAAAACCCGACTGATAAAAAACAACTAACAAGTTCCAAACAAGTCACTTTTCAAGTAGTCTTATGCAGTTAGTGGCAGTTATTTTAGGTCAATTATTCATACATAGGCTAATAAACACATAACCCTCCCTTGCATCGCGCAGTCAGGTAAATGAAAACAAAAATCAAATCTCGCATTAAAAAAAATAAGAACTATAATAGCGTCTCCAACAAATGGAACAGAGTCAACGCGGATAACCCAAACAATTTAAGTGGACATGCGTAAGTATGATTAATACGTTTAGTAAGAGTCTTTACAATTGAGCTGCATTATATCGCCTGCTATTTGTTACGACTTAATTTAAAATAAAGTTTTTACGATGATTTCTTGAAAAAATATTAGTATTTACAATACAATGTTAACAATTATATAATGATAATATTAATACTTAGCAAAAATAAGAAACTCCATCCTTTTTTAGCGTCCTAGACGTGTGATTTTTGCAGTTTTTAAACGAGCACTGAGACATGTTTACCGTCGGAGCGTTCGAATGCTACTAGATGAAAAGACCACCCAAATGTTCAATTGGGTGGTCATTCGGTGAGGACATTTTTTGACGCTGATTGTGTATCTAGTTCTTTATTAGTGATCGATGGTTACAAATCATTAGTGTTATTAGTTTTGAGTGAATAGGCATGGATCAGCATATTATATGCTACTTCAAATACATGTTTTGATAAAAAAACATGTAATAAAATAAAACTGCGTTTTATTGTAATCAATTTTGACATTATTTATTTCCCAAAATTATTGATCAATAAAATAGTTTACGCCAACAAATATAAGTTTTATTTTTATAACAATCTTTTAGAATATAAAACATAGCAGGTGGTGTTCTGAAGTTCTGTCTACCCATACAGAAAAATGGAAAACTTGTTTTTTACATTCACGCCATCTAGTGTTCAATTTTAGTAAACATTTTTGTATACGTCTGTGTGTGTAAACGACCCTGTATGCAATGGCAGATGTTAAAATACATCTATTTACCGAATTGGGTGGATTTTAAGGCAATGATATGACATATTTCAATAAATTATAATATTTAGTAACCGCGAACACTACTCCTACGACATAATAGTTTTCCAATTACGCAAAAACTCAAATAAACTAGAAATGTAGCCTTCAGCGCCATCTAGCGGGACATTGGCTGGGAACAGCCCGTACCAATCGCCTTAATTTATACCACATAAAAATATGAGTTGGTTTACGAAAATCATACTTGATACGAATGGTATGATGTAAACCACTATACTTCAGCCCCAACCAGAGCACAGTAAGTAAGAACCTAATGGGCTAAAATCGTAATGAAAGCAAAATTGAGAAATTTTGTAGCCGCAACTTTTCTTCTGCGTCAAATTGGATAACTTTAATCTCACTAAATATCGATCACTAAAAGCCTAGAATATTAGCCAACATTCTTGCTATTCCCTACAAAAACATATTAAAAACTTGTTCAAAGCCTTTCATAAAAACGCACTTTTATTTTCCCTTCTCTCCGGGAAATCGAGGACCGTAGGTACCTTTACGACACCATCTTGAAGTAATAACGTTGTAAAGCGTCAGCTGCAAGTTTTAAACCAACGAGTTTTTAAATATTTGTTGCCTGTTCATTTCATCGTGTTTTACGATTGAAGTGTGTATTAAAAACTCGTTAGGATTGAACGGGACCTTTAAACAAGTATAAAACGTACGGAGAATTTTATTTAATATATTATTTTTGTCCATCGCTTATCAGTGTAGAAAAAATGGTTCTCAAAAGTACTACGTACTACGTGCGCTGTTCGCAATTTCCTTGAAAAACTCATTGCATGACATCACAACACAACCCACGGCCATGACTGTATTCCCCGAAGGGTCAGGCAGAAGAGCACTTATAGATCACCGACACGACTATAGAAAACTTTGTACCCAGAAAATTATTATAAGCTTTACAATAAAATTGTTTGTTTTTTTTTTCTACGAAATTAACTCAAGCACTTAGGAACCGTCGTATTACTAGTTTCTAAAGTAACCGTCATGAGAAGCTATAAATTTTGTAAACAAGTGTTCAGGAGTTCTCAACATTTGGACCAACAAAAAAAATGAATTTGTTTAAGATTTAATAAATTATTAAGTAACAAATATTAATTAACATATTATATTATTTAAGAATAATTATTCGTCAGATTCGTTTCCATTTCTGTGTGAAACAAACTCGTACGCATTCGAAACTCGAATGACGCGTTTATTTCAAAATGGCGTCCCGATAGTTTACAATCCCTGCGACGGACGCGTTCCGGTACCAAGAAACACAAACGATAGCGCTTTGCGTCGTTAAAATATGATCCGACTAAATTAAATAGGTTGTTACTTTCATATAACCCGTCTATATTTCATGTCGATTGAATATGGTCAATTTATTATTATCTCGCAGTATAAAATGTTTACTTAGTAAAAGATGTTTGTTTACATAATTTATAGCTTCTCGTGGCGGGTACTTTAGCTAGACCAATGCATTTAATGAATTAATTCATCCTATTTATTTGCATCACATATCATTTACCCTGCATTACGAATCCAGTTTAGTCAAAAGATGATTACTAAAGGATATTTGTCACAACGCCTAATTTTAGGGCTTCCTCGTTCATTCTGTCTCTATTTGTGGAATCAAGGGTATTTAGGCACTCGGTATGTTTTTGACAGCTGTTGGTAACATTTGTGCAACTGCTTTGTGAAATTTCATGTGTATTATTGTATTCAAAAAACAAGATGGCGGTGTTAGGTCCCGTTTTGGTCCACGCGTCAAACTAAAACTGCTACTACATCTGCTTACCCAACAAATTCTCTTCCAACATATGTTATGTCGCTACTCCCACTGCCAAGATTAGTATTCTACCTTCATCCGCGAGGATCAAAAGTTTAACTGATACGCGTGCCATAAATAAGTAAGGTGTTCCTTGACGGCCCCATAAAAAGGAGGAGTAACACTTTAGTGAAATATTAATGTACTGAGTGCTAACACTAGTAGGATTCGCCGGAGATTTTCACTTTATTAACACGAAATCCAAGGAATATGTTGCTTGGGAGTTTGGGTAAAATTAACTTCATGAGCTAGCGGTTAAATGAGTGTCGATGTTTTGCTGTAAAATCGGTTTGAAAAATACTTAAACCAAGTTTGCCTGAGACTTAGATGAAGAATTTCGACGTAATAAAATAAAGTAAGTTATTTAGTTAAAAAACTCACTTGAAAGCCTAATACTGTCTTCAAAAATAAAAAGCTGTGAAAGCAAAGCTAGATTGAATAAATAATCCCACATTGATTTTAATAAAATCTTTAGGATTACAATAGGCTAGACAAATCTTTTCATCAGGCTTTCAAAGAATAAATTTGAGATACCGCCCTATTTATTTGATCAGGTCTTCTTATAAACATTCACTTTACCAAAACCCCAATGGGCCATTCCGAATAAGACCCACTCAATATATCCTCAGAACAAAACACATCAAAACTGTCGCAATGAAATATGACACCCTGTATGTTTGTGGATGTCACTTGTCACGGTAATATCACACGAGTGTCACAGGACGTGTAATTCGTTGTCGTAACACTTATTTTATAGACATTTCTCGTAGTTTTTCCTTCTTATGGTTTAAGAAGAACTTGTTGTAGTTATAGCCACAATTCGCCACAAGTTATAATGTCAGTACCAACGCACCTTTCATAGGCAGTTAAAAACATGTAAATTAAACTAGCTTTTATATAAGTATTTAAGATAATCTGTTACGAACTTGGTACTACTAAGTACTTTTAAGTTTGTAAAAAATGTATTTCTTTGTAAAAGGACCTAAATAAATTTTATTTTATAGAATACTAGTCATGTAACCTAGTTTCACAACTGGTTACCTAAATATAAAGAATAGCGTTGGTTGATGTGCCAATCAATCAATGTCAATATTCTTTCATGTTTTTCAGCAGGAACATAAGTAAAAGGGCGGCAAACAGGGCTTAGCGATCCCTTCGAGGATTTGCTAACTAACACTTGGGGAAATTCTGACAGCGGAATCATCTTTGTTTTTTATGTAGTTTTGGAATCCAATGCTACTTATTTAACTTTATCTTTATTTGAATGGTAAGTAACGGCTGAATAAAATGGTGGTTGACTACAAAACAGTCTATGCTTTAACATTGAACCAGAATACTATTAAAAGGAGTTATAACCTATATCGGTAAATAGGAAACACGGTCTAACTGTTTCGGTAAATTTCATAAGCCTGATTTGAAACCTGTACAACGTTTCATAATGCATTCTCTCCTGCCATTACTTAGCGTTAACAGTTCAAAAGCCTCGTTACTTTTGATTCACGACTCGCCAACAAAAGGTCGGGCAGGGGGTTAAGCGGGATTGATTTTATCGCAACCTTGGGTCTCAGTGACAATGTAGGGTTGGTATCTTGGACAGGTTTGTAATGTAGAGGAATGGACTGTCTGTGATTTCGTCTTTTTGTGCGTTAGTGGCAGTTTTTCCAGATTGTGCTTTGTAAAACATAAAATGACACTTATAGTATTTTCTATTACTAGTACTCGTATCCTTCTTTGACAAGTTTAACAAACTTGTGAAAGAATACGCTTACGTGATATGCTTGTACTTAGACATGATGATCAAACCATTAGAACTACCTGAGTATAGTGATTCGATTATAGTCGTCTTATTCAATGCCAGCTTTGGGATGCTGACCATAATAATATCCTTCTTTGTAATCCCTCACTATTGTTCTCGAACATACAATTAAGGATATGACGAATTTTGCAGTACTTAAGCTATGAATGGACACTACTGTTCCGTAAATTGAATCTTCCTAATAAACTACTAGTATACCCAAAATACTAGTTACATGAGTGTGGCGCGGTCAGTGACTCGGGAACTGAACTAGGTTCACTAGCGATTGTCAAAGGACCTCGTGTTGGGTTCATTGGCAGAGCAGTGGACCGGAGAGCAGGGTCCCACGTACGTCAATTATTAGTTAGATTAAATACATTGGTGCTTTGTTAATGATGTCATTGTCGTTTATTTCCAGGATGTCGTTAACCAAACACGTAAGGTAATTTTGGTATATTTTAAGTGGATGATTTGACATTGATTTAAAATCAATGTTCATCTTCATCTGTCGTTGTCTCTAAAAAAATGACATATTTTTTTTATTTCTTGGATGGATTTTGTACAGTAGATATAGATATCTACTTTTCAAAATCTATCAAAGAAATATATTATTGATTAAATATCTTACAGTTTCAATAGAATAGAATAAACATAGGTACTGTTTGTCAAATGTCCTAAACCTGTTAGCGTGAAAAAAGATATCACTCACACACCTTTATTTTTATTATCAGCATGACAATTTTAAAAACGTCTACAAAATATAAAAATCGAGATAGAAATGCGAACGAAAACACATAAATCAGCAAGCCTAAATTATTTACTTCCACGTTCTGCATTTAAAATCCGAATTTAATAAGCTAAAGTTGTTTATTTCGGGCGAAGTTCGTTATTTATCGCGCGGAAGTCGCGCGCGGCGGTCGCGTCGCATGCCCTGCGCTGATAAGCCGCCGGATAAATCCTGGATTATAGGAGACGAAACGCAACTTCTGATTTATTACTATCATTCACTGATTTCGGGCCTAGGCTTTGTTGAACGTTGACTACCCTTTTAGAGCTAGCTCTGAGATTAAGTTATTTATGTCATAGGTAGGTACGTTTCACCGTTTCACGCTTGTTGGTTCTGTGTTAACAGTGATATATATATGGAATCTTTTTATAGCTTCAGTTTAGATTTATATTTTAAGAAATTGGATACATAGATTTTCATAAATTCCATAACAGTTACATTTAATCATTTTACTGTGTGCCCGATTCTTAAAAATCTCCAATTTATTTTTACTTGATTCAGCATCTTTTATTTTGAATAATTAATTCAAAGAAAATACGCAGCTTTTAGGCCTTATTTTAGAAGGTCAGGCCCGGAATGTATAACTGTTATATTTTTATTTCTTAAAAAGGGTCGAAGGTTTCTAAATTGAAAGAACACAGAATGCCTATAATTTCCATAGGGTTAAGTTGATACAGCCTTAAGGCTTTCACACGGTGGATGGATGAGGTTCATGTTGCTTTTAACCCAAAAAGGAACTGGTGTAAAACTCTTACACCGGATATAGGGTCGCCGGTCGGTTAAGTAAGGGGCTGAGGGTAGGTAGGTAACCTTGAGTGAAATGTTTCCCTTCCCTTCATGCAAGATAAGAAGGTTTAATGTTAATCACTTGTTAAGGTTTTAGGGATTTATTTTCTGCCTGCACTTCTAGAACAAAACGTATTTTACTACGACCCGTGACAGTGATAATGATGTTCGATAAATTGTTTTAAAAAACTGGCTCGACCCTAATAAAATATAAAAATATTCATTAAATATCAAAAATAGCCTTTGAAATACTAACTTTAATGCACTTCGCCCACAGATTTAAAATTTCCTGGTTGTAAAAGTGGGAGAAACGGACAAATTGTTTTATCCCTTCCCATGAAGGGGAACTTATCACAACATTATTTCAAATGTGCACTTGCAACGCCCACCTGAACAGCCCTACCGTCCATTTGTCCAGATAAAGAATGGAAGCCGTCACGAAGGACAAAACATTTGGAGTAAAGAAAAATAAACCCCATTGTCCGCGTTTTACGGACGCAACTTAATGGTCCTATAGGAAATACGATATATCGGCAACTTTTGTTTCCCGAACATAGCTTTGTTTGCGGATACAAGGTGACCGTCATAAAAATCGGATAAGATGAATTTCGATGGTCAGATTCAGTTATGAAGTAGTCCCACGCTGGGCGCCAATATATTTTTATGTTCATGATTCATTCATGGCTGACACCTGGGACTCCCAAAGGGTTAGGTAGATATACTGTGGTAGAATATCGCTCATATGGAACTCACGTTAAGAGTTAAATATAATATGCTAAAAGATTTCTTTTTACGACCCAAGCATATTATAATGAAATGGTTTTTAGGGCTTTTATCATAGAATAATACTTAATGTCAGCTCATGTAATACCAAATAAAATAGCAGCACTTACTTATTCAGGGCAAGCAATATATAAAATAATTGTAGTAAGCACAATAAAAAAAAGGATCGCGAAAGTTATTCTGTCATATTTCTGATAAAGGCTCAGCTTTCCCTAGTAAAGCCAAACGAATTGACCTGTCAATCAAACCGCTTTCTTTCAGCTCAGTAAATCAGTATTTCTGTACATAAATAATTCTAAGGAAAGCGGATCTTATTCATTTTGAGTTACAACAAGACAAATTGGGAGATGGCTTAATATACAATGAGATATAAACATTGTACGTACCTATTTTGTTTCATAAATATGGAATTATACGTTATTGTAGATTTTCTAGTACTCTTACAATATCTTTTGTTAGTATAAAAAGGTTTATGACATATTTTCTCGAGTGCGTGGAAAAATAAGCAGTACTTTACTCAATAATTTTACAAAAAAATTGAAGTTATCGTATTATATTTAATTAAACAGTTGGACTTCCGTTATCCCACATAAGCCCCAGAGCAAGCCTCACAAAAACACGCTCCATATAAATAAATTAACCTCTTTGGTAACTGTCTCACTCAAATACCGGAACGCGTCAACATTTTAAATCCTACCCGCAAAAACTGGAAGCCAGATTCGGTAGGTCGCTCGTTCTACGAACGGGTTAACAGTGAGCAGTCCACTCCAACTCGCCGGATTATCCGTGTAAGCGGCCGGATTAAGGCTGACAGTCACGCCAGAAGACGGCTCTTCAAACTCTTATCTTGCTATTTCAATTAATTCTGTGTTCAATCCCTCGCTGCCCTTCGGTGCATCTGGATCTCGGCTTAAACCCTCTTCTTCAAACTTCCAACTTGTTCGAACATGTAGGAACTTCACCGAGATATGAGGGTATTTAGAATTGCTCGTGTATTTGGACGGAGGAAAGTAATTAAACTGAGGAGTGTGCATATCTTCAAGTTTGATTTAGTAGTTGAAGTGGGTTTCGGCAAATATGTTTAAATATGATTCTTGTCTGTAATTACTTTCGCTGCGGTGGCATAATGGGAACATTTATAACATACTAGCTTCTGCCCGCGGCTTCGCTCGCGTGGAGGTCGGAAATTATCCCACAGGAATGTTCTACCGGGATAAAAAATATCCTATGTGTTAATCCAGGATATAAACCATCTCTGTGTCAAATTTCATCCAAATCTATACAGTAGTTTTTACGTGAAAGAGTAACAAACATCCATACATCCATACTTACAAACTTTCGCCTTTATAATAGTAGTAGGATTAAACCACTGCTTGTTAAGAAACCAATTTAGTTAAACAAACACAAGTGAAATAAACTTTGTTAATTTGAAGTCGTCACACAGCTTACACAATACACTAAGTTTTATTGTATTATTAAAAGCAGTCTGTTATGAAGTTACCAACATTCTATATGATTTTCTCCTCTCGTCCGTTATAATTGATATGAGTCCCACGTGGGCACCAACTAAGCGGCCACCAACAAAAATATTTTATTGTTTTCAACACGTTAAAATTTTACTGTACAGCAGCATTATGTTGTTATACACCTGGATAAAGCTCCATTTACACGACGCAAGTTCGCCTGTGGCATACCATAAAGTTGAAACATTAATTGACAGGTAACGTCTAAACAATACTAACAATATTATTGTTGCACAATGCGGTATTCAATTCTGGTATAAAAATGTTCTGCCATTCAACCAAGACTGTGTTTAGACGAGGCAAAACTTGCAAGCGATAATTGCCTTGGTGTAAACAGAAATCGCATGCAGTTTATTGAATGGCAAAACTTGCATTCAATTATTGTACGCCATTTTATAGAAATCAGACTCGTGCATGACAGGCAATTTTTGAATGACAATACCCTTTTGAACCCTCCACGCCAAGCTACAAATTTATTTCTTCTTGTTATCTTGAATTTCCAATATCCATGGTGTTTTTTAATTTGTTTCATGTCATTAAATACGTACGAGAGCTTCAATTTTTAAGATATGTGCACACAAAAATTATGATTTAATTGTTTATTCCGTGTATCCGCATTGTCACATATTTGTGTCGTTGGCGAACAGGGCATGCGCTTGCTTGTCACGTATATGAGGCAATGGTCTTCAAAAGGATAAATTAACGAGATAGGTATGCGATTATTGCTCTTTAACGTTCTAGAAGCTTGCACCGTGTAAATGAGGCTTAAGTTTATTTTGTAGCAATGTAGCATGTGTGTGTAGCTATGAAATTTTACGGCAGTAATAATTTCACATGAAATGGTCTATTCTTGAGGAGCACGGTGTTCCTGTTCAAACTTAACGTAGGTTTAATAACTTGGGTAAATGGCGTGTGTTTATGTTTTTATTGTGTTTGCTCAACGTTCCTCCGCTCCCGGTAATTTGTAAGGATAATTAAATTGGCAGAGATATGACAAAGAAATAATGCTTTTAGATGAAGAATATTATTCAACCTCGGTCTTTGAATAACAAGGAGATAAAAAAAATCCGCAGCACTAGCTACTGGGCCAAGATATCGTAAAATTCGTCTCTCGCTCTTACTCCTAGACTTTTACAAGAATTCTTGACTATGTTATCAACTAAGGTTTCAAGGGTTTTGTCATAATAAGAGCTCGAATATTTGGAATCAAAAATTTTGTACTATCTACTGTAACTTGTATAACAATTTTATTGTTATACGTATTCCTGAAAATGCCCAAATAAACAATATCGTCGGATATTAAGATGAGACAATGAAACAAATTTTATTCTGTATTTCACTTTTCGTAAATTGGTATTTTTATGTTAGAAAACATTAAGTTAAACTTACTGCAAAATTACTCTGTATCGTTTGAACCGACTACCAAAACGAAGGCGGTTCTATGTTGGTCTATATGTTGTTTTTTATGTATGTTCATCGATATTTTCATTAATTGTGGACTGATAATGACAATTCTTTTGCCATTTGCTAGTGTTTATTTTTAATTCGGTCGTTTTTTTTTGTTAAAAGCGACGATAGAATTCTGTTTTTGAATAAACTTATAATTGCAAGCGAAGCAAAATTCTTGTTGTTAAATAGGTATATCCGAAATAATAAAAACAATTCACAATTCCCAAAAACAAAACAATATAAATCTCATCCCACCCGCCATCTTGTTCACTTGGCACACGTCACACATACGATCGGTTATTTGTCGGCCATGTTTTGTCGCCCACTTTGCGGCGTCTAACTGTGTTTGACTATCGTTTCCGTAACAGCCGTGTATTGTCCTTCCATCCTCTGTCAGAGAAAGATTTCCGGGTTCTGTCTTTTTGTTTACGTAAGAAAATCATAGAAATCGAATTAATAGATACAACATTTAGAGAAACAGTAGGGTAGGTATGTTTGGGTTGCGAGCTTTTTATATAAAACATTTGCATTCAGTGATAGTCAAATGAGCTTTATGTTGATTAAAGGATCAATAATTAATAATGATTCGTAGATAGGTAGGAATTTGCCCTGCAGTAGAAAGTGATGCAGAGTTTTCAATTACCGGAATGGTAATTGATTACCCACCCATTGGAAACCTAGGATTACTTTCCCGTTGTCATGTTTGAAGATTTACAAAGATATCACATTGTTTTCCTCACCTCCTCTCTCTCCAAAATCAGGAAAATTTCCTTTTATTTTCATTCCCCTTCCGTTACATGGAAAGTAAAATATAGTCACGATAAGTGCTGAGCCCAGCGCAGGCGCCGTCAACGTCTGAACACCGACCGTGATTACAAGGACATCTTAACGACCTGCTGCTCGCGGTAAAGTTATCACGATTCGAAACTAGACGTGCCCGGTTTTTATTGTGAAGGATTATAGTATTCTGAATAATATTGAGGATTGGTTTCGTATTGTATCGAGGAAGGAATCGGATGTGGCTTTGTTCACTTTCAGTGGATCTAACTTTGTTACTTATTGCCAAAAATAATTTTGTTTCTGACAGTAATAACTGAGCTATCTGAAGTAATGATTGCGCTATACATTAAGAAAATATTTGCTCAAAACTTTAGTCAGATGTTTAAAATTTTCAATATCTCCTAAATATCTGGAAAATAACAGTAACATTGTCTGACCATAACTACAACCACATTCCAGTTCCTTCCCCCAAAAAAATCAAATTTACGAAACTTGCGAAAAATACGTTGACAAAGACTATGCGGCCGTATTGTCACTGAACTTCCCCGGAGTTACCCGAACGTGGTGGAAGTTGCTCCGCCACACCACAGCCACACCACAGCCACACCACAGCCACACTGCGCCTGCCGCGGTCGCCGCGACCACAAACCCAATTACCTGACTCGCTATACAAACAATGGGTCAAAGTGACCCGTGACAAATTATTATCCCGGTTTACGTTGGGCGCAAGTGACGGACTTGGCAAGTTCCAGCCATTGCCGTAATTGACTTGGCCAAACCTTGTAAGAGTTAATAACGTTAAATAAGCCGACAAGTTTTGATTGGACTTTATTGAATACACACGAAGCTTGAAACTTGGTGTTGCGAACTTTACAAATGCTCTTGATAGGAGGCAATTTGTTTATTACTTCCATAAAGTATTAAACCCTTTATTGAAAACGGACTCAAGTCCTATAGAGTGGTTTCGGAACCTTATACATTTACAAATAACACAGGCGGTCTAAAAAGAGAAACCGTATAAAAATATTTTCTTTGGTCTAACAAAGCCTACGTATAAGGTTTTTTAAATGACTAAATACACAAAAAAAAAACTTGTAGTGTTATACAGCCTGCGAAAACATGATTACAAAAGTGATGGTTGGTGAAAAGCTTTGTTCCAAAACTTTCAAATCACATTTATTCTAACGGTTTCATAGAACTATTCACGCAAATGAAACTCAAACGTTGGTTACATATTTTTTATTTCTCAACTTCAACCCTTTTATATCATGAACGTCGTAACTTCGAAACGAAGTTAGACAATCCGAATTGAATAATGTTAAGTTAACTTTAGCTTAAACATTATCTATTTACCTAGAATTTTTTATTGAAATTTACTGTTATTCAGTTTATTTTTTAAGGAAAAGTAGCCATGGTTGTTAATGTAAGCGAACGCCGCGTATACGTGATCGTTGCGGCCAATTTTCACTCATTTGTCATCTATCAAACGCCAAAATGAACTTATATTAGCACACGACCTTACATTTACTTTGGTATTGTTTTGCTTTACCAGTACCGACTACTTGTCCTTTTTTAGGTATATAGGTACTTAAACTTTTAATGTTCCGTGACAAAATCTTATTAGAAGAAAGCGTCTTCAGACAGAAGCTAAAATGGTCGTCTGCATGAATAGCAGTTTACACTTGTCTGCCATAATTATCGCCATAGTTATATGAGCGTGCATCTAGTACAAAACTTCCTTTCTGTCTACTTGTTCTTGAATCATAAGCATCAAGCATAACCTTTATATCCCCAAGTGAGTGCCATTGGGGATTCGATATAACATGTCTGACACCTGAGCACGTTATTGCTATAAGTATTACCCACACGAAGCTTACGAATAAGATACGGTAAAACGGGTTGATTTGTGGCACAGAGTAAGGAAAAATGGAGCACTCTTGTGGCAAGCGTCTAAGTGCCAATTTTTAAGATTAGATTAGAATTTTTAAGATACATTTGCTTATAATAAAACAGGACAAGTACGTACTGAAAATGTTTTTTTTAAATCTTAGAACTAATTTAGCAGTGTAGTTGAAAAACATGTTTTCTCATACTTTCCAACTGTAAATGTAAGTTTGCACACTCAATATATATAAGAGATTTATTGTGAAATTTTTAAGACCATATACTTTTTGTAGGTATTCTATAAGTATGGAACCATTCTCTGTATTATTATTTTTAAAAATTAGTCTCTGCCGTTTTGAAGTTGAGGCTGGTAAATTTACTTAAATAACTTTAAAAAGATTTTAAAAATATAATTATATTTTTGAGTCCCTCACAACAAGCCCTTTCACATTCATATTTTACATGGTACAGGAGGCAAACCATTTTTTTTAAGCGATCCTCTAGTGGTTTCGGTTTTCATTCGGATGGGCGAAAGTTTAAAAGGCAATTATAGTCTAATCAAAGATTGTATGTATTTGGGACCAATATAATTGTTTTACCTAACGTAACTCAAATGGAAAAACGTCACAAAATGGAAGAAACCTACTTATTTTCGATTTAAAAGTTTAGTCTTTATTGCACGTCTCGAAACACAAAAGATAATATTTCTGTGAGAACTTTATCACTCAATCTCGCCATTCATCTTACTCCTTATCATAAAATTATATATTTCTTTTTATACCATTGACACCACTTCGAGATTTAAATCTGAATATCAAGAAAAGTAATAACTTAAGGCGCAGTCGTAAGATATTTCACATCAAACCGGTGTTTGAGGTGCCGTTGGCAAAGAAGTCGGCTCTGACAGTAAACGTGGCAATATCGCCGGGGCCCGTTTGATGTGTGTTTCATTACAACGTGGCGGTATTACCCTCTCGCATGATTATGAAATATGGTGTATTGGCGCGATAGGGTCTTGACTGACGAATCAAAGGTGAAATTGTGTTCGGGTGAACTTTGATATATCTAGAGTGGTGTACTTTATTCAAAATCAAATCAAAAATCAAAATCAAAAGTCATTTATTCAAATTAGGCTGAAGATCAGCACTTTTTGAAGGTCAAAGTTACATAAGACAGTCCCCCAAAAACGCCCACCCTTCACCACTTCCTAGTGCTTTAGCTGGGAAGAAGAAGTGGCGCAACAAACTCCCCAGCAGCACAGCTGTCTGATTAGTTGGAAGAACTTGACTCTACACACTTATCGTATGAGAAGTAATTAACATTACGAAACACATCACATTAAAATCAATAATTTGCCACATGTCAGCTAGCACACGTCAATATACCAATTAAAACATTAAAACTGACTGTACTCAAGCGTAAATTTAAAAAGAAAATAAAAAAAATAGCCTCCAGGTAAAAGTGCGTGCCCGCTTGCATGTGTGCAATGCTGTACTATGTCCATACAGCCGTAACTCGAAGTTACAAATGATAAACTAGGACCATCGGAGTAAAATCAATCAATTAATGGTTAATGAGTACTAACTAAGATCAGGATAAATAAATATGATCAACTGTCGAGGTCTCTAGCTAACCACATTTTGCAATACAACTCAATAAAAAAAACATTGTAATGAGTAGATTATGTCAACAATAAATAGATAGTAAAAATAAAAAAAAATAAAAAGAACAACCAAAACACAATGAATAGAATACATAATAAAAATAATTTTATGAAGCTAATTCTGGAGAAAGAACATAAACATTGTCTTGTGTTAATCACAGCGACCAACTATTCTTGTCGTTTAAGTAGTCGTTGGTAGTATAGTAAGCCTTTGAACAAAGGATAGATTTTACTTTAGTTTTAAACGTATTAAAAGGCAATTCTAGCAAAGAAGAGGGTAGCTTGTTATAAAAGGTTATACCAAGCCCCACAAATGAGTTATGAACCTTATGAAGCCGATGAAAGGGAGCACGTAGTTTATCCTTGTATGTTACTGTGGGTTATGAGGTTTCCAGCTTTTGAGAAACGATTTAATTGTTATATGGTTACATAAGATCAAATAGGACCCTTGGTATTGGAAATATTGATGTGGAATGTCCGCAGCTTATGGCTGACTTGCTTTGTTATAACCCTTGTTAGAAACTATTCCTGAATCCTGTACGTCTTGAATATGTTGCTTTTATAAAATATAAACAACTCTAATAATCCTTTATCATTTGTTCCAGGTACACAATTGCTTCCCGCTACACCAAACAGTAATATCTGAAGTACATTTTAATAAAATAATATGAAGGGAGCATACGATATGGCTCTCGTGGGAAAACGGAACATCTCCCGTTTCTAACGGAACCGTAGGTGGATAATGTGGCGCATTTACCCATCCTTCCACTCACTGGATACCTAGACTGTGTCCAGAATATGTTCGCCTTCGCCAGATATTTTGCATATCTGACGAAGGCGAACATATTCTTTCTAACAGCTGGGGAATAACCGTCTTCCATCGTTTCGTATTTACGTAATTATACGATGCGATGAAAGAACGTTATTGTTCTAAGTATAATAATAATTAATAATTTGCTGGCCTAAAATGCCAATTGCAATTAAGAATAAAAACAAGGTTTATATAAAAGCAAAAGGTACCTTTGACTCGTAGACATAATTATAACCACAATGAAATTGATCACACCCAGGTAAGAGCGGAAAATATAAGGAAAACCTGAACACTGTTGTATACCCTGGAAACATTGAAATCCCGACACGTGCGAACTAATTTCTTTTTAGTTTATTCGAATACAAATAGTTAATTAAAACCGATAGCCAATGATTAAATAAATCCCTTAGCCCATTTACATATTTAACTTTATAGTTTCGACCTTCGGAAAACCTTGGTCCTTCCATCCTAAAAGGTTGTTCACGCAACATGTCCGTCACACGTGGACATTAGCTCAGCACACACTAATGAGAACAACTTTCAACGACTACCCGCAAAAACTTGGGAGTACAGCCAGACTATACCGCTTTCGACAACTATCTGTAATTAGGGACTGAAGCAGGCCTTTTTTGCCAATTCTACCTGCGATGGGACATGCAAATTTGGACGTTGTTTTGTTTAAATAAGGGACTAGCTTTCGCTAGAGTCGCTTGGGAACTATTTAGGTTTCCGGGAATCAGAACTTTCAGTGAGCAGGTAAAGTTAAGGAATAATTGATCATTCCATCCCTTCGCCGCTGCTGGATATTAGTCTGCCATTAAGTAGTTGATCATCTAGCCAAAAACAATGTCTTAAGCTGCCCTTCACTGATGAGGTATGAAAATTGGTCTAAAAATTGGTAAGATATCAATATATATTATTGATAATTTTCGTATTCATAACAGATTCCATTGTTCTGGTAGCAATTGTGTAGGACCAAGTCAAAAGTACGGCTATTCAAAATACATACAATAATTCCAAGTTTAACTCCATATTTACGTAGTGTTTGAAATACCACACATCTCATGCTATTGTTCTCTGCGAGGGATACCAAACTAGTAACAACGCGAAACTAAGGCAATAGTGTATTATGACGTCGGGTGCTCCAAACTTGTGTATTGTGGCGCCATATGGGTGGAGTGGCTTATTACTAACAGGTCTCTTCATGTTTATTAGAACTTCATTATTTATCATATGAAATCTCAAGATGTGAAGATTTTTCTCTTTCTTTGATAGACAAACGAGCAAAAAACAAAATCAAAACGATTTTTTGTATTTTGCATCGTAACTAGAAACTCAAGCCAAAATTGAAACCAGAAACCTCCGCCGAGTAACCAGGGAGACAACTAAAATCAAATCTAAGCCGTCGAAAATTATGTTGTCATCGTAGTCGCTCCAAATTCAAAACTTACGTCTAGTGACGTCACTTAGTACCTCATTACTATCAGCGCGAGCTCTCCGCATATTAATTATGTGAAAGTTCAGTATAGTTGATAGTTAGTAGTTCGTAGTCAGAGCGGCGGTGGAGTCATTATGGCCGACGTGGCTTTCAGGCGAATAATGTTACTGAGTTAGTGTTTCATTGGCTAGTTCACTTTACACAAGTTTGGTTTGGCACGAGAAGTTACATCATTTTTGCTACTAGTAAAATTGCAATAACTTCTAGTACTAGTAAGATAAAAAAAAGATTTTTTGCCAACATTTTTCAGTTCTCATACATTTAATATATAATCTGCTAAAGATGGTACCCATTTTCTGGTAGAAAGGATAATAAATAGGCCGAGAACAAATGTGCACGTTACACATATTCCACCGACCATAAAAACCATAGATTTCCCTCTCTTATTTTAGATATATGCCTACCCACCCGCACTCAATCTTCTCGTAACACATTGCCACTCCGAATCAATTCCTCGCGACATATAACAGTTTTTGCTTAATTTTCCGTTTCTTCCCCTCCTCCCTTCACAGTTGCCAAGTGAAACATTTGTACCACGTTTGTTCCGAATTAACGAACCGAGGCTCTCACTGTGCCTTAGTATTCTATGCGAGCCTTTCATGAAAATTGATATGAATAAGAATTTTTATTTGAGGAAAAGTATAAGCACAAGGCTCCGTAAGATTTTCTTTTGCCGCAATCTGGGCTACTGGGGTATACAAGTTGTTGTTCAAAGCACAATAAAAGCTAGATGGCAACATGTTTTACTTAGTGACTTGAATACTAAAATAGACCACGAAACCTCAGATTGTAAATATTATTTTGTTACGAGAACTTGTGGCAGGAATGTTTCAGTTTCACTTAAATTAGAGTGGAGTCGCTGGTTACTCGATACTTATAAAGATCAATAGAAATACGGAACACCTCGGGACTGGTTTAATTTAAACTAAACATGTAATTGTACGTTTTGCCCCGACTAACTTAAGTCGACCATTACGAGTCAAAGTGGAGAAGGCAACCGCGCGTGCTATTAGACTAAATAGAGTAAAATGTAATTCGGCATCAAAATGGCGACGCTGAGGCCATAATGGTGGCCTAATGGCACATGTAATAGTGTTGTAAATAATTTCTGATGTGGGCTTTTAAAAACAGCTCGAGGAGAAAATATTTACACCGATTTTGCGGCGGTACTACGTCCTGGGATTTTAATCCTGGGTGCGGAGGTAATTAGTTTAATCATATTGCGGGGTGCAAAAGCTGGGCGGACGCGGGAGTTAATACTGCTCCTATGGCATTATTAATTGGTAAAGTACCACCGCTGGGTGGTACTTTACATAACTTAATGAATTTATTACCTTTCTTAAAAGTAATTACAGGTTAAACTCACTAAACAGTCAAGCACTTCAGTTACGACAATATTCTTTCTGACAGTTATGTAGGTAAAACCAATGAATACAATGCCCAATAAATGCTCCTAAAGGATTTATATACAAACGACATTCAGAGGAACACCCTTTGTAAGTGACAGTTCGTAAACAAAGCGGTTTGCGAACAAGGGATTGCTCTTAACCGCCACCTCCCTACATTCGGCCCGTCGCCGGCTGAACCTCGGTCCTACCCACATAACGCACTCCCACTAGCAACTCTGGCAACCCGGTTGCCTACCCGGTAATAACCGTAAAAAACTTACCTCCACTACTTAGTGGGAAATTCACGGAATTTGGAATATTAACTTGTGATGTTACAAACGCACTGGTGAAATTATCCAGTGAATCAAAGTAACGATTGGATTATTATATTTTATTTGTGGTAAAATCCAAGTTCAATATTCCGTGGAGTTTTTGTTTTGTACTAATAAAGCATTCATAAAGTTCTGTCGCGAATAGCGTCAGTATAAACATTTGTTTGAGGCTGACATAATATACAGCGTTTATAAAAAGTGCCTTTCTAGCACTTTTTCATCACCTGAACCTCCTCTCCTCATCCATCTACCACAGGTTTTCCGCCACTACACTACCACACTACAAAAGTAACGTCGGATCTCCATCGCGTTTTGTTATACGCGATGGAGATCCGACGTTACTTTTACAACATTCGTACCCTCTTTCATTTAAAAACAAATCGGTTTACGCACATACCGAGGGTTGGATGACGTTTGAAAAATTTTTTTTTGGGGGGATACTAAAGTCCTTTTGAGAGCATTTTGATCGGTAGCTGAAGTAGGGACAGGATTTCTTTGTTAGTTTTGAGGTTCAAGAAATGTGATGTATTTAAAAAGGCGAAAGGGATACATTTTCTGGTATTAAAAATATAAAGAAGTAGGTAGAAGGGATATTCACGCTTCAAGTTCTTAAGTATTACTATTTACATTTAGTCCTACCAGTAGGTACCACGAGGGTATGTTATTGCTATTGGTCCTTCTGAAGTTTTGAAACGAAAATATACCTCCTGAATAAAGAAATTGACTAGGTGTAGGGGTATCTCAGTTTCAGTCTTCATACTGCTTACTTTTTTTTTGTATTATTTTCAATGATAAAAAAAACAAGTTATTTCATTTCATTTAAACCAATATGGACACTTCGGCTTTGGTAACAGCTAATACTGTTTATAAGAAATGTTCTGTGTTTTAAGTTTCATTCAGTAGGTACAGACGCCAGCACATCAAGCTATCCCTAACTGTCAAATTTTCTCAATTAAAAATGAACCTTATGTCTTTGCAATAAAGTTGAAATACTATCAAAGAAATCTGACAGATTGTGGTAACTTGATGTGCTGGCCTCTGTACATCTCTAGTTCAATAAAAGATTGTTTAAAAAAAAAAAACTTTTTGCTCGGCTTTTAAGGGTTGACATTAATTAGCTTATATTGGCTGTCAAATGCAAAAGTATTTATTGAAATCGGACTTCGATCCGAATTTAAATTAGTATAGATTTAATAGATATCAACACCCTTAGCAACAATTTAGCGAAGAACATCGTTTAGCGAAGTGTTTTATTTAGTTTTAGTGTTGGCTATAAAGTGTTGGATAGTGTGAAGTGGTCGTTTATTTATTTTTATTACGCTCACTACTGTGTGCCCACATTTTATGTAGGTAGTCTAGGTCAATGAACTGTTCTACTCTGTTTCCTAAAGCTCTCCTCCTATATTCCCTCGAGTTGTTTGTTATAATATCACGCCTGTGTTCGTGGAAGAGTTATTCGAGTAATTCTTCACGCTAGTTCTCCTGAGGGACGGGCAGAGTGCTGTATAGCACTTGGTAATGGCGGCCCTAATTGAGAGTGATAAGGGTAACCTTCTTCTATAAATGGACGAGATATAGACCCGAATCAATTAAGTGACCTACATAATAAAAAGTATATTGGTAGCACAGATTAAGGTGCATATAGATTAATTGATTTTGTTCGACGCTATCGCCGTGCTTCCTGTCGGCCTGAAAGAACTGTCAGTAGGTACCGAAATTCTCTCTTTTTTTTAATGGAGCAATGTTTTGTAAATACATTAGGCTTTAAAAGTTAAAATGATTGTACGTAATCAAACAATTAGCAGATATCGATCAAATGTTTTCATTAATTAAGTTAATTGATGGTCTCGCATTACAGATTCATTAATTATTTAAAAAGATTAAAACGTATGAATACAAATTGCATTAATTTGTATTCATACGTTTGCGGTAAATTGATCGTAATTATTGGAATTGTTACTAATTAAGCCAAGGTCGTTTTTTAATGGTTTTTGATGTTACAGTTTTATCCGAATGCTCCAGAAGAAAGATGGAAAGGAAAGGAAGTTTTTGTAAATTGTACAGTCTCAGATAATGTGGTCAAATTAGATCTTGAAAATTATAATCTATACTAATATTATGAAGAGGAAAGATTTGTATGTATGTTTGTAACGAATAAACTCAAAAACTTCTAAACGGATCTGGATGAAACTTGGCTCAAAGATAGGTTATAGTCTGGAATACCATATAAGTTACTTTTTATTGAAAATTGTACGGTTCCCATGGGGTAATTTCCTACATACACGCGGGCGAAGGCGCAGGCAAAAGCTAGTGTATCATAAAGTAAGGGTTTTATTTGCACCCGTAATTGCTACGTTTAACCACCAAATCTCATAGATATGTATATAAACACGCAAATCCGGAATAGGTCACTTTTCTGCGATGCGCCATTTATTATATCACAGAAAACCATTGCGTCATACTACGAACAAGTTTCATAAACATTTTTAATTCACTTAAAAATCCCCAAAACTAAAACTGAACTGAACATCACCAGTCCACCGAGCTAGTTAAACCAAGCTTGCTTACGAGACATTTTTAAGAAAATATGTAAAACAACTTGCCCAAAAATGTAGTCGAGTCGCGAATCTCGTAGGGAGGCGACATGTCAAGCGCAGTGGCTGCCAAGTTTGTAACTAGCGTGCACCGAAACTTAGCAGCTTGCCAGAGTTTGCCAAGTTTTTCCTGTTGCAGGCACTCGCGTCATAACTTTATGACGCCGATGGCCAAGTTGGGCTAACTTTAAATTTGTTGCCAGTTAGGATTTCACTGAAATGTGTTGTGTACGAGGTTTGGGGCATTAAACATGCATGCTCTTTGAGCCAAATTTGCATCAAGATCTTTCTTTGCGAGGAAGGTATCATAAGACGACTTAGTTTTTGACCTGTAACGTACAATTACTATAAACGACTTATTTAACTTTGAACGATTACCTGACTGCCAAATTGACCTATATAGAATATTTTATGAATCCTCTATGAACAAGTAGAACTCAAAGCTTGCTTTGATTTTCAAAATATTTTACAATGTTAGTTACATTTAAGTAGAATATCTGCTCATTGTGCTAAACATTAGCCCGCCAGGTCCCGAGGCATCGAAGTGATCCATTTTTGTGGCTAGCTGTAACGACCCCCGCCGGGATGCCATCCTCACTAAGACTGGTTCTATCGTATCGTAGCGTTATATTTTAGCTTTAAAACTAGTCATGGAACACGGTGAAATATTTGGCCCTAACGTAGGTATTCTCAGCACAAATTCGAAATTTGCCTTGTGCATAAATTTCCAATCTTTTTGCCCATACAGATACGTTTGTTGCTGATGATCTGGTTACAATCGATAAACATGTATCTAACTGGGGGAACGCAGAAATAGATGCTGTTTTCGAAAGCGACCCCTAGTTTGTTGAGTGATAAGTGCCTGCCAACAAATGGAAATATCACCCTTTGGAAACTCTCCCACATAAATTATGAAAATGCAAACCCATTCCGCTATTTGGACCTCGCACAAAGCGCGTCCATTAAGCCTAAACACAGAACTGGACTCCACTAAAACAGGCCTTACAGACCTGCAATGAATGCAATACATTAGTGATTGCCTCGTATTCTAGCCTGGGTCGTCCTGCATGCATTTCACTAGATATAAATAATATAAGTGTTCATCACGCCACAGAGTAGTGTTAGTACAGAGCAATCATTCCATGCAACAAAGGACACATACTCATCGATTCATGCAAAGGATAAAATGTGATTTACAGTTTGGCAAAGGTAAAAAACATTGTCTTTAAATACAAAATATTGTCTGCCTTAAACGCCAAGCTCCCTTATTATAGTAAACAAACATTTTGATGGTTTTATTTTATTTAATATACCTTTACAGTGCTTTAAATGCTACTGCTAGTGTTCTTTGTTAAATGATCCGCGTTTCTGATAAATATCGCTTTTATTGTTTGTAACTGCTTCATTCATCGTCAGGCCTTCTGTATGGTCTCACTCTGTGGTACTGCGTTCATTTGGCTAGATATTAATGCTTATCTGAGCTGCCGGTGGTCGGCCGCGCGGATGCAAATGTGCTCAAATTGCGAGCACAGTACAAAGGAAAATAGTACCTCATTCTGTGATGTTTTTAAATGGAAATATGATACCGCTTGGGACGAAAGGTTGAATTTAATTAAGTGGAAATTAGGGAAGTAAATACGTAGCAATTTGCTTCAAAAATATTTTTGCGAGAGAAAATTTTAGTCCTGGACCGCGGTATAATACTAGTAATTTCTGGGAATTTGCACAATCCATACATTCCTCCATAAGCTTATATTGCCTCGTTGGTCTAGTGGTCGAAATGTGGGAATACCTACTATAGATACACCTCTGCTTAACCCATCACAGAAACGAGTCGTGATGTATGGTGAGACGTAACATGAAATGTAATACATCAGTACGTCGTACGTCACATTGCATCTGTTAGAACGCGTCGCGCGCACGAACCACGCATTTTCTACGAACCCGCTCAGCGCATCGGTTTCCGTCACTTTAATACTGCGAACTCGAGTTCGGAATCGTACATTACACCTTACATACCTCTGTACACGGCATTCATTTAAAAACATTGACCCCGATATCGACAATACACTCAAAGAAATGTCATATCAATATGGCATTCAAGCGTATAATACATGTAATCAGACAGATTATAGTTACTTACCGGTAGACAGTTAGTCTCACAATCAATACACCGCTGTTCAAAGCCAGTAGGGCTGGTGGCTGTAATCAGATAGCTAATAGTAGACAATGTGTCTGAAGACTAATCGACTTAGTGACACGGAGCATGCCAGCACTAAAGTGTGGACTTTCTAATATGCATGATACAGTCTACTGCATCAACGAACGATAAATGAATTTAATTTTTTTGTCTCAATGTGTCTTGGCCAACTATGTAATTGTAAAGACACTTGTGCTTCTTACAAGCAGTAAGCACTCTTTTTTTTTACACGATGCATCGTGCAGGTTTATTACGATCGGGGTAACTGATGCAACTTCCATTTTGATATAAAAAATATTGAGCACCTTTTCCCAGCTTGCTGTTAATCCATTCCCTCCCTACTCCATGACACACAACGTACGGCGTGTAATCAGTGCCTCGCCAATTATACACTAATTTGTCAAACGCGGTATTGAACTGAACACGCTTACAATGCCAGTCCCGCCTGTCTTTGTTTGTGGGTAGGCAGGCAGGTAATAATATTTAATTAAAGATGGCGTAATGTATCGTAGGTTGTGGTCTTTGGATATTAGCAAGGGTTTGTAGAAAGCTGTTTGAAAATGATGAGGTTTTACAAGCGATAGAAGACCAGGCTTTTTCAAAAATGTCACCGTGAAACTCAGGGGGCGTCGACAAAGTCACATTTTCATTAAATATAGCGAAATTAGATAAATCCGAAATATATCGAATTGGCATAAGCTTTCGAAATGTCACGTGATCAATCGTTTTCGATCGCTAAGTGCTAGACAATGTCCCATTGTGTAACGAAACTCGGTCAATATTCCCATATAAATGCGTTCTTGACAATCCAAATCGCTGAGATAACGAATTGTTCGATAAACAATTTTCGAAATCGAATCGACACGGAACGATTGACACTTGTCTAGGCCCCCAGGTGAAGTGAACTGTCGATAATGTTAATCGCTAGGTGGAATCCGACTTTTACAGAATACACTGTTGTCATTGTTCACTCATGTTGTATACATAATATATTATTACATAAGTTTACGAACCTAGACTAGAGCAAAAAAAAATTAATAACAAAATTTTAACCCAGTATCAAGTCATTTATAGTTCTTCTTGCAATAGGTTTTATTTAGAAATTTAATGTTCTGGTTGTTTAAGCAAGATTGAAGTGCGGTTTGCAAACCATTCCAAAGAAAGCAAGTATTCTATAAAAGTAGCAATTCAGCTTCAAAAAAATAAGAATTTTCTAAAGAAACGCCCTAATTGGGTACCTCCTCCCCACCCGAGCGTCTTCAATAAGAAACCGTTCCTAGTTTCCTACAATTAGGGGAAAACTACGACAAAACAACTGAATAAAACTATACTGCTTAGTCTGCAGGAAGTTTTTGTAACGAAAGGGCTTGGGCTAATGCATTCTCTTTCTAAACGATATCACAATGGAAATACTTTTTTTTTTTTTTTTTAAGGCTGGGAAATCATCCAATGACTGCTCCCGCTCTGGGTGGAGCGGAAGGGAGTGTCAGACTCTTACTGACTAAAACCCATCCATGCTCCTTCCGTAGCCCTCTATGTTCCGGGGTAGCGGTAACCCTTTCGGACAATCCCGCTTACCCGGCAGGCTTGGCCCTGAGGGGCCCCTTCATATGCTGACATCTCTTTGAGGCGCGCGTGGAACATATACGCGCCGTTCGGCACGGGTCTGGTGCTGATCGGACGGTGAGTCACCCATTACTCACCGCCCGCAGGCCCGCGCCTACGGTGGCCGGGAGTCGTCACGTGGCTCCCGACGCCCGGGGCGTACAATGGAAATACTGGGAGCTCTTTACACAGACCGTTTTCGAGATAAGTTTCTAGTGATTTCAACGTGCTCAGACAATACATGGAACTTTAGGAAATATTTAACTGAGCCTCCAAAAACGTATTGCCTTTATAATAATGAACGCTTTTTTAATTAATGATCTTCTAACATTATTTTGGGCGTCTTTTGCTCACAACTGGTCGCAGTAACTAAGCGCTACCCCACCGCGAACAAACGGGTTATGTTAGGTTAGTTTAGAACTGTGACCCAACCAACTTGGTCATAGTTACTGTTATAGATAGTTGGCTATTTCGTATTTTCAGGACCCCAAACCAGTTTATATATTAATTCACAAAAAGAGGCGCAATCATTATGTTAGGGTGTTCAATAAGTTTTCTAGATACGCTTCTAAAAATCTTATTGAACACCCTAATAATAATGATGGTGCCTCTTTTTGTGAACTGGTATGGGAATTATTTGAGGTTCAATTAAAACATGCCATTTATTTTTTCCTATAACTCTCAAAATGGCATGGGAACCCTAGCAGGCACACTGGGAACATATACTCGAGGCACATGAAACTTTAGCGCTCTCAAAATTCGCACAAACAAGTGATCGAAGATGAGACGTGCAGACAAGCACCGGTTTATCAGAAGCAATAGGTTTGCGGCGCTGTGTACACATTTCACGTGGCCAAATACCCGATATCTTTAATGTTTGATCGTGCTCGCAGCCTCGAGAACGTGCCGGCGCTGGCGCTGTGTGCCAACCTGGATTATTTATGTAGCCTTGGGCGGATTCTGTTAATTTTATGAAGTTTGCATTTGAGATGGGTTTTCTGTGAAATATTCATTTATTTTGTGGGGTGTACGTAAATGAATTGTTTTGCCAGCTCTTTATCTGAGTTTTATGTTAATTATTCTTTTAATTTAAATCAACTCTTTCCTGGTGTTTTATAAAATCGTTCGTAATTAATTTTTAATTCTGAGTCTATAAAATGATGTATTTCTCACATAGATTATAAGAAAAACGACAATGGTTTTGTTTAATTACCAACCACGAGGACGGGATACGTGTATATATTTAAATATGATATGAGTGTCTCAGTTGCTAGTCGGGCAGGTACACATCTGCTCATTAATAGTAAATGATATTAGCTTCTCTAAATTGTCAGTGAACGTAGTCACGACAGATGACATTGCTAGGGCTGCTGCAATCTGTAACTGTTTAAGTATAATATTGAAATACAACACCTTTTACTGGAGTTTGTGTCTTGACTAAAGAAATTAATTGGTTATATTGGACCAAGACAATATTTCTCTTAATAATTTGAAAGGTACTAAACGATACTCAAAAGACCAGGACTAGCGCAAAAAGACCAACGCATCAGTCTGCTTTCGTGAAAACCACATTCAAAATGTATTATACCGTCCACGAGACAAGCCGAAATGCCTAATGCTTACAAACATAAAGTAACGCCTTTTCCCGGTAACAAGAAATAACGCAGAGCAAAATATTTTTTATAAAACTAGAAGTAAAACAAATATTAATATCATTGTTATAATTCTAATGAGCGAGTGGTACAAGGCTGCAATACATCCTAGTAAAAATTCATTAAGGAAAAAGCTCTCACGCACCGGGTTACAATTTTAATTGAGATGATAATGTTGGCGCTGAATGTGCCTTCATTTTATCTGAAGGAGATGTAGGATTTCAAAGCTCTCTCCGGAACACATAGGGCTAAGGAAGGAGCATGGATGGGTTTTAGTCAGTAATAGTTTGACAACCCCTTCCGCTCCACTCTCAGCGGGAGGAGTCATGTGATGATTTCCCATCCTTACAAAAGACCTTACTGTTGAAAATATTGAGAATTTTATGTAAATTAATTTGGATTACCTACCTGTTACTTGGGCTAGTGGCCCAAAATAAGGTAACAATATGTTTCGAGAGGACATATAAACGTTATTGGTTTAATGTTGTGAAACTATATTAACGTTTATTTGAAAACACCTCACCATATACTCGTAGGTATGTTACCTTAGTATATACTTATACTACACCTCTGAGACAAGAATACACTTAGTCTCAGCCGAAAATAAAATCATATACGAGTAAATATTTTGTGAAATATAATACGGTGGAACAATAAAGAAAAGCTTTCAAATAAATAATATCATAATAATAATAATTCATTTATTTCGGACCATAATCCATTTTGGGTTAGTATGTACATGAACTTACACAACTATGTTAGTAGAATAAAAATTGCAACTGCCTAATCAAAATACATTATAACACATTTACAAATTAAATCAAAATTAAATCAAAAAACTACATTCAGAATTACATAAAAAATTCTATTAAAAAATTAAATTAAATTAAATTAAACTATAACAATAAATTACATCCATAAAATAAATCAAAATAAAACCTAAAAGCAATGTCAAAATAAATTTAATTTAAATTTAATTCAATTGTGTAAACTAATTTAAAAAATTTCCTACAGCATCGGGCCCGCAACTATGTCTACGGGACCAGGAATGCAGTGCATTAGGAAAGGGCAGTCTGGCCTCCCCACAATAACCTCTAGGACGCTATTGGAGCTTCCACGTATCCTGCGCATCAGGGATGCCGTTCTTTAATAATGATCACCTTTCCCGCGTCTTATTCATTTCTAGCTTTAACTGAAATAAATAACTCTTAGCTCATGTAACTATTAATCTCAGATGGAACTGGGAGCTGAACTTAGATACGGTTCAAGCAGCCCGTGGTTAGCGGTTACTAACGGAATCACTTGAACGTTAACTAGTAACTAGATAGAAACTTGGACAGAACATCCTGGCTTGTTACCTGAATCGATAGGGGAACTGCGATGCACTAAGGCTCGTGGATTGATAACACATCCCACATGATACACTGATAAATCAATCAGTGAATCGTGATTGATTGATTTATCCTAATAAAAGATGGCGTTATATCCACCCTTTGTTCTAGAAGCGCAACGATTTTGTTGTTTGTAATTGAAAGCGCAACTTCTGTGCATGAGTTTCTAGGTCGATTCCCAGGTCGGGCAAACTTTTGTAGGATTTTACCATCCGTTATTCTCAGTAGCACCACAAAGATCAGATTTGTTCGGATTGATGGCAATAGGCTCTACTCATTTCATAAGACTCAAACATACCTGGTAAAGTGTGGGTAAACTATAAGTACCCGTCTGCCAAACCATTCCGGGAAAACATTATGTTATGTGTTTTTATTGTTACATTACACTCACTGTCTTCTGCAGGATTTTCCGACTTTGAAAAATAACTGCATACTTTGTAGTGTATTGGTCTCATTCCTTTCTCTAGATAAAACCTGTCTCCTAATGAGAATTCTACGGGTTTACACCAAAGCGTACTCTTTTAATATTTCTACATCCAAGTTATATCTTCTTACTTGAAGGAAGCAACACTGATTACATCACAGCAATGGCTGCCCATTTGCCTGGTCCATGCACGTGTTGTGCCTACGTAACGACCTACCACAGTTTATCTCTAACACTAAGTTACTGCGGAACTACAATTTGTATCGTTACGGTATCAGTATATAGGAAGTTGGACAGCTGTGTAGCTGTAGTAACTACTGATACCTGAGCTAATTAGAAACGTGTCTTGATTATGTTGTTCTGTAGTTAATGGTAGTGATTTGATCTTAATTAACACGGATCTTCTTGAACAATGGCAAGATAAGGTAGTCAGTTACAGTAATTCCTGCGGAAATTTTACTATGTATATCTAAATTATTATTTTTTTCAGTATTTGTCTGTGGTTCATCCATTATCCATGGCCGAGATACAGATTGTCAATTTTTTAATGGCTCTGAATACGAGGTTTTTTAGCTGCTTTGCACGGGTGTATTTATTTACTAAGTAATTATTATTAGAAATGTGCATTTTTTTGTGCAAAATAAACATTTTTTCTTTCTTTCTTTCTTTAAAAACCTCTTAGTATTAGCTCCAGTTTACTGCCGTGGCGTGGCATTAATCCTGTTTAATCTTTATTTACTTTACCTCTTTATATAATTAATAGATCTTAGATTTGTAATCTTCTATGAAAATTAACCTGTGTATTTTTGTTGCTGAGCGAGAGTTTGAATAATAACAGTTTTCCAATTAGTGAAGGTACTAGAATTCCAGGGTTTTCCGGGTAATGGAGTATTTAAGAGAAAAGTTAAGGTGTTAAGTTTACGTTTTTGAAAGGTTAGTTTCCAGTAACGACCATTTCTGAAAACAAATTCTGTTTACAGAGTGACTTGGTACTCTGGCATTGTAGATTGTAGTTCGTCGAGTTGTTTTGTGTTGTAAACAAACTTAAAGCATTTTTTATTTTGCAAACAAACATCATTATTCAACACGAACTTCTCAGGTGTTAACGTGTTTACGTGAAAACCGAAATTACATTACACTGTACAAGGAAAATCACTAGCACGCTCCCAAAGTACATTCGTACACGTACCGTCACATACGTGCGTGTGATAGGAGCAACATTTCTCCCAAACACATTACGAGTGTCTACAGAATTTGAACAAAACTTGGAATATGAATTATTACCGAAAGTAATCCGAAGCGTCTCGGCATCGAGATGTAGGTGCTATGTAGGTAGGCGCAACTGCGGCCATTTGCTAAATGAGACTCTCTTAACGCCGTGATCACACGACGACAGTGCGCTAATATTTGTTGAGGTGAGTGGTCAAATAGCACTGCATCTGTTGTGTGTATTGTTAGATGTGTCGCGGGTAAACGATTGGGTGATCGCCAAGTTATCGGCAAATACTCGAATGTATGTATATTTGACGGTTTATAAAATCCGCAGGCTGTGAATAGTTTCAGTGGGCTACAAACATTTTTACTCCCAAACTAACCTTTGTAAGTTCACGGCTAGTGACAGCCAAATTTCAATCTGATTATCTTGTTGAGCAAATGCTGGAAAATTGACACTTAAAGAAGAGGGGATTACTTCTAAAAGTAAAATACTCTTGATAACCATACTAAAGTCCTAAAAGGAAGTGCAGCAAGTGCCACATTCACAACACTAAAGTAGAAAATAACTGTAAACTGCACACTAACCGACCTTCCACTGCACTACTCTACTAAACCTGGCCAGTACCAGCAATCTACTGGCTGGAGCCACAAGTCACGTCTGAACCCGCCTCCTCGTCAAGCGGAGCACGTCTCCCCCGTTATCCCACTGCATTATCGTGGCGATAAAATCACACTGTCCGTCAGAGCGACACCTTTACGGCTTGCACGGGAACCTTTCTACACAGGGACGTGACGGCTTTTGTAGGTAAACGGGTCTTGAAGACAGGAACCCTTCATATACCTATTACTTACTGTTGTACTATCACCTAAAGTTTTAATCGTTAGATGTGCCCTATTATTTATATCCCGAAAAGTGTCAATACTGAGTTGAGTGAGATAACACATCCCGAATCATTCGCTCATAAAAAGCATTGAGTGACACATGTCAGAAACTTCACTGTTTTTCGTTAATTTACTATTAAAAAGCCCTCCTGAACCCTCAGAAAGTGTGCTAAATTAAAAAAAAACTAGTTCTTCTATGAGTAATATTTTATTTTGAAAAGTAATTTCGGGTTTATTAATACAATTATAAGATTCTAATTGTCATTACAAACTATTTAAATATTTGCTATCGACCCACTTGCCACGTGTAAGCAAGGACTTTAGAAAGCCCTAGATTTAAGTGTTAGGTCCGACAGAATTACTAGCATCATTAACTTAATCGTTTGTAATTAGGTCTCCTGCGCCTGGGTCCTCAGGGCCAGATGAGTTTACGACGTCGTCAATACGAGTTAGGCTAGTAGTTTTAGATTAATATTACTTGTGCTGTATGAGCTAACCTTTAAGTAGAAAGTAATATAAGTTTGTGAAGGTACGGGGTGATCGGCAGTTTTATGAAGACACATGTTGTACAAGTGTGACTCGTCTGAGTCTTTTAATGAGTTTATCTTAAGTCCGCCTATTCTTCTTCATTACTTTATATTCCCAAGTTGCGCGAAAATGGTTAAGGAGCTTAAATATCCTAAAATCTTTCGGCAGCATACAAATGATTTGGGTGATGAAAGCCAAAATACATTTTTTTTTCTTTTTTTATCTTCCACAATTTTCCAATCCGGCTAGTATGAAGCGTTATTTATTATTATAGGTGCTCCATGTTTAACAAACCCAAGTTCCACGATATCGGACACATACAGTCCACACAATAAACTATGAGACTTACGCGAGCGTGTTATAACCAACACATCAATTCGAGATCTCGCGCTAAATATCTCGAAATACACTCCAATTGAAACGTAACTCTACGTCAAAGAGGTTAGAGTGGAAAATTCTTTGTGAACAGCAATTCAGCCTCCAGCTAGGCTATTTCAAATGCAGTGTGAGCTGAGTCGTTTTAAAAATTCACTGCGAAGAGAACTGAAGGTGAAGTGAATTGGTCCTTAGTACGTCAGCCGTTATTGAGTTCAGTGCCGGGAGCTGCGCTGTTCTGTTACCTCGGGGAGCTAAGGACCAATCACTATCCAGCTCGGAATTGCTGGCAACTACACATTGTTTACTATACGTGTTGTCTTGCTACTTCTAAGCATCTTAGACTTGTATTTTTCAGTAATCCGATTTCGTGAATTGGCTATTTCGAGTTGTGAAGGTTATTAGGGTTCTTAGCTCTTGTTAGAAACACCTAAGGTTTCCAGTTTCTTTTATTTTAATTTTATACTACCATACTTTAATGTTATAAATGCGAAAGTAAGTCTGTCCATCATTTTACACAACCAAAAAGGTTTAGTACCAATTACATATAATTATGTATGTAAGAGCGGGTGGGCTCGGGGATCTCAAATGATGATCAGACATTTTGTAAACTCTTTTTATTTTCCTTCACAACCAACAGTAATTCACACAACTTAGTTTTACGATGCACACAGTTCGAAATACAATTTAATACTGTGCCGTCTGCGGCTTGAGCTAGCCTATTTATACGCTTAAACGACTATCAATGTCTCACGGCAACGACTTCCGGTGACATTTGATTTTCAATAAAGTTTAGTTTTAATTTAGTAAATAAGCAATGTAAATTCGCACAATAATTGATTTCTAATTAAAAACAATTTAAATAATTTGATTTGTAAAGTTAGTAAAATAAGAATTATTTTATGTAAACAAAGTTTTGACTTCCTTTTTAGCCTTAAAAATAATACTTAAATAAAAACAAAGCTTAAAATAATAAATACTTAATTTTGTTAGATTTAATAATGAAATGCAAAATCACTTTTTTATATATTGCACTGATTCGTGTTTTCGTTACGTCATCAGGCATTTTGACGTTTGTTTTGTTCTGTGGTACGGTCGTTATTTGCCAGCGCTATCACGGCCATACTGACGAGCGGGCCTTGCTAGGCCCAGCGAATCTCTCTGAAAAATACAGAAGAATTAAAAAAAATGAAAAACTTTTTAACCAGACTCAGAGGCAGCATCGCTTGGTCTGGTGAAACTGTCAAACTCAGAGGTCGCAGATTGTAGCTTGATCATAAAGATTCAGAGGCTCATCTTTGACTTGGTTTGACTGAATATTATTAACCAACCAACTGAAACCATGACCATGACCAAGGCCTTTGAACACATCCATTCTAAAACTCCAACTCAAAATCAAACTCAGAGGTCGCAGATCGTGGCTTGATCATAAGATTCAGAGACCCGTCTTTGACTTGGCTTGGCTGACAATATTTTTTTTTTTTTTTTTTTTTTTTATTTTTTTTTTTTTTTTTGTATTTTTTTTTTTTTTTTTTTTTTTTATTATTCTTATTTTTATATTTTTATTTCTCAAAATTAAACGTTTCATTTCATTTTTTCAATTAACTTTCAGTTTTAAACAATGTAATAAACAGGTTCTCACCTTTTTATTATCTTTATTTATTCTCGCTATCACGGTCTATTCATTCAGTTAAATTAGGATTAGGTACTAATCTCATGTGTTCATGTGTGATTACAGTATTTTTGTTTCGCAGAGACCGAAGGTCTTTTACTTCGTATCTATGATTGTCGAGGACTTTCATTATTTGATAGGGTCCCAGATATTTCGGTCCTAGTTTGTTACCCGACCATTGAGTATCTTTACAAAGAACAAAGTCTCCTTCTAGAAAGGGTTTTATATTGGCGCACTTAGAATCGAAACGTGTTTTATTTTTATCTGCTGTTTCGGCCATTCTGTGCTCTGCGTCTAAACGTATATCATGTTTGTTGATGTTCTCGTTACATAGGGATATCTGTTCAATTGCAGGGGGAGAGCATCTTTTGCCTAGCAGGAGTTCCAAAGGGGAATATCCGGTAGCTTTAGATTTCGTACAATTTAATGCTAATTGTAATTCACCTATTTTATTTACCCAAACTCTCGACTGCGTTAAAGATATGGCTGTAAGATGATCTTTAAGAGTACGCATTTGTCTTTCAGCTTGACCGTTAGCTCTAGGTGTACCGCGGGCAATAGCATGATGTTCGATACAAAAAGATTTAAAAAACTCTTGGATTTCTGTTCCCATAATAGCCGATTCCCTGTCAGAAATAATTCTACATGGGGTGCCAAAAATATTAATCATTTCGCGAAAACTTTTTAAAATGAGGTTACTACTTTTATCTTTCAATGGATATAGAAGTATAAATTTAGTAAATGCATCAATACCTACCAGAACATATGCTTTTTTGTTTGTGCCGGTAAGATTGCCCATAAGGTCTACATGTATCGTATGGAAAGGTATGCTAATTTTATCAATGGGGTGCAGTTCCATTTGCTTTTTGCCTGAAGGTTCTTTGCCAATTTTGCATTGTAAACAGTTATCGCAAAATCGACGTACGCGTTTTGTCATGTGTTTGAACCAAAACTGTTCCCGAATTTTATCCAGAGTACGTTCCCACCCCGTATGCAAAAGGTTTTCGTGATATCTATTTATTAACGAACAAACAAGTGATTCAGGGACTACTGTACGAGTTAACGATTCTCCTTTTTGGTTTTGTATAGTTATCATCAAAAGATTCGATCGAATACTAAATTTTCTATCATATTCATCTTTATTCTTTATGGCATCCCGAAGAATTTTGAGTTCTTTGTCTCTCTCTTGCTCAACTATAATCCACGCTGGATCTTTTGTTAAAATGTTTATTACCGGATTTCTGCTTAAAAAATCTACGTGGGCCATTTGTTCTCCCTTACGGTAAACAACATCAAAGTCAAAATTTTGTAAGTATGCCCATAGCCTATGGCCTCGAGGTGTGAGTTCCTTTTTATGTTTTGAAGCCTTAAGGGCATTGCAGTCAGTTACAACTGTAAATTTGCGCCCATATAAAAAATGTCGAAAGTGTTTTATTGCTCTGACAACAGCCAAAGTCTCCAATTCGTATGAATGGTACCTTGTTTCAGCGTCACTAGTGCGCATACTAAAATATTCAATGACTTTGCGACGATTATTGTCATTCTGAATGAGAATAGCTCCGAGACCTTTGGCGCTAGCATCTGTATGGACTTCTATTGGAAGAGATGGATCAAAAATGCAGAGTATAGGTTCAGAGGTTAAAAGTTTGATTACATATTGTCTACTTGTTTCGTGATTGGGAGACCATACAAATGGTACGTCTTTTTTTGTTAAACCATATAGTGGGGCCATTAGTTGGGAAAATTGAGGGATAAAACGCCGAAAATAGCTTGCTAGACCGTTGAATTGCCTAAGTTGCTTAAGTGTTTTGGGTGGTTCTGAAAATTTAAGTGCTGTTAATTTAGCAGGATTAGGCTTCACTTCACCATTCTCTATAATGTTACCGAGATATTCTATGGACGTCTTGAGGAATTTACATTTTGAATGATTTATCGTAAATCCAGCGTCAGACAGTCTGTTTAATACAAGGGCCAGCCTATCTAAACCTTCTTGCTCAGTAGACGAGGGAATTAAAACATCGTCAATATATACTAGTGCAATATTGTCACGATAGTCTCCTAGAGCTGCATTAATGGCACGCTGATAAACTGAAGGTGCATTACTTAGACCGAATGGCATTGATAAGTACTCATACTGGCCGTCCGGCGTAACAAAAGCAGTTTTTTCGATTGATTCTTCTGAAATCAAAATTTGGTGGAAGCCCGATTCCATATCAAGGCTTGAAAAGAATTTAGCTTTACCAAGTTTATCAATATGATCTTGAATTAGTGGTAGAGGATAGTGGTCACGAACTGTATTTGAATTTAGTTCGCGGAAATCAACACAAAGCCGGTCATCACCATTTTTCTTTTTTACAAGCAAAATAGGACTTGCAAAAGGTGAGCAACTATCTCTAATAATACCCTTAGTTTTAAGATCTTCAATAATTGTCTTAACCTTTTCTCTCTCTACAGGAGCTAGTCTGTAGGGCCTTCTTTGTACTATACGATTAGGATCTTTTAATCTTATAGTTAATTTGCCCGTAGTCACTTTTTTATGTTGATTGAAAGTAAATAATAAGGTATGTTTTTCAAGAATACTTATCAACTGGGACGTATCTTTCAAATCAGTGTCAATATTAGCCAAAGATGATGATATTTCATAATTAAAAATGAAACTTACTCTTTCTATAGACGTTCCTTCGTTTGTAATTGAAATTTTAATCCCCGGTATTTTGATAGAGTCTAGCCCTAAAATTACATCATAATTTAAATCATTAACGACATGTAGTTTAACTTCAAAGCTCACACCATTAAATGTCGCTACAGTGTTTATTGATTCACTCGAAGGTATGCTACTGCCCCCAAATCCTCGTAATTGCAAAAGTTCTATTTGGCGTTTACCCCTAATTGACCCAGAAACTTTTTTCTTAATAAGTGAACATTCGGCACCACTATCAATTAAACAAGAAAGAAAGATATCACCTATTTGTAGTTGAACTTCGTTAGGCGCCTTTTCCTTCTGGATCGTATTGATTTCTCGGCGTGAAGGTGGTGGCGCAGCTATTGAAGCAGTAGCAGGTACAGATGACTTCCCAGATTGTGCTTCATTTTTCTTTTTATGCCAGCATCGGTCAGATGGATGGCCTGGTTTCTTGCAGATTTCACAAAGTTTGTTCCTGCAATCACGGGAAATGTGCCCTGGTTTGTTACAATTGTAGCACGTTGTAGTTGTTGGAAGGTCAAACCTTGGTTGTTTAGCACGTGGTTCATCTAATATTGTATCGGCGGGTCGTTTACGGTAGTTTGCCAATGTCGCAATCAGTTCAGCTTGCGATCTTGGTGCAGACCTGAGGAGTTCAGCTTGATAAAACTTTGGTCTTATGCCAGATATTACAGCTTCCACCATGAGCTCAGTAGGAGCATTTGGAGAAATCCTTGAAAACAAACGCCAAGACTCTGCAACATATTCAGAAAAAGTTTTAGCCTGATTTGAAGTATATTCCCGAAATGCATTGACGTATACAATATACCTAGTTTCGCCACTAAATTGTGCTATGAGTTCTCTTTGGAGAGAATCCCAATTAGCAAGAGAATGAGCATTAGTGTCTGCCCATTGCTTGGCGCGTCCTTGCAAGCATGCCAATCCCTTCATCATAGCAACAAACTGTGAACAACCTCGCATGGTGATTAAAGAGGTAACTTGTTTACACCATTCCTCAATTGTTATTTTATGCTCGTCGGGATCATAATTAGGTAAATAAATTTCACTTAGCTTGTGGGTACTCGTGTTTTGGTTTCGAAAAACCATCCTTTCCAGCAATTTGATCTGGCAGCGAAGTAAACTCAGTTCATCAGAATTTCCAGGTCGAGAGGTCGGCAGGGTAGGCGAGTACGTCGATGGGTCCAGTTCAGGCTCGGGCTCATCCCTTTCTTCTGATGTAAGAGCGGGTGGGCTCGGGGATCTCAAATGATGATCAGACATTTTGTAAACTCTTTTTATTTTCCTTCACAACCAACAGTAATTCACACAACTTAGTTTTACGATGCACACAGTTCGAAATACAATTTAATACTGTGCCGTCTGCGGCTTGAGCTAGCCTATTTATACGCTTAAACGACTATCAATGTCTCACGGCAACGACTTCCGGTGACATTTGATTTTCAATAAAGTTTAGTTTTAATTTAGTAAATAAGCAATGTAAATTCGCACAATAATTGATTTCTAATTAAAAACAATTTAAATAATTTGATTTGTAAAGTTAGTAAAATAAGAATTATTTTATGTAAACAAAGTTTTGACTTCCTTTTTAGCCTTAAAAATAATACTTAAATAAAAACAAAGCTTAAAATAATAAATACTTAATTTTGTTAGATTTAATAATGAAATGCAAAATCACTTTTTTATATATTGCACTGATTCGTGTTTTCGTTACGTCATCAGGCATTTTGACGTTTGTTTTGTTCTGTGGTACGGTCGTTATTTGCCAGCGCTATCATGTATATGAAACAAATGTCACCTGTCAAGGGTTATATCCGACATTTGATATTGAAATGTTAAGTGATAAGCTCTTATCTCGACATAGAGAACTCATTGAGTAATGTTATCTCAATCATATTCAATTAATTAAGATAATAGCAAACACACAACTCAATGACATAGAGGTAGCTAACGTGGTAACATTTCGGTAGGGTTTGACCTATTTATTCTATACTCGCATAGATATCCGTTTTTCAGGAATTCAAATGACTCAATTAGATACTGTGTTTCTGTGTTTGGTTTTCCTTTGCTGTGTTATTGGTATTTTAATAAATAAGTAGTAGGTTACTATTTTCTTTGTGACAGTTTCAGCAGTTCCTTAACTTATCTACTGCCGTAAACTTTACGGATCACAACAATAACTTTTATGTTTTTGTCCACTACTCGTACTACACACCAAACAGAAGTTGACTCTCTTCGAAGCTCTCCGGAAGCGTGAGATTTATGAAGTAATATCTCCCATAAATTTTCGACAGAATCTCGAAAGAATCTCCACCAACTCTAGCAATTGATTCACTGGAAATAAAGTGTTTGGAGAAAGCTTTTCAAATACGCTACGATCGGCTTGTTTAACACAGAAACTTAGCCACATCAAATCTTTCTTTCTCGGAAATCCTTAACAAATAAAAAAGAAGATTCAGCGCTCAGATTTCCAAACGTATTACACTAAGCTATCTACTCACCCAATTAACTTTAAAGTGTCGCAAAATACTTGAACTCCCAATGACGGTGCTGTTACACAGTAATTCCACCGTAACCAGCCTTTCTTTCTGCCATATCATGGGACCTTCGCACGACCTCTTTGCTTCAATCATGTCTTTGTCACTCTTTCCAAAAGTTAAGGCGTTGGAGTGAGACAGGTGGAGGTTTAGTGATGCTTGCTCCAGGACTGGAATCAATACTACATGTCGTTGAGCGAAGAACACGCAGCTTATATCCATGCATAATGTATGTCACGAGCATTACGGGTGTAGTGTAGAAGTTGTCGGAGTTTGATTTAAACTGTTACGGAGTTTGGGACTGACTTTACGTGAGGACGTTTTTTTTTTGTTTTGTGTGCTTAAACTTAGTCGTACTGCAGCGGGGTTCGGATATGGGCTTAGAACTCTTATGCTCAATTATCCTTTACTCTTAACCGTCATACACTCTGTGTACACAAGTGTGTCATACAATGTCCTGTATGATTCCCCAGGGTCGGTCCAATACCTGATTCAGTATATTAATAGAATATTGCCTTTGGACTGGTATCGTTATAGAAATATATTATGTCACATGCTTTAACTTGTGGGTGTATAATAGGCTTTTTCTCTTTGACAATCTAACGGTCTTCAAACTAAATCGGAATTGTAGCGTGGGCTTACCCTGTTAAGTTACTTAAATAAATAATGTATGTACCCAATCTGCTTATCTGCGACCTTTGCTACGGTACATAAATCGAAAAATTAATGTATTGCTTATAAGTCATTACGTTTATTTTTACTTTCATCGACTGCAACCAGTCAAGATGCAGTAGGGTCTGGAAATAAAGTCGAACAGCTGGTCAACAAACAAATTTAAATGTCTTGACCCCTCTGTACCCTTCATAAAATACCTGAAACTTATACTTTTTCCACAAACTGTCATCAAACAAAAGACATCAATAGCGCCACTAGCAGGGATCATAGTTTATAATCCCCCAAATCCCACAGCTCACAACTTTAGGGTCTCTGTAACAAACTTAAGTGAAAATGATGAGCCCTGGCATGTCGAGACACCATAAAATACGCAACTTTTGTAGGTAACTTCGGCGCAGTTTTGCACAATGACCGGTTAGTGTCGTAAACCCATTGTGGCGAAGGGTTCACCATATTTGCCTTATCTTTGGGGGTTGGGTAGTAAAAAGTTCAATGGTGACCTTCGTTTTGTGGCTTTGTTATGATGATGGTAATATAGAAAGGTTATGTTGTTCTGCGCATATTGGTTTTCGGTTACATTTATAATAAGAGTTTAATATTGCTAAACTTGCGAGAAAGTCTTATACGAGAATACAGAAAGGCCGTGTTTGATGTTCCATTTCCGACAGCATCATATCAGAATTTAAAGTCTATAAAATTTAACAGCGAGGCGTAACAATAAAAAGCTTCACCACTTCACCGCAAATTTCCAAACCGACAAAACCGCTGAGCACCCATACGAGCACCATACTACCCACTTTTCAGCCTTTTAAATAATTTAGCGCGATTTTATCGCTCTCTGCGGCGTATCTGCATTCATGACCAATTCTCGTAGGATCAGATCCTTGGAGTTCTTACGGGGACTTCGCAGCTCTATAACGTTGTTATTCAAATCCGGACGCCGTAATTGTCACATTATGTACGCTTTCTGACTGACACATGGCGCTAAGATTAATGGTTGTGGGTTTCCGATCGCAGGCTACGCCAAAAAGGGTTTTTTATGCTCCCTTCACGTGAATGAGTAATTGAAATAAATGATCGGCTTACTCGTCTGTTAGGATGTTGTTGGAAGTCAACGTTTGTGATAAATTGTACGTGTGATTTGGATTTATTTTCAATAACCTTTATCCGTATTTACTTTGGAAATTGTGCGTGTTCACGTACAGGATCTTTTTCTGACATTCATTATTGAGTAGGGAGGGTTTATGTAAAGATTTGTTTTTCATATTATATTAGAACACAGAACAAAGTGTGACGTACATTCACTTACTCCTATTGGCGCCCAGCGTGGTACTTACACATCGAAGCGTTTTCACATTTTCCGCAACACAATACTACACGTCATCGTTTAGAGGCCGTTTGTTTTCACGCGCCGCCTACCATTCGTCCATTTATATTAGTCATATAGGCGACCAGTATTCAGCAAGTCCATTCAGGGCGAAGCTTTGATGTAATGAAGATCGAATGCCCATTAAATTGCTCCAACAACCGCAGCAGTAAAATTGTACATTAACTTCACTATCCACTTATTGGCACCCTAACATGGGACCAACAAATAGTAAATGTATTTTCTGATTCATCATGCTATTTGCCATCACAACAGATACCTAAACTGCTGCACCTTTTTGACATGTTTATTTTTATCACTCCAAAGCTCACTTTGCTCACGTATTCAACATGACCATTAAGCGTGTAAACTCGAAACGATAAAAATAAAATTTTTATACTACGCCAACACAGCTACAGAGTGTTAACATTTCCACAATGCCCACTGTAGACTGTTAGCGCCGAATGGAACAACAAATCTAAACTTTTAGTCGGCACTAGCACGCTGCATGTCATCGCTACAAAGCCCGTTCGTTTCCTCGCGCCGACTACCCTCCCAGAATGTATGTCACTACAGTATTTAGTGAGACCATTTGACGCGAAAACTACACGTACCGTTTCTTTTTACGACAAGCTCTATTGTAAGCAGTATTTTTACAGGCATAGGTCAGAATATATTATGTTATTGTTGTATTATGTATATATTGCTTATACATTGTTTTTGTTGGTCGTAAATGTTAAAAGCATCAGAAATGTTTTTTTCCGCAAACAAAAAATCAGTTAATAATGTAGAATTAGTAAACTCGAACAAAGTTAAATTTCCACTCACAACTAAGTACCTATTTCGTAGTGAAAAGTCGCAGCAGTTTACGGCTATGTTAACTGTGTTCCTAGCCTGGTTTTCATAAGTTATAGCCGAGGTCAGGTGACTGCTGTGAAATGTCACGATAGCCTAGAACAGTTTCCTATGAATAAAGAACTTCATTTTATCAAAAGCTAGATGAGAGGCCTTTCGAATAAAATAACAAAAGATAAATCATATCGACCGAGACAGTAGTAGAGTCCCTGTTTAATAAAATTACTTAAATTGAGCGTATTTGTACAAAAGTTTAGATCCCGAGTTAACAAATAAACAAAATATTATCCCAAAACAGAACATTTACAATGATTTACACTCGAAAAGTTTAAACAAATACCATAACTTGATCGTAACAATTCACCTACCTACTGGGTGTAAGTAAGGCCACGTTCACACGAAGCCGCGACCGCAGCGACACCGCTTGTGAATACTAAATACGGCCCGTAGTATGACGGACTACTCTCAAAGGCGAAATAAAATATTTTTTTCCACCCTTTTGCGAGCGAAATTACCTCTCGTTTCGCGTAATGACCTCTTTTTAATTAATGTAGTAGAAAATTTTAAGCTTTTTGTGCTCAAAGTGCGCAGTTTACATGCCAAGTGCCCACTGTCGATTTCGACTGTTTCTGTATTCTAGGAACGGATTATGAAATAAAACCTTTTCCTCTTTGGGCATTTTCCAGCAAGTGTTGATTTTGGAAGTAATTTCAAAGTGTTGTGTGAGGAAAAATACCGAGTATTATATAATAATTACGAGCAAAAATGCATGTTATCGTGGTTCTAGGAAATATCTAGAACATGAAAATTGCTATCTCCCTGCGCTGTTGTAAGTTAGCCTGAGTGGCTGCTATGGAGAGTATTTATGTTTTGCTGCAACACTACCCTGTGCGTTGCTGGGTAGTGTTGTAATTCTTAGCACCTCGGGAAACTTTTTTAATAGTTTCGGGGCATTATTTATTTTTGTAAAGCAATGCACATGACCTTGTCAATATTTAAAAGTTCTAACTGATTATTATTATTGAACCTCAAAAACAAAATTCACGGTACGCATCAGAACATAGAACGTTATTATATTAATTACGTAAGAAACAATATTTTTCTTTTGTGTTGGATCTTATTAATGAATTCTAATGCTCTAATTAAGAGGCCCTCAAAGTCTTACAAATAATTCAAAATTATAAAGACGCTACTTGAATTTTTCGTAAAATACATTGTTGCTAGGTCAAGCGGGTCAAGCCTGTTTTGGCACCAGTTGTGTGGATCAGATACAATGTGCTGTTGTGGCCGACGCTTTATTGCTGATGTAAACAGATTTTATGCCAAAAGATTTTGCGATATAACATACACCCAACTCGGTTTAAAATTCAGCTTGTTTGCACTAGTTCGGTATAAAGATTTGTGTGTTTCACAAAGCAGATTTTTACGTTTCTTTGTTTACTCGATTTTCGTTCGGATTACAAACAGAGTCGCCCTAAATACCTGATCTTTAGAAAGTCACAAAGAATCACGACCGTCGGACCCGCATTTTTGCTTACCGAGCACATATTTGCACTGAAACCCGAATTTGAGTAACATTTCTGTAACACAAACAATTGCCACCGTTCCACCCAACCCTTCGGGCCGTAAAACCGAGAAAAATTTCCATTATTCAAACAGAACGCAAGAATAACAGGAAAAGTCGAGGCTTTCGCGTTTGGTCGTTGGCTTACACGAGCAGCGTGGCACAAATTGCGAGCCGCGGACGAATCTAACGCGCCCTTAACGAGAGACTGAGAGATGTTTGTTCTACGCGATTGTAAACAAACCCGGCCAATCCTTGGCGATCCCGTGCGATCCGGCCGGGATTAAATGCAAGCTGGTGCGTGGGCACCCAGTCGTAAACGCAGCCTAGTGTTGGAGTCCGGGTCAGCGTTTTACGAGCGTATTTTTATGTGTACTGTACCATGGGACTGCACGCAGCCGATCGGAAGGTTGTATCTGTTCAGATTTGTTGCCTAGATATATCAAAATTTAAAGGCTGTGAAATTGAAACTATATTGGGTTTCTTTCCGGTTTTTTCTAAAATGAAAGGCAATGGATTGAAGCAAGATTGACTTCGCGGATATTATGTAAAATTAAATCGATAGTCTTTACCCTTCAGACAAATCTAATTTAAAACCCCAACTTTACATTTGACATCAAAATAAATTCTACACAAAAGAATCCTCATAACGCTTCTGATTCGCCCGGAGGACCCCATCCTTATCACAAGCGGACATTACACAAGATCGTCCCAAAAATGAGCCTTCAGTGTCCCCAGAATGGGCCCTTACACTGCATCGGATTGTAAGGCAAAGGCTATTTCATTAAAATCTGCGGATAGCCCTCTCCGGCGGAGAGGCTAATAGCCTCTTTAACGGTTATGGTCTGTTCCGGCGCTTGAGACCCTGGTCCTTCGTGCAAATTATTAAATTTTATTACTGAATATTTAATGGCGGCGCCCTCTTGATTATAATGAAATGAGTTTTGCGTTACAAAGTTTATACATGTCGCGGCTTGGATTTTCACAATGTCTAATTGTGAAATGAGGTTCAACAAAGTACCTACCGTTAATCATGTTTACAGTGGTTATTAAAAATGGTCTAAAAGTAATTTAAAAAACCTCAGTAGTAGCCCAAATTTTAGATTTGTGCCCGATTGATGGCAATAGGCTCGCCCCCTATTACATGAGACTCAAACATAAGTGGCGAAATGTGGGTGTACTATAGGTTCACCGCTGCCTATCCCTCCGGAGATTATAGGCGTGATGTTATGATGTTTATGTATTTAAAACATGGTTTATTTATTTTTTCCATTTCCTAGAATAATATGTAACCCCTGTTAAGTATCAGGCAGCGGAAGGCCTGAACAGTAGTTACGTGCCTCTGGAACTGCCACGTCGTTTACTTGCTTAACGAGGCTATTTCTTTCTTCCCAGACATTCCATACCTGGAGCTGGCGGAGCCAGAGGAGGGGTACCACGGACTGATCAAGGAGAACGAGACGCTGGTGGAAGTCACGCCGGCCATCCGCGCGAGAGGACCGCTGTGCTCCTTCCTCATCCTCAACAACAAACACCATGGGGAGGCTCCCTTCGAGGTAAGTACGCTTGAACCAGCATATCATCGAACTCGTCGTGTAGTAAAATAGTTACTAAGCTGGAATTTCAGGTTTACATACCAAGACCCCTCCGGGCCCCGGCAGGCACGTTAAGCCTGGCCTGGCTGTCATTTGTAGACCTTTGACAGTTGTTACGTCATAGATCGTCAGAATTCCGAAAGTCTAACAACCAGTCTTTCCCAGGGGGATCGTGTTACCCAGTTACTGGGTTGTGGGGCTCAGATTCGCTCCATGTAAAATACCGATATTCAGCTGCATCCGGTTAGACTGGAAGTCAACCCCAACTTACTTGGAAAATCGGCTAGGCAGATGAGGACCTACACGTTATTCGTTGTTTAATATTCCAACAAAGGAGGCCGTCAGCAGACCCACATTAAATAAGCATAGTTTTCAATTAAACCTTATGATACTGTGAAAACAATGAAGTTAAATTCTGAAACACCCTTCAACAAAAGCGTTGTTGTTAAAATACTACTCAAAAAGTCTGTCATAACAACGAGTACCTAAGTACATCGTTGTAATAACAAACTGTTTCGACTCAAAACTGCTTTAACTAGGTATATGCTTTAACTAGGTTGTAATGTTGATATATTAGTTACAACAGCACACCCATACAATCCATACATTCGCTAGGGGTGTGCATAAGCTTTCAAGGATGACAGCTGACAGCTGACAAGTAAACATTATATCTGATTGTGCTCGTAATTAAATAATTATTTAAAATAGGAAAACCAGTATTCAAACAGTATAATATACATAAAAGTGAGGATACACTCATAAACAACCAGTAACAGTGTTATCATAGTTTGGAAATACCGGGTTATCATATAAACATTGATTCCTAAATATATAAACATTTAGTAAAAAACTCAATAAACTCAGTGCGATAAGTTATATCAGTGTAAATGATCCAAAATTTAAGACAATAGCATATAAAACAATCATAACTACAAACAATTGATGTGTGGTGATAAAACACGTCTAAAAGTGAAAGTGATAAAAATATCTCACAACAGCTGTTCGTTATTTTTATTCAAACAAGTCGATAATTGCAGTACAGCGAAATAGCGACATCTATCAGCGAGTAGCAGAACACGGTTGACATATGAATCACGTTTTATATCATTCATTCTTTCTATCGACTTGGAACATAGCATTTTAGCACATCAAAAGAAATTCGTGCATGGATGTGTTGCCATATTATTAAACTCCATTTTCCCCGTCATTTTTTTTTTTTTTTTTTTTTTTCTCAATAGATGGCGCAGAACGCAATTGTGTAAACAATAACAATTTTGCTAACACTAACTAAATAATAGCCGTGTCTGTACTGAAACATAATATTCACAAAGATAGATAACATGGATAGGCGAGCGAGTTTCAACAATGTTACTCTAAGGAGAAAAAAAATAAATATGTCCAATGAATCAGTAAACTTATCCTACTCATCAATCACGTCTATTCCATGTACAAGAAGTTTACCAGACATATCCGTAACCCACACAGAAGATGTGGAAACACTAAATGAGGAAATATACAAACTAAAAAATGAATTAGAAAGCGCACACCAAGAAATTGACACTCTAACGATTGAAAATAACCAACTAAAACAAAAAACAATTGAACAAGAGAGAAAAATAGCACAGTTTAAAGAAGTTTACCATGGATCTCCATCTTACAAAATCTCCGCTCGAAAAACAAGATCCTCAAGGAGCTGTACTCTATTTGATGAGACCATCGCTGCCAGTACTGACAACAACGACCAGGAAGATATTATTACCTCTCAACCGATAAATGTCGCTACTAACACATTACAACAGCAAACAGCGGACAAGAAAATTGAATTACAGCCTCACTGTACTAATGACGACAAGGCTGAATCATTAAAAGGTACCAATAAGCATAATATATATATCTTCGGAGATCAACAAGCCCACGGTCTCAATAAAACCTTGACGAGAACCAGGTCCAACAAATGGAATGATAACTACAAAATAAGCTCTTTTGTCAAGCCAGCGGCTACGAGTGCGCAAATCCTTAATAGCTGCAATGACGATTTCATAAAGATATTAACCCCGGACGATATTATAATCTTAGTCTTAGGTTCTAACGATAAAAGCCCTTATTAATTTATAACTGAATTATGTAATGTATTATATAAACTACGCAACCATACTGTATTCATCACTAATGTGCAATATAACCCGTACTTAAAAGAAGATACAATAAATTATAATTTAGAAATGATTGTACAAAACTATAAGAATTGTAAATACGTAAAAATACACAAGTCGGCATTCAAACGTAACATTAATGCTAGGCATATGAAAAGTTATCAGCAGGAATATTTGGGATATTTGTGTTTTGGGTTGAATGCGAAAATTGATTATAAGAAATACCAAACAGAGTTCCTCAATCAATATAAGAATAAGCAAGTTAGAACAAAATCAACGAACACACCTACACAGCACCCTGAATCTAACACAAAAACAACCCCCTTAAAAACAATAAAAACCACACAAACAAAAATCACAACCTATTTTGAGAAAACAACAAACAAAACAAACACAAATAATACGTTTTTTCGTAGAACAAAATAAAACCACAGCAATTACGTTAATACACCAAAATATTGCCGGAGTATTGAATAAACAAGAACTAATAGAAGTAGCCCTAACAGACTTACAACTTGAGTTGGGTTCAATCGATATTATATGTTTGACGGAAACCTTTCTTAAAAGTGGCTCCGAATCAAACCTTATCATTGAGAACTACAAAATGGCATCATTCTTCTCTCGATCAAACCAGCGCCGGGGTGGCTCATGCATCCTAATAAAAAAGAGCATACAATACAAAGAAATCGTCAACCTAATCCCCCCGATTCCCCTCCAGTTCGAATACTGTGCCATTGAAATTCTTAAACATAACCTAATAGTCGTATGCATTTATAGAACACCGACACATGACGCTACAACATTTCTAAATAGCTTAGAACACCTTGCAAATAAACTGTGTAAAAAGGTTAAGAAAAAAGTCATCATATGCGGGGACTGGAATATAGACATCCTAAAAAGAAATAAAATATCCAATGACCTAAATACCATACTTGACAATAACAACCTGAAAAACCATATTACACGACCGACGAGGAAAACCTCCTGTTTAGACTTAATTGTAAGCAATATACACGACGCTAAGTCCACACTGCACTATTTAGCACTCTCTGATCACGAAACAGCACAATCAATAACGGTTAGCTTAGAAACTGATTCTCAAGTTAAAGACATTCATAGCTTTTGGTTTAAAAATGTAAGAGAGCTCAGTGACGAAAATATAATTAAATTTAATAACTGTATCTCAAGTCTATCTTTTTCCGAAGTTTACGAAGCTCAAACAACAAACGACGCCTTCGATAGACTACACGATATAATTACCCTTTTCTACAATCTATGCTTTCCTATAGTTAAAGTTAAAATTACTAGTAAACAAGTGAAAAATAGAGGTCTAACCAAGGGTATAAAAAAATGCTGCATTAAAAAACGAACATTATATTTAAAATACCACCTCTACAAACATAACAAAAAACAAAACAAAAAAACTTATGACGAGTACACTCAAATACTGAAAAAATGCATACACAAGGCTCAGCAGATTAATAGCTTAGACTACATTAATAAGGCTAAAAATACAAGTAAAGCGGCCTGGAACATGATTAAAACAAACACAAATAATATGACAAGTAACTCTGAAGTGGACGCAATTAACGCTAATAGTAAAGTTTATCACAATCCTAACCAAATATGCGACTTATTTAATGACTATTATATATCCCAAACAAAGACGACCAATAATGCTCATAAAAACATGCAACATAACATAAAAATAACCACTCCTCAAAATCCTAAAAGCATTTTCCTTACACCAGTAGATGAATCAGACGTTGATAAAATAATTCGCAGTCTAAGAAACACTAACTCGACTGGATATGATGACCTGAGCACTAAAGTGTTAAAACTATGTGCAATGAGTTTAGTGTCTCCCTTAACCTACATCATAAACCTGTCTCTAACAGAAGGAGTATTCCCAACACGTCTGAAAAGGTCAATTGTCAAGCCTCTTTTTAAGAAAGGTGTAAAAACTGACATGAGCAACTATCGACCAATAACTTTAATCCCAATTCTATCCAAAATTTTTGAGAAGGTTATGTGCATTAAAATGGAGAACTTTTTGACAGCATGTGATGTTCTTAAAAAAGAACAATTCGGCTTTAGAAAGGGCAGTTCTACTGCCTTAGCATGTTTTACGCTAATAAAATACATAACGGAAAGTTTGAATGAGAAATCTAAGACAAGTTGCGTGTTCCTAGACATGACAAAAGCCTTTGATTTTGTTTGCCATAGAACACTACTCTCAAAGCTTGAGCATTATGGAATCCGGGGTAAGGCCAACGACTGGGTAAAGAGTTATCTTTCTGAAAGAGTACAATGCGTGGAAATAACAAAAACTTGTCAAAATGAAAAAAAAACCTATAGGTCGGGATATAAACATAATAATTCTGGCACGCCACAGGGAGGTATCATATCCCCGCTACTCTTTCTGGTTTACATCAACGACATATCGGACGCGATAGGCAAAGATTGCATATTATTCGCTGATGACACTACTATAATGACTAAAAGTGACAATAATAAAAATTTAGAACATGAAATCGTCCTAGCTCTTGATAATGCAATCGATTGGCTAGAAAAAAATAACTTAAAAATAAATATGACTAAAACGAACATAATACAATTTCAGACATACAATTCCAACATAAATACAATAGACATTCATTATAAAGATTCTCACTTGACCACTGTCGATAATTGTGTATTCTTGGGTATAACAGTCGATAAAAATTGCAATTGGAAAACACACATAGATAAAATTCTTGCAAAAATAGATCGTTTTATATATGTATTAAAAAGAATTAGACAAACAGTAAACTGTGAAACTGCAATGCTAGCTTACCATGGTTATGTATCATCCATACTTAGATACGGCATTGTAATATGGGGTAACTCAGTAGATTTTGACAGAGTTTTTAAAGCTCAAAAAAAATGTATCCGAGCAATTTGTGGAGCTCACTTTTTAGACAGCTGTAAGCCACTATTTCAAAAACTTAATATTCTACCTCTGCCATGTTTATATATCTTTGAAATATGTGTTTTTGTTAAGAGGAACTATAATTTATTTGAAACCAAAACTGACAGACCAAATTGCCGAACACGGCATAAAGATAGACTTCGGCTGCCACCGATAAAACTAAAATTATTTAAGAAAAATGTATACTGCATGTCGATTATTATTTACAATCATTTACCAAATAGTTTTCAAGACTTACCACTGACCAAATTTAAAAATATACTTTTCAAACTATTGATATTTAAAAGATATTATACCATTAAGGACTATCTAGAAGACAAATCAATAGTATCTGTAAATTAGAGAAATTGACATCGCTGAGTGTGAATACATTTGCACGCCATGTTATGGCAGGATATGCTGAAACAAATTAACTGTAACACCTTATGTACCGTATTCTAGCAAATAAATATTTTGATTTGATTTGATTTGATTCACAAGTATCCGGAAACAGTTTAAAAGCTGCCTCCAAGGAGTAAAATGACCGCTCGTACACCTTCCTTATATCTTCACTTACAAATAAACATTACTAGGAGTTATTGGGACATGGTCCGCCATACATTTTCGTTGCTGTAATCTTGTTAGCCAGAACTGAGAATGGTCGCCAGGGAATCTGTATAATTGTGAGCTGTAAGTTGCGGGCTATGCTGGCCAGATATACGTATTATGTACACAGAATGGTTGTAAGTTCAGTAAGATGGGATACTTATAGAAAGGACAATGAGTTGAACACATTGGGTCTATAAAATGAAAGTAACCCTGTTAGATGCATTTTACGACATGGTCGATGAATATGTTATTTTTATTTTCTAAAATTAGTTTGGCATGTCTAAATATGTAGTCTAGGTATGTACTTGTCTGTAGGCATTTCCATTGAAGATACTTGAAATAATAACATTTCCTCATTGAAGTAGGTACATACTCCTTTAGTACGTCCTCATAGTCGAGATAGGCGGGTTACTGTATCCTGGATAACAGCATGACAAAAGGTACTAAGTTACAAAGCAACCACACGCATTAACCTTTGAACCAGGATACGCCGTAAACTCATTAATGCATCCCAATGAAGGATAACCCGAACTATGCGTCGAGCCGCCCTCTACCCGCTAGTAAATCAACAGAAACATAACGCGTTCTGCTCGTAAACAAGCCCCATTTGCAACGAACCCGCGCAGCAATGTAACTCACACAACGCGATATAAACTCTCCGTAGTAATAAACGTCGCGCGTTGTATGGTGTGCCGTAGTTTTATTGTTGTGTGCAGGCGATAACTAGAAATGGAAAAAGTTGGGATTGCACGCGATAAAGTGCATCAATGCAGTTTGAGATCGCAAACTGATTAAAGAAGGCTTTACAATTTGTAACAATTTAGATGAAAGTGTAATTTTTACTATTTCTCTTGGAAGCTGTCTACATTTTATTTCATAATATCAAAAAGCCTAAAAGCAGTGCGTGCTATTTGATTTAGACAATTTTATTTGATCTACTTATACATACATGGAATTGAATAACCAAGCTTGAAACCTACAACAACAAATATTTAAACAACTCACATACTCCACTTATAAGAGCAATACAGAAAGTAGCAACTTTCTTCAGATTGCACCACAGAGCAACGAATGCAAAGTTTCACGACGCTGCGACTGCCGGGGGTGGGCAGCGAGTCAGGTGGCAACTTTGAAGAGCCAATAACTGGAGCTTTACATTGTGGGCTGTTTCTGTTTGTTGGAGCTTCAAGGCTGAGCTATAAAATGCTTACAAAGTCTGTGTTCTGTTGGCATTTTTAGTAATTTTCTAGTAATGGCTGGCAACGTATTGGGATAGGAAGTAGTTAGCGTTTCATTGTGTAATTTGTGAGGTTGTATAGACGCCAGCACATCAAGCTATCCCATCTGTCAAATTTCTTTGATGGATTTTCAACTACATTAAAATAAGGTTCACCTTCAATTGGGAATATTTGACAGTTTAGGATAGCTTCATGTAGCTTGAAATAGTCGGCAGTTTTCATAGTTGAATCCAGCACATACTTACACTGGTTCAGGCCCTCTGGCCCTTCTAGTCTAAACTTTTTGGTTTTACCTACATAACTAGAAACGCCTTCAAATCTAGTCACATCTTGTAGCTCAAATAAAACCTTAAAAACAGGAGAACAACGATTTGATTCGTGTCCCTAACCGACGAGCCCCCACAAATGTGCCACAGCCTACAAACAGTGAGCCAGTGTGCAGTGTCAACACGACGCAAGATCCCACACATTGATATGTCACGTCGTCGTGCACGACGGTAGTATTGCCTTATTGTGTTGGACTACTGTGTTTGAGCAGGCTATGGAACTGAGTTTACGATTCTAAATTGGAATTATGCCTTTTCTCATTGTGATTGCCAGTGTGATTACCGACCTCCATTTATTTGCTCTTTCGGTAAAAACGAATCGAAATTTGCTAAAATATCCTTGCCCTTCAGGACCTTATTAATTATGTGTCGTTCTTCTCCATAGGTACCTACTGCTTTGGAATGGCCTTCCTCTTTCTGACTGACCGTCCCCTTGACAGTTCAAAAGTGCCTGTAATTGGTTTTTTTGAAATAAATGCTTAGAGTTGGAGTTCCAAAAAATACTAAATAAACTCAGTGAGCTTATTTCAACATACATAATAAGACCCATAAATCTGTGCATCACCGAATCTATTTTAAAGCCGAACTTCGCAACTTGTTCGAACTTCCGTGATTTACTGGTCGTTGTCAAGTTGGACCGGCCACAAGCCACGGATAGCCGCGTATAGCTACATATAGTCAGCACAGAATCTGACAGGTAATCGATGGCAGACACTGGATTAGAACTTATCTGGCTCCTGCATGCCATGTACTTAGATGGAGATGGATTGTTTAGAAAATTCTAAGTGAAAATATGTCTGGTCGGGAATATGTTATTCTCGTTCCAAGAACCCTATGTTATACTACTGTTATTTAAGAGCTTCTATAGAAATAATTTAGTTGTTCTGTCTATTTATTGTAGAAGGATTTAGTTGTAGGCTTTAGTCCTTTTGCAGTGATTGTCTTTCGTCTCAATAAATCCGACTGAATACATCAACATTTATTACTAGTACTTACTTACTTTCTCTTCAGGTCTTAGTTTTTTTCACTTACCCTTTGATACAGTTCCCGAAATTAAGTGATCATCATCCTTCATCTGCCCTTATCTCAATAAATTCGGTATCGGCACAGTATGTCTTCCTCTTCCATATATCTCTATCAGCTATCGTCTTAAAACTCAACCCCTTTCTAGCCATATCATCTTATCTATTATCTATCCCTTGCTTCTTTGGACTTACAGCCATTTACTTACCTGACGACTGGTCCCCTCACTCTACTTACCCCAAATATCATAATAAACAACCTCAGGAATAATATTTATTTAGGTACTGTAACCATTTTCTGACACCTTAACCCTCATTCACAACCCACAAACAAAACATATAATTTATGTCCCACATTAATCAAAAAACCATAGAAACCCTCGGACCCGTTGCCATAGCAACCAAACAATTCCATTGTACATTACTGACCGGAATCATTTTCATTAAAGGACCTACAAATATTTTATGGGAATTATGGTCGTTCGGATAAGTTTTCTATTTTCCTCGCTCGACTGGAGTTGATAGGTCGGGCCCAATAGACCGTATGGGACGGGAATGGGGGATAGATTCGTGTATCGATAATAGACCTGTTATTGTATTGTAGGCTTTTATTTGGGCCAGCTTGATTTGTTTACTGTATAATCGGGCGTAAATGATTTTTGTTGAACACGGAAAGAAAGCGGTTGAGGTAGCGTGCCTCAGAAGGCTTGTTTATTGTGTTTTTCTTTAATTAGAAAAACAAAATAAAGACTCGACGATCGTCATTTGTTTCTTTAGTGTCACCACATTGCAGGGCTGCGACAATATTTGTGTGCATCAAAGCTAAAAAATCCTCGGAAATGACACAAACCCCGCTGTTGAACTAAGCGTATAACTTACTATTCTATAATATTCTCACAATATAAAACTTGGTTATTGTTTCAGATAATGGTAATAGACGAGAACGAGGCCCGGCTGCGCGTGCGCTATCCACTCAACTGCGAGAAGCGACGCAACTACAAGTTTGATATCGCCGCCGTTGGATGCGACGGCTCTTATTCAAACACGTAAGTTTTATCCTCAGCGGATCGTTAGCAACTTTCAGATCATCGCAGTTTGTTACAGAAAATGACTTTCACCCAAACAAATGCCTACAGAAATTCGCCCAAAAAATCTCTGCTTACTGGGAATCACTTTCACTGACCGCAAAGCAGGAACACAACTTCGAAAATAATCCTGAACCTCAATAGTGGTTCATGAAACTAGGAAAGGGAAAATAAGAATATTAAATGAGCCGACCCGGAATGAGTACCGGAACATTTAAAATATTTTTGAAACGTTGGAACTATCACAGCCGTCCACTTAAAAAGCTGACTACGTAAAAATCGGTCCAGACATACATTCATTTCGAACTTTTTTCCAGATTTCCTTAGCCTACTGCTCGGTAAACAACGGTCTTCGGGTTTAAACAAACCTCACATTACCTCAAAAACGTATGTAATACCCTCTCCCATCTCCCTCTTCCCCCCAGGGTGCCAGTCCACATAACAGTGACGGACGTGAATGAGTACGTGCCGGTGTTCAGCCAGGCCGCGTACGTGAAGTCCGTGGACGAGGGCCGCGTGTACGACGAGATCTTGCGCGTCGAGGCCACGGACAAGGACTGCACGCCGCGCTACGGCGACGTGTGCAAGTACGAGATACTCACCGAGAGGAGCCAGCCCTTCACTATCGATAATGAAGGTGGGTTCAGGAAAACCTTATTAAATGATCTGCGGCTTAAAACTGTTAAAACTAAATGATTTCTCAAATGTGATGTAATCTGCCCTTACCTGAATAGCTGAATTATGATCTCTACATAATATATGCACATTTTTCTTTATTTCATTCACGCAAGCCACTTTGGAAACTACAAGCCCAGTTAATATCATCATAAACATATCGTAATCTGTCCTGCTCCTTCCAGGCGTTATCCGCAACACGGAAGCCCTGGACTACGAGAAGTCACACAACCACATCCTGTCGGTGGTGGCGTACGACTGCGGCATGATGCGTGGGCTGCCTGTCATGGTCACCATCAAGGTCAACAAGCCCTGCAGAGCCGGCTGGAAAGGTCAGTACTTGGTTCTTATTCTGTAGGATTGGCATGGATTAAGTGTTGCGGTTTTAAATAGGCACCAGTCTGACTTGGTCTGGCTAACTGCCCGGTGCCTGCGCTATACGTACAAAAATAGGCACCAGTCTGACTTGGTCTGGCTAACTGCCCGGTGCCTGCGCTATACGTACAAAAATAGGCACCAGTCTGACTTGGTCTGGCTAACTGCCCGGTGCCTGCGCTATACGTACAAAAAGCCGCTCCTTGGACGCTATTTTTTGTATGTATAGGTTTTATTTAATCTGTCTGCCTCGTTGGTCTTAGTGGTCGAAAGCGTTACTGCTGAGCGGTCCTGGGTTCGATTCCCAGGTCAGTCACTTTGCCCGAACTGGGAATACCTGACGGAATTGGAATTTCTAATAGGTTTACCGTACCTGTATGAAGAAAATATTATATGCTTGCTCCTACAATTTAGGAGTTACTTCTCAATAATCGATTTATCTACATACAGTTACAGTATTAATTATATTGTACATTGTATTGTTGTTGGTGTACAAGTTAGTTCGTTAGTAGTTAGTCAGGGCGTTCGCGATAAGACTATCGTTCCCATAACTGTGCCACACTATTCAATAAACACAACAAACCGACTAACTATAATGTGTAAACGTTATATAATTGACGGCTCTCGCCCCGGGGCCCGGGACCCGCGCTCCCGGCTTAGTGCGGGATTATTATAACCAACTATATTCGGACGAAGCAGTAGAAATGGCGATGTTAATTAATTACAGGGGGCCGGCTCCGTGGGTGCGCGGGGAGCTCTAGCACCCACAAGAGGCTACTGGTGGGTGCGGAGCACTCATGAGCCGATTGATCTGTTTTGATGATAGTCATCTAAACTGATAAATATTCATTTATTGTAGAACATGAGTACATAATTATACAGTTTTAACAATAGTTAAAGTACAGTTTGGACCATAATCAATACCATGTTTTCTATTATTAATCTTAAAAAACAAAATTGTGCGTGTTGCATCGTACATGTTATCGCAGTAAAATTTCTAAAAATGAGAGATTTAGTGTGAGAGACAGAGCAAAATTTTATCTTTCGTCTCTCTCATGTAACGGCAATTGTCTAGACGTGTCGCCTCCGTGAAATTTCACTCTCAATTCTTGTTCAATTATTGAAAGGTCTAAGAAGTTCCACTTGAAAAAAATAAAAACGACAGGACTAAAAAGATGAGGCAGTTCCACGAATTGAAGAACGGCTACAAAGATAGGAATCTATAGACAAAATACATTTTTCAATTCCCACCACTCGTGCGCAGGCGTGGCCGAGCGCGTGGACTACGCGCCGGGCACGGGCCCGCTGGCGCTGTTCCCGGCCGCGCGCCTGGCCACGTGCTCGTCGGACGAGCGCTGCCCGGGCGTCACGCGCATCCAGGCCGCCGTCACGCTGCAGGCCTCGCGCGCCGGCAGCGGCTGCGACCGGGACACCTACTCGCTGCACTCGCAGAGGACCATTTGCGGTACGTATGCCATTTACTATTTGACGATTTTAATAACATATAACAATTTTACTTATACCAATTTAAATTGCCATCGAAATTAAATAAGAGGTATATATTATACATGATGAGATATGTTTTCTACTTGCAGGATTGGACCCGAAAACGATCGACCTTCTTCCAAGCCCCGGAGTCGGAAACGAATGGGCGAAGTCCCTGAAACCAGATTCAGGTCAGTTTTTTATTTTACCACGATTCATGATATTTTTGGTATTAGAATTCACGATTCGAGGAATATTCAAGTGTACTGAACGTTTTGGTCAAAGCCAATTTTACATCATTCCAACATCAACATCTTCCAGCAATAAAACGCCACTCACATCCCGAATCTTTTCAAAACTCCTCAAAATGTTCTCCAGGTCGCGACGGCGAGCAGATGTTCGAGTTCGACGGCGAAACAACAGCGGCAGTAGTACCGGAGTCCATCCTACCACATGACCTGGTAGGCAGCTTCAGCATCAGCACCTGGATGCGGCACGCACCGGCCCCAGACGCAGACAAGCACCGCAAGGAGCACGTGCTGTGTCTCGCTGACGACCACAGTGAGTACTAGGGCCAAATGACTTTGACACCTGTCCCTTTGCATAATGGAGCACCGGTAGCTGCAAATCAATAAGACTGGCAAAAATTATACTCGTTTACTGAAAGTTTGGTCAATTCATTGAGCAGCTACTGGGCTGTCACATCAAGTTAATATAATAAAAGGGGGAAAAACAGATTTATTAATGATTTTTTACATACCTGTCAACTTGCACAGTATTTGCACTTTCAGAAAAATAGAGCTCGAAAAAATATCACAGCATCAGTTCATGTGCATTACTAAGTAGACTAAAGAGGGAGAATGTACTTGGCGTTCAATACAATTAAAACGCCGATCTAAAAGAAATACCCATGAAAATCACAGCTACAAATAAGCTCAAAGAACATCAATGTTCTCTCTTATCTGAAAGCCATCTACTCCTTCCAGAAATGAACCGTCACCACTACGCGCTGTTCGTGCGCAACTGCCGGCTCATCCTGCTGCTGCGGCGCGACTTCGGCGAGGGCGACCTCAACATCTTCAGACCGGCCGAGTGGAGGTGGAAGCTGCCGGAAGTACGTACTGTTCCATGTCAAATTATGTATATCGAGTAGGCCATTGAAAGACACTACAAGAAAAAATAATTGATTCTAGGTGTCCCTTTCTGTAGGTCGTTTGCTATGGAGAAGAATGGGCAAGAAACTCCAGTTACTCTTTTTAAATGTTTTACAATGTTTTTTTAGCATATTAATATGTGAAGATGGTGTGGCTAGAATAAAATGACTAAAAAGTATTTATACCCATTTCTCCGTGATACCTGGCTGATTTACGTGATTATTTTTTATAACGAACATAATTATACCTTTGGGAAATGCAGGCGTAACTTTTACATTGTACGTATTAAAAATATTTTTTCAAGTTTTCTGACTTAACGTTCCATTATTTCTTTAGGTATGTGACAACGAATGGCATCACTACGCGGTAAACGTTCGCTTCCCGAACGTGGAGCTGTTCGTAGACGGTGAGCCTTACCGCGCGGTAGACGGGAAGGGCCCCGAGGTCATAGACGACTGGCCTCTACACCCGGCACATGGAGTCAACACCACCCTGGTCATTGGAGCCTGCTGGCAAGGTAAAGTGTGCCCTAAGGTCTTAGCTATAAAGTGCAATAATAATATCAGTAATAGTCAGCCAATAGTAATATGGCGAGGCACACATTCTTGCTAATTTCTTGAAACGCAATACACTTATTAAAATATGTTGTTCCTTTTATTCTGTGCTAAATAACTGTATGTTTTATTATGAGGTTTAATATCGTTAAAAGGACTCTTGTCAGTGTTCCCTGTAAATAGGTCTTAAATCATTAGCTCCATCGTGTATGTCCCCAGGCACAGAGAACGACATGAAGCACCACCTGCACGGCTGGCTGGCCGGCCTGGGCGTGGCGCGCGGCTCCGTGCAGCCTGCGCGTGCGCTGGCCTGCCTGGCGCACTGCCGCGAGGGGCTCAGTCTGGCGCCCGACCTGTGTGAGTGCTTGTTGTCAGCTCTGAGCGATAATTGCAGTGTGTGTATGCTAAGTTTCTTGGCAATCTATCAAGGTGTTTTAAGACCAACCTACTACTACCAACTCTCTTCGTGTAAACAGGGATAGAGCATACTTTCGTCGGTCCATATTAAAGTGACAAGAGAAGAATGCTCTAGCTCTTGTTCTGACTCGATATCCATTCGGTCTAAACCATTAGGGGGTCGAGATCCCATTGAAGACAGAATATTTCCCCCTGCGCAGACCTGAAGTCGGTGTCGGTGGAGGGCGACGGCGTGGCGGACGTGGAGACGCTGCTGCGGCGCGTGGCGTACGGCGACGCGCGCGCCTTCCCCACGCCCGGCCGCCGCAACGTGCGGGTGGCCACCACCATCACGTGCGTAGCGCCTGGACGACGTATTTAACAAAAAAAAAGAACACGACAATGCGATGATTTTACATTTTTCATTTTTGAACTCACAAACTTGAGATTCAGTTTTGTCTCTGAACTCGCAACGTGTTTGTGATCACCGATGTCACTATCACCATCCTATTACATATAAATCACACTTTGAAGTTGTGTTTTATAATATTATCATGAATAATTTACCAAATAATAAAAAGTAAAAATTTCTAATTATTCTGCAAGCTTTTAAAACAGCATAGCCCTTGACTTCAAAAACACCTGTTTAGTGAGTCTGTTGACTTTAATGTCATATCTATATCTTTCAGATACCTAATACACAAGATTTGACAACAGATTGCATTGAAATAAATTCAGTTACTAACTGCCATATTACTTGAACTGCCAAATGAGACTAGTTAAATATTAAATAACCCTTCTACAGACATATTTTGGCGTTCGAATTTCGTTGACCGGGGGAAACTCTTAGTAAAAATTGTGTAATTGTTTTGTACAATATATTCAGAAAACAAAATGGCGGAGTTAGTTATGATATCAGCACGCGCCGAATCCTAATCTTTATCGTGCTGTACTATAACTTACTCTCATGTGTATCTCCAGCTGCGACAACGGGCGCATAATCAAGGCGCGGCCGGCCGAGTCGTACATCATGGTGCTGGCCCCGCAGACGCCCAGCATCCTGCTGAACGGCTCCTGGGACCTGGCGCGCGACTACGCGCACTTCCGCGCCGGCCTCACCGTGTTCCCGGACCTGGCCGTGCGCGTGCTGGCGGGCGGGAACGGACACCCCATGGCTGGTAAACACTACACGCTTTTTTTCATATTATGCTTGATTTTTATTAGTTATGATTCAAAGTTACGTACAGTACTCCCAAATTAATAATGCACATGCAGATCTTCGCTAATTGTCGTATTCCCGGATACACCCGAATCATTGAATCGTTCGAGTCCCTTGCATTTTGCACCTTGTTCGAAAGAAATAGGAGTCAATATCATGTGTACACAATCGAAAACAATTCGGGCGGTCAGCGGTCAGTCAAAGGTCCGTCAGTCGTCTTGTTTTATTGGTGGTGACTGCACGTGTTCTCTTTGTCTGGAATTATATAGAGCTGCTATTACACACCCTTCTTGGTTTTGTTTTCAAAGGTGAATTTAATTTCAACTTTAATTATCTTATTCAAATTTAAATAGTTAATTTTGTAAAATATATAAATATACTAACATTTTCCACGTTTTTTCAATATTAAAAAAATAAAAATACCTACGTAAAATACATATTAAGTACTTACTAGAAAAAACATATTAAAAATCAGATTTAGGCTTATATGAATTATAGCTCGCTATTTATTTACATGGAATTATTGAATCAAATTTCGTTACTTGCATTCAAAATCAATATTTATCTCTTTTAGGACAAAACACATAATCTTACTAAATTATGCATGAAGAAAATGCACTTAACCACTCTATATACATATCGTCTTCCGACGCTCGGGAAATACGACCGTTGCCGAACAGTGGCGAAGATTTCTTTGCGCATTATCACTTTTGGAGACCTGTACACCCTTTGTAGTACAGGAGTGCAACTATAATCGTTGCGGGGTTGTAAGAAGTTTTCTCTGTTTCGTTACCTATATCGGTCTTGGATCGACATTTGTCACTGAAGAGATCTGTTTTTTGGAATTGCATGGTCATACATAACTAGAAGTTCCGAATAAACCAATTAAAGGTTACTAACCTTACTTCATAACCAGCTGTCTTCACGCGATCCAAAACAAACCGTGATAAATGAATGATGTTTACTTTATTTAACAAACATCATATGCATGAAGCAAATACAAAGAGGAGATGCCGTAACTGGATTTCCCTTTTAACATAATGCGTGACACTTTACGGGGAGCGAGGTACGTTACAAACCACGCCCCTCTCTATTTTCCATCTAGCGGTGAATAGGACAATTAATAGATTAAGCTTTGTCGATTGTTACAATGTCGTTTTAGCTAGATTTCGCTAGATGTCACTAGTGTATAGGTGACATGATGTGATACAAAGTGGCGCCATCTTTTGTCGAGCAGTGACACTATTGTTAAGAGACAATGCACAGATTTTTCTAGAACGCTTCTAATAATTTATGAAATAAAATTACTTACACGTGAAATGTTATGCCGTCCAAGGCATCAGAACGTCTATCTGAATAGTTTTTACATGATAGCACACAACACTTCATCTTGTTCTTTAAAATAAGATAGAAAATAATAAATTCGACTGAACACTGGACTGTAAACATGTAGTTAGTACCTACGCAACGTGTGCCGCCAACTGACCGAGGCCACGCCCACCGTGATGACGTCAGGACCGCTTTATTGTCACAGTGCACATTCACATTATGACATCTCCTCTTTGTATTTACTTCATGATCATATGCATACTTACTCAAGTGAGGAAAAACTCGAAATATCTTAGAAATTCTTCTTCTTCGTGTAAAGAAACGAAGTGTTTGAAACGAAAGAGTCTCTGCACAATTTTATTTATAATTCCTTCTTACAAAATGTCATCTTCTGCTCTCCAGAAGAAAGTCAGAAGCTGGACTCGTGCGTGGTGTCAGTGTACCCGGCGCTGAACCCGGACCACGAGGCGCTGTCGCTGCGCGACGCGGCCGAGCTGCCGCTGCGGTACGACATCCGCGCGGCCGTCACCAGGGACGGCGTCATCCTCACCGGGGCCGACACCGTGCACAACTACCAGAAGGTACGGGGGCAGGCTAACGTTAGTTTAACTCTAAAGTTAGTAGCAAAACATAATTGAGGACATGCAGACTTACGTAGTACGTGGCGTAATATTGTATTAGAACAGTAGCCTTTTTCGAGGTGTTCCACGAGCTAGAGGAACATTCCACTTCGTTTGTGTACTACAGCAATGTTCTTGAGTATCGATACGTAACCCTAAAGGCCAGCACACACCGGCGGACCGCGTCACGACGCCGAGGACGACATCGCAACATTTTCCTCACGGAAGTAGATTCAGGGCATAGTGGATATTTTTATGCCTGATTGAAAGTACCCGTGGTATCGTATAAAAAACTGGTCTTCATTAAACTAGGAGAGAAGCCCAACCGCACACATTGTTCAGGAGTGTGAGGACTGTATTGAATGAGGTTGTAGGGTTGATCGTTTATTGCAGAAGACACAGGTATTATCACTTGCTTAAAAATCGATATTTCTTAATAGCATGTGAACCTAAGTCAGAGGCCCATGACCAGCATAAAACTGACTGACACCAGGTTGGTCACTGAGCACACGAATAGGAGACGAAGAGGTATTATAACAACTACTTAGGCTACCTACGCATTATGCGGCTAGCCGGAATGCGGCCAACCGTGCGGCTCACCGCAATAGGAAATTTGTACGAGAAAGGAGTTTTTATTCACACTGCGATGCGGCTGCCGGCTAACCGCTCCGGTCGTTCTGAGCGCTGCGGCCCGACTGACGGCCAGCCGGGCGGTTGCTATATACACTAAGCGGATAGTGCTAGTTTGCGGTTGCCCGCCATTGACAGTGAACGTGTTCACCGACGCTAGCGCATTTTCTTCAATTAAATATGGATTTCGATGCAGTAAAATTTATAATGGAGGTTAAAAATAGACCAGCAATCTGGAATACAAAATCCGCAAAGTATTCAGATAAAAACTTACGTTTCATCCAACCGCAAAACCACGACGGTTTCTAACCGCACGTTCCGGTTGGGGTTGCGGCTATCCGCCACCCGGCTAACCGCAAGCGCAACCGCGTCCCGCGGTTAGCCGGACGGCTGATCGCATTCCGGCTAACCGCATAGTGCGTAGGAGCCCTTAGGTAGTGTACAGTCGCGTGTAATATCTCAAACACTACTGCAATCCGCCGTAGAACATGTTCAGGCACGCTGCGAATTGCATGCGGCATGCTTCCAGAGAGTCGAACACATTGCTCGTACTTTAAAATGTCGTTTACTAGTTTCCGTTTCCTTTGCAGGTGCTTCGCGAGATCGAGTACAGCAACAAGAAGCCGGCGTACTACCTGAACCGCGTGTTCAAGCTCACGTGCTCCGAGCTCAACGGACGCTTCACCAGCAACGAATACGTGCAGACGGTACGTGCGCGTGCACTCAGAACAGTTGCACTTGTCTACAGATATTATATGTATTTACTTTACTTGTACACTTGTATTCCATATCTATTATAACTTTTTGAACAAGTAAAAACAAATACTGTAATGGAGTTATTGCCTGAGCCATTTTTTACCAGTTAGGTGCAATTAGCTGATCCAGAGATAAAACATGGCAGATACAAAATTCGGGATCGATGCTCGGAAATAACTATGAAATACTTGTATAAATACATACATACATAAACAATAGTTATTTGTTATGCAAGGCTGCAAAGTGGATATTTGGCGCGAGTACTTGTATTGAAATCTGAGCAAATGGTTTCAAAGGTACGAGACGCAGAAAAACTTTGCTGCCGAGCGCAACACACAATTTTTCACCTCACTACAGCGAGGAAACTGCTAGATGCAAGAAAATAGGTGTTATATGTTGAGTTTTATTTTGTTCGAGCGTCTCAGATAAATTCACTCATGTGATAACAGATATTTGGCAATGTATCTTATGAGATACATAGAATATCCCCAAAATTAGATACCCTGTATTTTTTTCTATATCCTACTTGTCCTCTAAGGAGAATGATAGAAAAAAACTAATTTAATACAAATAGCTAACTAATTTAATTAAAAACTTATTAATTTTGCCAAGCAAAGGGTAAATAACATATTATATTAGTAATTATTTTATTTTAAAAATAAACTGAAATTACTACACAATGGGGTATTTGACAGGGGAGTATTTTTATGGCATATTCAAATGTGACCTCACAGATTTTTGTAATCAAATGGAATACTTATTAACATTAATTCCAATTTTACAATTATATCCTCGCAAAATATTTAATTTCTGTACTGTGATGGAAGTTTTTAAGGTGAGCGGTATTATTCTATGTGCTTTAATATTTTATTTTAGACCATGTCATGCATTTTCAGTGGACTGGCAGTATAGAAAATTATTAAATAGAAAGGTTCGAATTTTTAAAACTCTTTCCACGCTAGCGAGCAAAATGCAATTTTGGGCTCAGATTTCGAATGATAAACAGCCACTTTCCGAGCCTGTGAGGTGAAAAATAAATTTCGTCCTGTCTCTATTGTTTTCTAACGATTTACAGGCACAGAATGTTTTACTTTTGTTAAGCGATAATCGCAATTGATTGATATGTGTAGGCCTAGTTTATTTATCTCGCAATGTGTCTGTGTGTCAGCTGACCGTGGTGCACCCGCACATGTCGGGCGAGGCGGGCGCGGGGCTGGCGCGGCCCAGCGGGATGGCCGACAAGATGGACGCCGTGGCGCGGGACAAGCAGGTGAGCTGGCAGGCTTACTGCTGCTGGTAATGTATGTGAAGCACACAGGGAGGCCAGGATTAAGTTTCTATACTGGGTTTCTCAGAATAGGCCACAATCTGGTACAGTATATGAGGAAATGTATGAAAGTCGTAAATTATTTAAAAATAGACTAAAATGGTGTCAAAATTATAAAGAAAAGTTAAAAACGGAAATCATTTCAGAATGTCGAGCATCAAAGAATTTTAGTCGCTTTTGGAAAGCGACTAACTACCTAAACCATAACTCTGGTCTCCCGCGAGCGTGGACGGGGCGAGTGATAGTAGAAATATAGCCGAACTGTTTAGAGAACATTTTGCTACGAAATCACCGCTGGGTCCATCATCTGCAGACTCTGGGTCTACAATGGCCGGTGACTTGTATAATGTGTCAGCTAAACAAGTGCGTAAAATTGTGAGTAGTATGTCTAGGGGCAAGTCACCGGGTCATGATGGGCTCAGTATCGAGCATTTGGAAGTATGCTGGAGTCCATCTGCCATGTGTGCTAGCGATGTTCTTCACTTTATGTCTGAATCACTTGTACCTACCCATGGACCTTATGAAAACGGTTATTGTACCGATTGTCAAAAATAAAACGGGTGATTTGTCCGATAAGAATAACTACCGGCCAATTTCCTTAGCAACAGTGGTGGCTGAGGTGTTGGACAGTGTGCTTGACTTAGAACTTGACAAACACCTTAAAATTCATGACGCTCAGTTCGGTTTTCGCGCTGAACTTTCTACTGAAAGCGCAATTCTGAGTCTCAAGCACACTGTTCAATACTATACGGAAAGAAGTACACCTGTGTATGCTTGCTTTCTTGACCTCTCCAAAGCGTTTGACCTCGTGTCATATGACGTATTATGGGAGAAACTCAAGAGAACTGGCGTGCCTACACAGGTGCAACGGATTTTTCAGTACTGGTACCAAAATCAGAAAAATTATGTAAGATGGGCGAACAGCTTCTCCGACACGTACAGGTTGGATTGCGGGGTGAGACAAGGTGGTTTCAGTTCTCCCAAACTCTTTAACTTGTACGTGAATGAGCTTATAGTTGGGCTCAGCAAGCAGCATACGAGTATGAGATGCTGGGTCGACAATGTTCATATGAATAACTTTAGCTACGCGGATGACATGGTGCTGCTGACCCTACTGTAAGCGCAATGAGACAGTTGCTAGCCATATGTGAAATATATAGCCATAAGCACGGTTTACTATATCATTGTAAGAAGAGTGAGTATATGGTCTTCAAGGCCTCCGGTAAGTGTCCGTCAAATGTGCCTGCGATAAAGCTGAATGGTACTGAACTGAAGCGGGTACAACAGTTCAAATACCTCGGACATTATGTTACTGAGGGCCTTGACGACCAGGTTGACAAAGAAAGGGAATGTAGGGCATTGGCGGTCAGAAGTAATATGCTGGCCCGCAGGTTTGCACGTTGTAGTGACCAAGTTACAGTCACACTATTTAGAGCTTACTATCAGAGTATCTACACGTGCAGCCTGTGGTACAGGTATACGCAGAGGCCGTTCAATGCCCTACGTGTCCAATATAACAATGGATTTAGGATGTTGTTGGAGCTACCCTGCTTTTGTAGTGCCTCTGGTATGTTTGCGGAGGCCAGGGTAGACGGCTTCCATGCCATCATGCGCAAGCGGCTCGCATCGTTACTAAGCAGAGTCCGGGCTAGCACCAACAGCATCCTAAAGGTAAACAGGACTCAAATATCCTGAAATCATTTATTCGGGCACAAATTTTATAAGCTTTTTGTTGATTTTTGAATAAGTTACTCTTAACTTGGTCTGAAATAAAGATTGATTTATTAACTACCCCACCTAACCCCCCAGGCCCCGCACCGCGCGGGCCCCGCGCTGGCCCCGCGCGTGTACGCGGCGCACGCGCAGCGGGACGCGCACGCCGCCGACCTGCCCGCGCCGCGCCTCATCGACCTGCACACGGAGCACATGCCCACTAGTCAGTATCACTTTACAAAAAAGTATAAATTGCCGAACTGCTAAATTAGAAAAGAGTATTAAAGATTCACAAACGAAATTATTCACATTTCAAGTTTTGAGAATTCTGAGGAATGAAATCCCTGTAGAACAATTGATAATGCTATATTTTACGTTTGTCGAGGCCACAATTAGATATAGTATACTTTACTGAAGAAATAGCTATGATTATATAATACTTATATGCTAAGAAACACGTAGTACGGACGATATACATATATGTAGTCCGTGATTCCCAAACAGGAAGGTACCTTCAACATTTTATTAAGTACATATCTGATTATTGTATTATTTAGAATTATTAAATGATTTATGTAATTGAATTAATTTTGTAAAATTATTGTTTTTGATTTGACAGACATATATTTCAGAAATGTCATCGTTAGAATTATCAATGCAAGTCATAAATTAAAATTGGTCTCAGTTGTTTTCGTTTTAAATATAACGGCTTATATCACCAGAACGTTCTGACACATTCCTTAAAACCTGGCACCCCCTGCAGACCACGTGGCGCTGCTGATCGGCGTGGTGTCGTGCGGCGTGCTGCTGCTGGCGGCCGGCGTGGCGCTGGCCCGCGCGCGTGCCCGCCGGCCGCCCGCGCTGCACGCGCTGGCCCCGCTGCGCGCGCGCACCGACACCGAGATGGCCTGGGACGACTCCGCGCTCACCATCACCGTCAACCCCATGGAGGAGGTGCGTGCCCGGCTGCTGGCAGATCGTGACACCTTCGGTTTTAAATCACTATTGGCCCAAATTGGTGCCATTCAGCTGTCGTCAATATTTATCTGAAATAGGGAAACTTTTGGAAAAGTATACGCTTCGAGAATCATCGTTAATGTTCGGCAATACAAACTCGCGATGATAAGATCTAATTTAGAACTAGGACAACCATGAAAGTACTTGATTATAAATGTTATATTTTCATGTTAACAAAGCTATACAAAAAGACCCAGGTCCGGTGACTGTCATTGGAAGGATACTATATTTACTCATTCTTGACTGGCGCATTCCAGCAAGCGGCTCCGTCGTGCGGCACGCACGCGGGCGCGGACAGCTCGGACGGCGAGTCGTGCTCCGACACAGACTCCGACCAGCACGACTCCTCCGACGACGACGACGAAGGTAAGCGACTGGAGCTTTAGCTAGCTTATCTACCGGCTTCAAACTAATAACAACATCAAATTTGAACTTTATTGACTAAACAATTTTTTAAATAAATTTCACATACTTATCAAAATAATTGCTATCTGTTTTTGAATTTGGAAAGTCTTCATCTAATAACCAGTGTTAACAATACAATCCAATGCGATTTATTAAAACTTACGCATAGACATGTTTGACACGCAAGCCTATGTAGTTCGCAAGGTAAGACTGCGCTTGTGACCTGTCCTGTTTTTTTTTTTCAAACTCAAACTCAAACTCAAAGTATTTATTTCAAATAAACCAATTACAGGCACTTTTGAATTGTCAAGGTGTCGGTCAGTCAGAGAGATGAAGCTAGTTGCCCATTCCAAAGCAGTAGGTACCTATGGAGAAGAACGGGCAAGAAACTCCATGGACACTCTTTTAAACAATATATGGTTACAAAAAATTGGTTACATAGTTCATATTTATATTATACATGTGAGAACGATGCAGAACGTTAAAAGCATCCGATATAAAATATGTAAAAACCATCCAAAAAATAAAGTAAAACAAGCCTTAGCCGCTAAGAGATGACCAGTCCCTACTGACAGCGCCCGTTCACGAACATGACGCACATATTAGCACCATTCAGCTCAACCATTTTGAAGGGAGCTAAATGATCCAACACACACGCCACCATCAGCGAGACATTAAAGTGAGCATGGCATACTCTCAGCCGCTAGGGCACATTCAAGTCAATGTATACGTACCCAACAAATGGTCGCTTTATAGTAGGTACATAGTACTCACATATGTGCTAAACAATTATACAATATTAAGAGATTGAATTTATACAATGCAAAGATAGTTTTTTTTGTTGTTGATCTTCCGCAGCTCCAACAGTTTTTAGTAATCTAATCAATTAGTTTATGCGCCCTTGTGGAGCTAGACTAGCATTGACCCAAGCATTTTTATCAGCTATGTAATCTCCCAATTTATAATACGCTTGGCTGCATAGTGTGCGTTTTATACAAGTTTTAAATTTTGTTTCATTAAGTTCAAGAATGTGGGGAGGTATTTTATTGTAACATTTTAAACAGTACCCCATGAAAGATGAATCTACTTTAGCCAGCCTGAAACCTGGTTGAACTAATTGGTCCCTATTTCTAGTGAAATAATTGTGTCTTTCACCTCTTTTACTAAAAAGATGCAGATTTTTCCTTGCGTACATGATGTTTTCATAGATATATTGACAAGGTACAGTCATGATGTTAATAACCTTAAACCGTTCTCTTAGAGAATCGCGCCTACGGAGATTATATATGGCTCTGATAGCTCTTTTCTGCAGAATAAAAATTGAGTCGATGTCTGCAGCTCGGCCCCAAAGTAAAATACCGTAAGACATGATACTATGAAAATAACTAAAATAGACTAGCCTCGCGGTATCTACATCAGTATACTGACGGATCTTTCTGACAGCATATGCTGCAGAACTTAGCCGTCCTGCAAGAGATGTTAAATGAGGACCCCATTGTAGCCTTGAGTCGAGCGTGATCCCTAGGAAAACAGTTTTATCGACAAAATCTAGTTTCTCTTGATTCAATACTATCTCACAATCACTACTTTTAACATTTGGTAAAGAAAATCTTATGCACTTAGTTTTTTTTCCATTTAATACTAAATTATTTGCAGTGAACCAATTTTGGACCTGCAGTAGGGCGTTATTTACGTCGTCAAAATTTTTTGCACGTCTATCTATCTTAAAAATTAAAGAAGTGTCATCAGCAAATAACACCATTTGTGGTTGATTTTTTAATAAATGGAGAAGATCATTTATGTATACTAAAAAGAGGAAAGGACCCAATATAGAACCTTGTGGCACACCCATTTTTACTTTTAAACCGAGTGAATTTACACCTTTTATTTGAACTTGCTGTTGTCTGTCATTTAAATAAGATTTTATCAAACTAAGCGCAAGTTTCTCAAGTCCGTAATGCTCTAGCTTCAACAGCAAGGTTTCGTGATCAACGCAATCAAATGCCTTGGAGAGGTTACAAAAGATTCCTATGGCGTCTTGAGCCTCTTCCCACGCATTGAAAATGTGTTTTAATAAGGTCACACCGGCGTCAGTTGTACAACGTCCTTTGGTGAAACCATACTGTTGATCGTTAAGTATTTTATTCGTGTTAAAATGATTAAGCATTTGATTAAGCATTATCTTTTCAAAGATCTTGCTGAAAACCGGCAGCACGGATACGGGTCTATAATTATTGGTGTCTTTACTGTCCCCGGATTTGAACAGTGGTATTACCTTGCTGTATTTCATTAAATCCGGGAAGATGCCTTGATCCACACATAAATGAAATATGAAGGCTAAGTAAGGTGCTATCGTCTCAATGATCGAGGTGCAGACTTTACTGGACATTCCCCAAAGATCTTTGGTTAATTTGATTTTAATTTGTTTAAAAGTTTTAATCACTATTATGGGTTTAATATGCTTAAAGTTGAATTCAATCAGGCAGGGTGAAACGTTTGCCTTTACTAAATCAAAAGAGAGGGAAGGCGAGGAATTTAGAGTTTCAGTAGTTTTTAGGGGAATACTGGTAAAGAAATTTACAAATTCTTGAGCTACTTGTTTGCTATCACAAATAGAACCACATGACGTCTCCAGTACGTAATCTGAACTATGTCTTTTGCTCCTGTTCGTTTCGTTGTTGATAATTTTCCAAACCGTCTTTATTTTATTTTCAGCTGATTTAACCTTGTTGCTAATGTATTTGGATTTAGCTGCTTTACAAGTTTTCTTAAAAATTCTCGAGTAGTTAGCAACATACTTATTAAAAGATTCTGTGTTAATAAAAGGCTTAAGGACATAAAGCTCGAAAAGTCTTTCCCTACTTTTCTTGAGTCCTTTAGTGGCCCAGTCACTAAATACAAATTTAGTGTGTATTTACTCTCCGGAAATTAAATAAAAGATCTTTTTGCTCCAAAACATAACATCAGTCCTATATTCCCCGAAGGATTATACAGAGGTGTACCTATAGTACACCCACATTCCACCTGTTATGTTAATAGGGGGTAAGCCTATTGCCCTGAAACTAGCCTAAATATCGTGTTGCTAACACCCATTTTCATTTCAGTGATGCCAGGGAAGGAGCACAAGTACAGGAACATCAGCCAGCTGGAGTGGGACAACAGCACGATGTAATGCGCACACGCACACGTGCCCCCCTACACCCCTGTCTACCCCCCGCGGCTATACGACGGGCGCGATGTTTCTGTACACGTCTTCTATAATGTTATAACATGAATTAAGGGAAAAAGTCTCTATCAACGTTTAAAAACATCTTCTAAATTGCAATTTGACCTCACACATACACTAAAGTTAATATAAAAAGTAACACACTATACGTGTTCTAATTTACTCGAATAACAACCTTAAGTACATGAGTTGATTTTACTACGATATAAATCTGTTGTAAACGTATCTGTTTTGTTTGCACTGAATCTTTGTGTAATTGGATTAAGGTTTATAATTATATACTGTGAAACTATTTAGAAGTACATTTCTTGATTATCTTTCTCTAGCTTTTATGTATGTGTGAGTTTATCGTTAGGCAGCAAGTTAATTTTTACAACTGTCATATTTTGTCTGTATTGTATCTATCATTAGATACTTTATTTTCAAAATTTCAAATTTATTGCGTTTTTTTTAAGTTAAAAATTAATACTGGTTTTGAAAATAGCGCAAATTTCGGATTGCGATGTTCTATCTTTTCATATCTTGCTGGTATATTTAAAAACTCAACAATTATTGGCAAAACAATATTACTGAAGAACTGGGAGTAAAGATCAAAATTAAGATCAAATTAATATAATAATATTTAGATGATATTGATGTTATAAATAAGTAATGAAATTTCTAAAAAACCAAACGACCTATACCTTGTCCTTTAGCAACATTGTTTTTGTAATAATGCTCTTTTGACTTAGCAAAACGTCTTGATATCTAAAAGGGGTTTTTAAAATAAGACGCAATAATGGCAGCTGATTAGTCTGTTACCAAGGCGGCCAGTGAGTGCGCCGGACGTGCTTACGGCATCTTCATGGAGGCTGTTTATATCTCCTATATATTGAATACGTGTATGTAAACATCGCATGTTGTCGAAACAAAGCGAGATATTTCAGTACATTTCGGAAACGGAATTGATGTCATACACCGCGTCAGGCGGCTGTTGTACCTATGTAGTTTGTATGGAAGCTTTCGGCACAAACACACGCGGCACAAGACTTTGGTGTGCTACGTCGCGAGCAATGTACATAACGATCGCAAGTTTGGTGGAAAATCACACTTTTACCATCAACATATCTTAGGGACCGGACCGTTGAGACGGCGCTGTACTGTACGATATTTTTCGGTAAAATGTTGGAATGTAATTGGCCGATAGCCGCTTTATGTTAAAATAAAAAAAAACACGTGTCAACATCCCACTGTTCATGCGGCTTAAAACTACGCCGTATGGAACTGCATTGTGATCCCTATGCTGTGGCCTTAGTGTGGGTTAAGGTTTTGACAGTTGGTCTTGAACTGTGCGGTTTGAGATTATGTTTATATTTATGAGATTATTGTAACACGAAAATCTGACTAAATGATTTGTTTTTTTTTTCAATTTGGCAACTTTAGCACCAGCTGTCAAAACTTTAATAAAACAAAGATTAAAAAGGCATTAACCGCGTGTGAGCCACTTGCGTACATTGGTCGCGACTGCATACATTTTATTTGTAGTATATTCTAAGGTCTTTAAAAATTGATCATATCAAATTTATACGTAAAACGAAATATAATTTGACTCCTCGCTTGCTTTCGTAGAAGGAAATATGTCGTTGTTCTAAAATATAGAGCTCTTACACTTTTTCTATTCGTTTCTACACTTAAGACAAATGAAAAAAAAACTGTATGTATTAAATCGTAGTCGTTGTAATTTCGTATGAAATCGGTTATAAGATAATTAGTATGTAAGCGGTCGGATACTATGATTGTATATTATTGGATACATAAGATAATGTACGCTTCACTGGTTCTACACCTTTTATTTGCAAAAACGGGAAAATCCAAAGTGGCGTATTTTTTGACGTTTCTTTTATAATTTTGATTTTAAGTCCGCGCCATCTTGGATTCCCGTCAGTTTCCCGCATTTAGTTTAAGTACAAGAGAAACAGACGCATTTAGTTACGGTACAAAACGCTTCGAGATTCCCCCATGTGTGTAGTTTTAAAAATATTTGTCTCTCGACAAAAAATGTCCAACACTTAACCCTTTACGAGCTTCTCGACAAAATCGGCTTAAATGTATATTAGGCACAGAGTTATTTGAAAAAAAATAGATGTACGATATTATACACATTATACAGATGGTATCGGTTTAGGATCAGCTACTATATAATGAACTATATTAATTATATATATATTTTGAATGCGTTAAGGGATTTTTACTAACAATTAGGTACTAAGTGGCTACGTGTTAGTGACGCCGACGGGAAATGGCAAACGAAGACGCGTCGTCGTTTAGGCGTAAGTATAGGTAGGTTTCTGTTCTGTCCACTGTGCTTGGGCGCTGTCCCGCTCGCGCGCGCGGCGCCCGCCTCGCTCTGTCTCCCTCGGACGTTGCATATCAAGGACCGTTTGCCATATTAGCATAGATATGACTGTACAATGGTAAGCAATGTTGTGGACATAATCATCGGTGTTCTCTTCTAGTTAACGTCACGTGTTGTTTTCTGTCTGTTTCACTATTCTGACTGCGTTGTGTTTTACGTTAAGTTTTCATGTGAAACGGTCTCTGCTACAGCTGCCGCCTCCAATAATAACCAAATATTCCTTTAGACTACTCAGGTTCAGGTCATTTTAATAAGAAGTAGAAAAATAAGTATTAAGAGCAGCTAAAACTCTCGTTTTTCCCACAAAATGCCTGCTGAGATTTAATGTATGCCTGCGAGTATGCCAACACAGAGACCGCGTCACACGAGGAGCAACGAGCAATATGTTTGGGTACTTGTTAATTTTTCTAAATTATTTTGTTAGTAGATGAACAATTTTAGTGCCATTTTATCTTTCGTACAACGATTTGTTTTCCTCCAAACGTTTGTTCGTTGTTCCAGTTAATGTTCGTTGATGTCCACCCGACAACCGTCCAGTGCCCATTTCCCATTTTCCTTACTTCTTAAGATCTGAGACAGTTTCTAGAGTCCAAGCTCAAACTCCGCACAAAGCAGGCATCCCTGAACATTCTGTCGGACCTAAAGTATTACTTGAGGTAGCTTATACTTGTATTCTTTTTATTTTTATCAGTACTACTTTATTGTAATACAATTTTAATTTTTTCTTTTCGTTTTATCTCGGTATTATTACTGTATAATTAGGGAACTTCTTTGATGTATGAATTATTATATTTTAGCTAAAAATAAAGTTGGTTTAAAATATTTATTATTGTTTTATTTATTTTATTTGACACACACTCATATTACGTGTTATTTTACAATAAGCATCACCCAAACATTATCAGAAAATTTAAACCAGTTTTCAAGTATAAACACAGAAGGTCATGTTTGCTTGACGAAGTGACCAAAAAGCAAAATATCAGCATACCTACCTAGTTCCTTCTTCCCTCAGATTCGTTCAGTTAAGCCCACAAAGAATTGAACAATACCACACAAACCCAAACAATCAAACATTTTGAATCAGTATATGCACACTTGCTGCAGAATGCGGGCATATACAATATACAACACAACACCCACTTCATGGGAAAATATTCACAACTCACTAAAACGAGTTCTACCTTTGGTGCAAGCTTATAACCTTTCATCCACCATTTTGAACTTTATATAACGCACAGTAAAGTTCTAAATACAAAAGTGACAACTTAGTAGGTATTTGTAATTATAAAAAACCTAGTCGCGATGTATAAACCGGTATAGGTTTTTATTAATATGGATAGATGAATGAATATGGATAGAACCGACAAGGTTTTATGCAGCGACATCTACTTCGCTTTTTTTTAAACTGATGTGAAACAGTCACCGTCACCGGCATTAGCTTTTTACATTCACGCTATTAAAACATTGATAATAGAGGGCGCTAGGTAGCATTCCTCGACCCATACGTGTAGGCAGAGTGAACAGTGTGCGTTAAACTTAAAGTTTAAATACTGCACACATTAAAGTTTAATCGGGTTAAACGTAGGTTCGTGCTGCACAGACATACATCTGTAGAGGTATGGAGCAGGGTATAAAGTTCACTCATATGTACCTACTCTAGAAAAAGGCAGTATCCTCCAACCAGACGAGTGTTGTGACTGGCGGTCTACTGCCCGACAATTATGATAAATGATTTTATTTTTGTAAATGGGTTTCCACAAACACTAACACGTCAATAATATTCTTAAAACTAGATAAGGTCGGATTTTCTTAACTAACAACACTGAGAAGTAAGACCGAAACAAACTCAGAAGTCACTGTCTATTTTAATGCCCAGACATAATCTTGGTCAAATTATGTAAAGACTATGTAGATTGATGTCGGAATGTTGTATTTAGGCATGTGACGACGTCGATGCCGCCACAGATATAAAAAAGCGATGGCAATAAACCCCCTTTTACGTTTAAGCTGGGCCACACCGAGATTAATCACGCATGGGACGAGGTACGCAACTGCGCGCGTGGGCTGCACTGTGATAACGAAGGTACGCGACTACAATTCGAGCCAGTTTGTACACTCCTCACAAGTTAGTTGACACAAGGCGCGAGCTTTACCAAATAAGCTAAAATGGCAGCGGCCCATAGATGCGAAGTGTCAAAATTAATTGGAAAATAAATTGTTGTCACAGAAGTTGGGCACTTAGGACACTCCAGCAAGTGAGGCACGATCTGATCAGAAGTACCGCAATACCTAGCTCTGAGATTAGTCAATATCCCCCACTTCCATGTGTCTGCAGAGGCCTTCTTCAGACGCACGGGATCCAAATGCACGGGAGTTTAACGAAGGCGGGTGGTGGATGTTTCTCTTCCCACAATTTGCTTCTCTCATTGGGTAGTTTGTTCTGGATGACCTGCGTAAGAGTTACGACTTTCATGCCTACCCGCGGTCGTTGTGTCGTAGTGGAGGGGATGTCGGGAATGGGATTCTTGGTTCATTCTTTCCAGCGCGCATGTGACATCCTTTCGAACAACCGGTGATGCGACTCCTGCAAGCAGGTAGAGCTATAGGTATGTTTAGGTGGTTATAGTAGACAGGGTTACCCTGAACTATGGGTAACTATATCCCCCTACTGATCAATATTGTACACGGATAATAAGTAGGGGGTGATTTGTACACTCGATATGTTTCCCCGAGAAGGGTGGCTGGTGAGCAACATGTCTTTAGTTCTTTAGGAGTGGAGATAGGTATTGCACGGCTATCAGAATAACCCAAGAACCCGGAAGATGGTCAAGATCCCTACCAGCGTTAACTGGAATACCTACTTCATTCCTCCGAGCACGTTTGCTCTTGCGAATCTCTACTCAAGCCGGCCAATGAAGGCAAGAGGCGGGGGCCGCTTCTTGTCAGAGTTCAATTCAGTTGACCAAGCAGAGGTGAAGACTTCTCACGGGAGATAGGATCTGTGGGGTCGTCACTCAATCCATGTTGCCCTGCGGGTTTATGTAGGTATCTCTCATGGTCTGGCTCCTCAGTTTAGCCTATTTCGGCAAAGTAAACTCTACCGGGACCGACGACCACGACCTTAATGTAGAGATTCGGATTATTATTATTATTATATCATGTCATCGATAATGATAAATCATAGGGAAGAAGAGATGGAACCATTGGATTCTTCTTCTTTTCGAGTGGTTAGTGACTAACCTGGTGAAATAGCCATGGGTAGGATTAAAAACCTGTGAGATTTTTTATCCTATCCATGGGCCTCTGACTTAGATTCACATGTTGTTCAGTAATATCTCTCAGACATGCTGATTTCCTCTCGATGTTGTTGTTTACCGATTTTTAAGCAAGTGTTAACTATAATAATATAATATCCTTGGACATTTCACACATATCGTCCCAAGCTAAGCAACCTAATGCTTGTGTTATGGTAGCGAGATGGCTGATATACTACTTATATAATTTTTTTTGTAAATACATACATATTATAGATAGAAAAACCCAGACTCGTAACAAATACTTGCAGGTCGCACAAATATTTGTTCCGTGCGGGAATCGAACCCGCGACATAGTGCGCAGCAGCCAATCGCTCAACCACTGCGCCAACCGTGTCGTCAAACTAGACAATACGTAGGTACCTACATGAATCCGTAAAATCAAAGGTGCCTTGGCTTCGAACTTAAGACCTATAACTTGGCAGTCCGATGATCACACCACTAGGCTAACACTGCTGTCATATCTAATAACAATAATAATGCTGTAATGAAATAAGATAATTATAATGCTGTAATGCTATCATGGCATTTGATTTAGTAACTTCAAAAATATTGTAGCAGCTCATACTTACGTATAAACATACGAATTGGAGAAGCGCACACGGCCGTTCGCCACCGCGCGCCCGCGCGTATTAAGCTAAGCAAGGTGAAAGGAATGTGACTAGTCGGTGTATCATCGCGCTCCTACGTCGCAGAGAGCGCGGCAGAATCTACCGACATTACCAAATTGTGTTAGTCTTAAGTTTGTTATTGTACCCTTTTTATTTTGATTTCCACCGATTGGACATGTATATAAGCGACGCCTTTTAATAAAGAATATAGATCTTTATTTGCCTTCTTACTTACAACACCTAAAACCTAAAGTGGTGACCCCGCGTTCGAAATGACGACGCCCGAAACAAAAGAAACTAAAACTACTGCGCCTGAAGACGTCGAAGCAATTAGTGTCCAGTCACGCATACCTAAATTCTGGTGCGACAGACCAAAGCTATGGTTCGCCCAATTTGAGGTTATTATCTAGGTACAACCAGAAGCTCGGCGATGAAGGCAAGTTTGCACTCGTTGTGGCTCAACTGGAGATCAAGGACATCGATCAAATCAGCGATATCATCTTGTCACCGCCCAATTCCGGCCGATACGACGCGGTAAAAAGAAGACTGCTGGAGGTTTATGAAGATAGCGAGGGTATTCAGCTACAAAAACTGCTGAACGAAATGGAACTCGGTGACCAACGCCCATCGCAGTTGCTCCGCCGAATGAGAAACCTAGCTGGGAATAAGATGCCAGATGACACACTGAAAATATTGTGGCAAGCACACCTACCGGGTTCTACCCGCACAGTGTTGGCAGTGAGTGAAGAATCCAAGCTTGACTCATTGGCGGCAATGGCAGACAGGATGCAAGAACAGCTGAAAGAGGTGAGCGCCGTGTGTTCCTGCCAGTGTCAACCTTCCACGTCGAAAGTCCCATCGTCAGCGGCGCCTGCCGAAATAGCGGCCACATCTGAACCTGCAGACCAGAAACTCTTCAGCATGATCGAAGCCCTGACCAAGGAAGTTGCAGCGCTAAAAACGAATCGACTCCGCAAAGGAGATTGTTCTAGACCGCCCTATAACCAACAAACATTTGACGTGTACGTTAATTTTAATTATATTTTAATATGCTTTTTAAAAATAATAAATTCAAGCGGACACTGTTTAATTCTTAATAGGTTTTTAAAAGTGACCTCATTGATTTTATTACCAACTGAACTCGCCATCTTTCAAGGAATTGTCAATGTGAATGTCACAAAAGATTTGACAGTGTCGCTCTCGCTCATATTACATAAATATCGATATCGACGACGATGTCCATAATATCTAGTGATAAATAATGGATGTTCGATATTTATCACTTCCAAAACATTGAAAATGTGCAACATAAAAGTTTTTCATGCATATTTTTTTCATGGAATTAGTTCCGTGAACATTTTAATGGAACTTATGATGAATATGGCCTAGCACGAATATGCTGAAAATATAATGAACAAAACAAACTCACAAAATCTACTTACTAGTCGAATGAGGGATTTTCTCACAAGTGAGAAAATATTAGTTCAAAAGAGGCGTTAGTAAAAATACGTCACTGTCTCAGGTTTTTGACATCAAATAAGCTTTCTTATTTACGGATCTTGTTTTTGTTATCAGTAGCCAGTAAAACAAAGACGTATTTTTTACCCACGCCATCTATTGAACTATGTTTTTTCACTTGTCAGAAAATCTCTCATTTAACGATTGAAATGTCATTTACGACGCAACTCTAGTGAATTATTCTCATAACCATTTCACGACTTCAATAGCCATATTTTTACTTTTTAAGTACTTTAACTCTATTTTTAAATGTCGCAAACTAAAACGTTACACATTGTTCGTTGGGAACAAAATATTTTATTTTGGCATTAATTTAATCGAAGTAGAATCGTAGCAACAACGTGTTTATGTTTGAAACGGAACAAATTAATTTACTTTTGACATATTGATCTGTCATTTTGGTCTACTAAATTAAAACCACAGATTAAATAGGTGGTCATTGATAATCGATATACAATGATTGATCTTCGAGAGAGCATCTCTATGTCACTACGTCAGTCGGAGCGTCTCACCGAGACGAACCTGTGGCTGGGTTGTGTTGTTGTGACTACGTATTTTATTTGGCGATTTCTTTTGGCGTTTTTGATTTTGTTTCTGTTTAACGGACTACAATTTGGATTGCTTTCAACGTGACCTGGCTTCGAATAACTGATTCTGTGATCTGCTTAAACGACACCTTAGCATTTTGACAACGGATAACGGACTTCGCTTAAAGTAAACTTCAACCAATAAATAATAACTGTACCTAAAAGGCATAATACAACTGTATGTACGGTAATATTTTACTGTATTTGAAGTTTAATGCTTTGTAGAAACCAGAAATACTTAGCGATTTTAGAAGGAATTACTTACGTTTACTTTTATTAAAAATAACCTCAAAATCGGATCCTTTTCTTTAAACTAATCTTTTCTCTAAAGTGTCCGTCAAGAAACTTTCTTCTTATGGGCTATTAAGGGCAGTTTACAAATAGAAAATAATTTTTTCTATGCCGTTGGCTCCAGGGCGAACAACGTATGGGCGTAGAACAATCTCCTTTCAACGACGATCTCACAATTTTAGAAGCCGCTCCCGCTCGAAATCGCGGGACAGAAGAAATGCCGTGTGCTATTTCCACAAGAAATTCGGCAAGGCAGCGTACCGATGTAGAAGTCCATGCAGTTTTAAAGGAATATCAAGTGAGAAACCGGAAAACTAAAGAAGACTCAAGCCGTGGCGGTGGCCGAAGTCTATGATTTATCCTCATACCGCCTATTTATTCACGAAAAAGCATCTGGAAAAAAATTCCTTGTCGACACGGGCGCAAATGTTTCTGTATTACCCGCCACTGCACGCGATAAACAGCGAACTCCAACCAACTACTTGTACGCAGCGAATGGTTCACAAATACCTACATATGGCGAGCGAACTATTGTTCTCAACATTGGAATGCGGCGAGCCTACAATTGGCGATTTATGGTTGCAACGGTCAGTCGGCCGATATTAGGCGCTGATTTTTTACACCATCACGCACTTATGGTGGATCTCCATGGACGACGACTGGTAGATAAAAGAACCAACTTATCAGCACGTGGTTTCCTGTCACCTGCAGCCGAAGTAAGCATCCGAACCATCGATGACAAGCTTCCCTACCACGACCTGTTGGCTAAGTACCCAGACATAACAAGACCAAACTTGAAAAAACTGGGAAACAGTGAAGTCGAACACTATATTGAAACTACCGGCCCGCCAATATTTACAAAAGCAAGACCACTACCGCCGCATAAATACAACGCTGCAAAACAAGAATTCCAACTCATGATGAGCCAAGGAATTTGTCGACCATCTAATAGCCCATGGGCTAGTCCATTACACATGGTTTTGAAAAAAGACGGTACCTACAGAACCTGTGGCGATTACCGTAGACTCAATGCGGTAACCACGCCTGATCGATACCCGATACCACGACTCCATGACTTTACACATAACCTCCAAGGCAAGAAGATCTTCTCCAAAATTGACCTGCAGAAGGCCTACTACCAGATAAAAAATAGAGAAGATGACGTGAAGAAGACAGCCGTGATTACGCCATTTGGTTTGTACGAATTCACTAGGATGTGCTTTGGTCTGAAGAATGCAGGCCAGACATTCCAACGTCACATTGATAACGTGCTTCGCGGTCTACCTGTATTTCCATTCGTCGACGACATTCTTGTTGCTTCTGAAAATCAGAAGGTACACAGAAGAGAGCTTCAAGAAGTATTTAAGCGACTCAACGACAGTGGTTTAAAAATAACCGTCGCTAAGTGTATCTTCGGCCAGTCAAAACTAGATTTCCTGGGATACACAATAAGCCCTGAAGGCATTACACCGACGGAAGAAAAGGTGCAAGCCATCCAGTCTTATCCATTGCCAAATACGATCCAAGATCTTCGTCGTTTTATCGGAATGCTGAACTTTTATCGATCGAAGATACCCCACGCGGCTGAACATCAAAAAGAATTGAACAAATACTTTCACAACGCCAAGAAAAATGATAAAACTAAAATACAATGGACAGAAGAGGCCAAAGCAGCATTCAATCAATGTAAACAAGATATCAAGAACTGCGCATTATTAACCTTTCCATCACTGAGCGAACCATTCGCATTGATGATAGACGCCTCAAATACTTGTGCCGGCGCCGTAATACAACAAAAGATCAACGGCAAGTGGAGACCACTGGGATTTTTCTCCAAGAAGTTCAGTGACTCACAACGTAAATATAGCACTTACGATCGCGAATTGCTATCAACCTACATGGCAATACGTCACTTCCGCCGAGTGTTTGAAGGACGACAGTTAATTGTCTACACAGACCACAAACCGCTGTGTAATGCATTAACTTCAAACAGCAAGTCTGAGACGCCCCGTCGAACAAGATACCTTGAATATATCGGACAATTCACGTCAAATATTCAACACGTAACCGGGAAGGAAAACAAAGTCGCAGATGCACTATCACGAGTCGAAACAATAACATGCCCGACACCGCTAGATTACACCGAGTTAGCAAGGAAACAAGACCAAGACGAAGATTTGAAAACGCTAGTAAACAAAGGACAATACTTATTCCAGAAAATCATCATTCCCAACTCAACTGCCCAAGTTACCTGCGAGATGTCATCAAGCACTGCTCGTCCATATCTGCCTCCAGATTTTAGAAAAGTCGCGTTCCAAGCAATTCACGACCTTAGTCACCCCGGCATAAGGGCGACAAGGAAGCTAGTCACTGCCCGTTACTGGTGGCCCTCCATGAACAGTGACGTAAACGAGTGGACTCGAACATGCGTCGCGTGCCAGCGTGCCAAGGTGCAACAACACACGAAGACACCTATTGTGAGTTTTCAACAAGCAAACAGACTGGAGCACGTACACATGGATATTGTTGGCCCGTTACCTATTTCCGACGGCTATCGATATCTATTGACCATGATAGATAGGGCTACCAAATGGCCTGAAGCCTGCCCATTGGAGGACATAACCGCTGAAAAAGTTGCTAACGCATTCTATGACGGTTGGATCGCGAGATTCGGTTGCCCAGTAACCATAACCACTGACCAAGGAAGGCAATTTGAGTCCGACCTATTTAATAAATTGATGCAACGCATGGGAATCCACCGCACCCGCACCACTGCCTACCACCCGCAGTGTAACGGCGTGATAGAACGTTGGCATCGCTCACTTAAGATGTCACTTACCGCAAGACTCAAATCCACAACATGGTCACATGAGCTACCTACAGTGTTGTTGGGACTACGTTCTACGATAAAAGAAGATGTAGGTGCAAGTACTGCTGAACTACTATACGGCCAAACGCTGCGATTACCAGGAGAATTCTATGAAGAATCTACAAAACATCGCGACACGGTATCAAACTTCATGAATAAGTTGAATGGAGCGTTAAAGAAGGCCCAGGCGCAACGGAAATCTAATCGAACCCGAGCAACATTTATACACGATGACCTATATAAATGCTCGCATGTTTACCTACGTAATGACGCATCAAGCAAGCCTCTAACGCCGACTTATAATGGCCCGTACAAAGTAATTAGCCGTAACGACAAGTATTTCACTATACAGTTATGCAATAGAAGCACCAACATCACTGTTGACAGACTAAAGCCTGCTTTCCGGATGAACACTGAGCCAGAAGTCCCAGTCACAGATACATACGCATATGTCACAAGAACAGGAAGGACATCGAAGCCCTGTGTACGTTTCACTAGCGGGGGAATAATGTAGCAGCTCATACTTACGTATAAACATACGAATTGGAGAAGCGCACACGGCCGTTCGCCACCGTGCGCCCGCGCGTACTAAGCTAAGCAAGGTGAAAGGAATGTGACTAGTCGGTGTATCATCGCGCTCCTACGTCGCAGAGAGCGCGGCAGAATCTACCGACATTACCAAATTGTGTTAGTCTTAAGTTTGTTATTGTACCCTTTTTATTTTGATTTCCACCGATTGGACATGTATATAAGCGACGCCTTTTAATAAAGAATATAGATCTTTATTTGCCTTCTTACTTACAACACCTAAAACCTTAAATATGTTTAGGCTGGTCCTAGTCAGCAAAAAGCGAGGTAACTAAGTAATTACCTGCCTAGATGTTATTATTTATTGCAACTATGGTCGATATGATTTAGTGTGGGGCACCTTATAACACCTGAGCTGTAAACGTCGAATGCTAGACTGAAAATTCTGAAGAATCGCAACAATTGACGGCCGCAAGGAGTTACTGTTGTACCTATCTTATCACGACATTCCTACCTACCTACCTACTTGAAAAGGCGATAAGGAATAAGGTGAAGCGAAAACCGGAAAGAAAAAGTAATAACATAATGGCAATAATATGTAACAATGGTAAGAGCACAAAAAAATCAAATTAATATGGGCCCTAATATTGCACCTTGAAGGACCCCTAAAGTAAATTCATGTGATAGATAGATCTACCGTAAATATCTAGGTAAGTAAGTACAATATATATCGTAACGTATTATTGACTCGATTTGTACCCTCGAATGTACTCCAGAAGAAGACACGGTAATATTATGTAAAATTGTTATGTGGTTGTTACATGACTCTATCAAACGCTTTTCTGAAGACAAAACTAAGAACAACTGCAATCATCTTGTGATACATACCTACACCCCTATATAGCTAAATGTATCAATATTTGTAGTGAAATAGGTAAAGAATCCTACCCAGTCTAGCATGCACCTACACGGAGTCTCCGATCGCCAACAAGACTATCTACCCTATAAAGTTAAGTAATTCTGAAGTCTCTACTTCATTCCCTACTCTGTGCATCGCTGCGCAAACCTTATAAAACGTTCGCCAAACACTGCATAATACACGACACAAGACCCGCCTAATGAGTGCGAGCGAGACACGAATATGTAGGAATTACATGTAGAAAAGAGAGCAAGTATAAGATGTAGTAAATGCGCAACAGCGAGAGTGAGACGGCGCGATATGGGGCGCGGCGTGCTGAGAGGGAGGCGCGCGACGTGTTGCCGTTGGTCGCTGTCGTGAATTATTGAAGCGGGCGACCGCCCTTTGGGCAGCGAGTGGCGGCGCGCGGGGGGGGCGCGCGAGGGGGGGGCACGCGCGGGTGTTTGCCGCGGCCACTTGCCGCGCGCCTTTCCGACGTCACACCAATTTTGAATTTGCAACCGCCATCTTTGGCCAGTTTTTTGGTTTTCGTTCAGAGCAGTGCAATGACCGGTGTTGCTCACTTTGTGACGGACTGTACGTGCCCAGTTGTTTAGTTGTTGTTGAATTTCATCAACTATGTCTGCGATGGATAGCACTTCAGGCTGAATTTTGGAGTGCCATCAGTGAATACAGGTTTGTCAGTTTTTCTATAATTTTCTTTATCTTCGAGAATTTCTTCAATTGGATGCCCACGTTGAATAGGAATCGAATACTTATGCATACCTATAAAGAAAAGGTTTTTTGATAGGTAAGAATAGACCAAAACTATAGATAAATAAATAAAATAATATAAAGTTGACTACTTTATCTATCCCGTAGACAAATACAAAACACCAACAAATCCACCTAAAGTATATATTTTTTTACAGAAAATATTTTCGTTGAGACGCCACTACTGAGCATTAATAAAGTTAAATTACTATGTCATTACTGTAGAATATTTGTAACTAAAAATATCTAACAAAAAAAAGTACAATAGGTAGTGACAATAGGTAGAGTACAAATTGTCTAGGTTACTAGGCTAGGGCGGTACTACCTACTTTGTGCACTCTGTACCGCCCTATCTAATTGACAAATCTTTAAATATTCACATCAGATATAATTGAACGGACAAGGAGCCCAGATCCAGGCAGGAGACAGGAAACCAATCCAAAGACCATGAATTAATGAATCAAGAATCTCTAGTTGTTAAAAGAAATCAAGACTTAGGTAATTTTAGATACCTAGCTGTTAAGTACGCAGTTATTAGTGAGTAGGTACCTCTAAGATGAAAGGGATGAATATAAAAGAATGTACCTAAATGAAATACTAGTACCTACATAAATAAGTAATATTAGTAGGTATGAGCAAGTAACCGAGTTTGTAGGTGATGAACAGATAAGATAAGATCATTCATTTGCGTAAATTATGGTACCTATACATAGGTGGTATTGTAGAACATACCTACTATCTACATGGTTTGCTTAAAATTAAAACTTAGGTAGGTACACGATTACTAAGCGGGATTGTCTGAAAGGGTTTCCGCCATCCCGTAACATAAAGGGCTACGGAAGGAACATGGACGGGTTTTAGTCAGTAAGAGTCTGACACTCCCTTCCGCTCCACCCAGAGCTCCACTCAGAAAAAAAAAGGTACAGTCACGAGTACCAATACCTATGTATACACCGAGCAAAACTCAGAACCGATTTTTTCGTAGCATAAATATTTCAGCCTTGAGATACGACAGGTTCGGTAAACCTATGGATTCTAAAATTGCGATGTGTGTGACAATATACGTACAATTAAATTCAATAATTAAGGAGAAACCTGCAAAACTAGCTAAGTGTAGGTAGGTATACATATTTTTGCTCGTGACTGTACACGATTACGATTACCTACAATTTGAATTTATGGTCAAAGAAATCCTTAATATTATAGAAATTATTTTCATTTAGCCATTCATATAGTTTAATTTTTTATTAACCTGCAATTTAGTCTTTTTAATACACTACGTAATTTATTATATACACGCAGGTACACACTTAGCCAGGCAGCTTTTATTATATTTTGCTAATCTACGGAACTCATCTAGTAGGTACAAGTCTGTATTGATCACGATGACTTATTTCCTCTGGCGGTTTGAACAATTCTTTATATTTCCTAACCTACATACAAGCCTCATACAAATATGTGATGACAGCAAACCTTTTAAATATTGGTTGACATGATTCATCAGATGGAATCCCGCATATGGCTCGTAAACCATTTTTTTTTGGGCGCCAAATGCTCAACGGTGGTCAGTACCTACTTTTAAACAGTCGGAGAACAAATTTATTTCTTTTATTGCATACATATCGACCTGAGCTTTCCAGTCTAAATCTTCGTCAATCCTCCTAAAAACTTAGTATGTTTCACTCGTGTAATTTGTGGTCCATACAATTACGGTAGATAATGTCATCAGCAGAAAGGAAGCATTTATGATTGGTCTCATTTACTATGTCGTTTATATACCTACTTAGATTAGAAATAAGATAGGGCCCAGTTTGCTACCCTAGGGGACGCCGCGTTTTATATTTTTATAATCAGACGAAAATTGTGACATGTCTAACTTTCACTAATTTTAGTGACAGTGACAGTGTAGCCTGTCGGTTAGATATGATGATATCCACTGAAGTGGCAGGCCGCTTATTCCGACAGCCTCTATTTTTTTTAATAATATGCCATTTGAAACTAGATGAAATGCTTTTGATAGATCAAAAAATAACCCTCTCGTCAGCTGATTGTTGTTGATATTGGTCAGTATTGCCTTCAAAAGTGAAAAGATGGCTAAGGAGGGGACGCAAGGGGTGTAAAGAGTGATTACGATGTGGAGAGTGAATGCGGGTAATAAAGTGAATGGTGCTAAGTATACATATTTATATACGATTGTGAATAACCGGTGCCGCGGTGCCCAAAAAGGCTCGTTGGGTGTGGCAAAAGAGGCATCAAGGTAGAATGAATACGACGGAATGCGTTCTTTGCAAAGCATGTGTAGTATAACTATGTATATGAATGCTGAAACCTTGTCCCTACCTAACATTGCACCTGATACCTGAAAAACCGGTCAACAGTGAGTCGGACTCGCGCACCGACGGTTCCATACCATTGTTGATGATTTCTGATAAAGTGTGCTATTTAGAGACATCGTTTAATTTTTCCTGCATTTTTTACCTTAACTTTCTTTTATACAGAATAATTTCAGATTTTTCTCTATGCAAACTTCAGAGATAAGGGGGAAATAATATATAATATATACATTTTTTATCGAAAGTCGAAAACTTTGCGTTAAAATGTTTGGGAAAGTGCAAACAGCGCTCTTTCATGTCATACCTACCCCACATGCCTCACTTCGAATGTTTAGAACGCCTTTCAGTGCCTGTTGCATAATTTTTTTCTTATTTGCAAAATAATTGGCAAATGTCATCTAAAACTATTCCGATTTTCAAGTTAATAGCAATAGTAGTTCTTCAGATATAAACAGACAAACTAAGTCGGACCGTAAGAGTTCTCAGCTAAAAGAGCGTAGTATTGAAACTAATGTCCAAATTCAAAATTTAGTTTCAGCTTTGTTAAAATAATGCAAGTAGGTCTATTACTAGAAGCATAGAAGTAGAACACGCCTTTATGAGTTATACAATGAAAGGACTTTTGTAAATACTGCTGAATTTAATTTATATGTTAGAAATTACTCAAAATTATTTAAAAAAGTTTGTTGCGTAGCCAAGTCGCGTTATCTTAGTGCGAAGATTAAAAACAGTAGTAATATAATTAAAACGACTTGGAACATTATTAATAGTGAAACGGGAAAGTCTAGTAACCGAAATTCTGACTACAGCTTGTCTGTTAATGGCAACATAATTAAATCAGACTTACAAGTCGCCGCGGCCTTTGAAAAGTTCTTTTCGGATATTCCCGTTTCAACTACTAAATCCTTAAACTCATCACCTTCTGTTGCTGAGTCTTTACTTAAGGAACATGTTAATATTTGCGATACGGAATTTCATTTTGAGCATATTACTTGTAGAGACATAATTAAAACCTTTCACACTTTAAATGTAAAAAAGACTGCAGATTTGTGGGGTAATTCTGTAGAAGTTGCTAAATCTGTTATTGACATTGTAGCACCTAATTTAGCTCTTATCTTTAATAATTGTATCGACTGTGGGGAGTTTCCTGACCTAATGAAAAATAGTAAAGTAATACCTTTGTTTAAATCAGGTAGTACATCAGACCCCACTAACTATAGACCTATTTCAATACTACCTACCTTCAGTAAAATATTTGAGAAATTAATTCTAGAGCAATTACTAAGATTTTTTAACAAACATAAATTATTACACACCAAACAGTTCGGGTTTACAAGGGGTCGTTCAACTACCGATGCCGGTGTTGAACTTTTAGGACATATTTACAATGCATGGGAAGATAAATGCGACGCCTTGGGGATTTTTTGTGATTTGTCTAAGGCATTCGATTGCGTTCTTCATGAAACATTAATCAGGAAACTCCGCCATTACGGGATCCGAAGCACCGCTCTGGATCTTCTTACTTCGTACTTGAGTAATAGAATTCAGAGCGTTGACGTTAATGGAAAAAGATCTCCCGGATCTATAGTAACAATGGGAGTCCCACAGGGCTCGATTCTTGGCCCTTTTTTGTTTCTTATTTATATTAACGATTTGCCTTACCTCATAAAAAATAGTCATGATATAGTGTTATTTGCAGATGACACTTCACTTTTGTTTAAACTTAAACGTCAGCAGCCGGCTACTGACGATGTAAATAGTGCGATCGCAACGGTAGTTCATTGGTTTAATGTTAATAACTTACTTCTTAATGAAAAAAAAACCAAATGTATTAAGTTTACGCTACCCCACGTTAGACAGGTGGAAACCAAAGTGTTGGTAAAGGGCGAAGAATTGAATCCTGAAGATACCACAGTATTCTTGGGCTTAACTTTGGATGCTAAGCTTCAGTGGGGGCCACATATAGATAAATTGTCAAAAAAACTAAGCTCCGCAGCATACGCTGTTAGAAAAATTCGTACTTTAACTGACACAGAAACAGCCCGCTTAGTGTACTTTAGCTATTTTCATAGTGTAATGTCGTACGGTATTCTATTGTGGGGAAATGCCGCCGATATTCAGACTATCTTTGTTTTACAGAAAAGAGCTGTTCGAGCAATTTATAAATTAAGTCCGAGACACTCTCTGAGAGAAAAATTTAAAGAAATAAATGTAATGACTGTACCTTCACAGTTTATTTTTGAAAATCTTTTGTATGCCCATAAAAATATAAAATTGTTTAAAAAATATAGTGATATTCATGATAAGAATACTAGGAACAAACACAAATTTGTTGTACCCACTACAAGGCTCAAAAAAATAGGAGGCTCGTTCAGATGTCAATGTATACGCTTTTATAATAAACTTTCAAGCCACGTTCAAGATCTAAGCCTTAATAAATTCAAATCTTTCGTTAAACGCAAGTTGTGCCAGAATGCTTATTATACTGTCAAAGACTTTATTGAAGACAAAAGGGCTTGGGATTGAGCTGCTCCAATTGTTTACATTATTGAATATTCTTTCTTTTTTTTTTAATATCCTAAACTAATTGATTAGCATCTGAGATTACTCCTGGAGCTGCTGAAGATTCACAAAAACTTTTTGCATTATATAACTTCAATCTCTTAGCATTGTATAATTGCATAGCACGTTTGTGAGTACTATGTACCTACTATAAAGCTACAATTTACTGAGTACGTCTTACATTGACTTGAATGTGCCCTGGCGGCTGAGAGCATGTCATGCTCCCTGTAATGTCTCACTGGTGGTGGCGGTATTTTGGACCATTTAGCTCCCATCAAAATGGTTGAGCTGAATGGTGCTAATCCATGCGTCATGTTCATGAGCGGGCACCGTCAGTAGGGGCTGGTCACCTCTTAGCTGCCACGGCTGTTTTAATATTTAAATTAATTTTGAATTGTTTTTTAAAATCTTGTAATTATGGACGCTTTTATTAAGTTCTGCATCGTTCTCACGTGTATATTTCAACATGAGTGATGTAACCCAGTTTTTGTAAACATATTTTGGTTTAAAAGAGTGTCCATGGAGTTTCTTGCCCGTTCTTCTCCATAGGTACCTACTGCTTTGGAATGGGCAACTAGCTTCATCTTTCTGACTGACCGACCCCTTGACAATTCAAAAGTGCCTGTAATTGGTTTATTTGAAATAAATGCTTTGAGTTTGAGTTTACTTATGAACCTGCATAAAAAAACACAAATCATCTCTTTCAGTACAATATCTTTCGTTCCATTACGAGTTTTCATCATTATTGAGTTGAACTGAAAGCGTTAAATGAACCTACTTATAAGTACCTATACTTACCTACGTAATTTAAGTTGTTCCTTGTCGTTAATTTGGTGCCGGAAGAAACGCAATGCATTTTCTTAAGAACAAAAAAAAAACGCAAATCTGTCTGCTTTTGTAAAAATCTCATAACAGTGAGTGAGTGCTGCCACTACCAGTAGGGCTTTAAATCCCAACACGCAGGATACCTCCCTGATTCTTCATGCGACGCTCACTGAAGCAAAAACTTTAAATTTTAAAGCCGTGTGAAAGCCCAACCTACATATGTGGACGCGTAAGAGCATGAATAACATATTTTTAAACAATTTCTATTCACCCCTACGAGGCGATTAGCGCCCCCTAACGAGGCTTCGCGAATTCACAATCACTGAACAATATTACCTCCGGTCGTCTGTGAGTTATAATCTAATAACTGCCCTAGTCCCTCCGAGAGGGTTACCTGATCAGGTGACAGGGGTGACACCCACATAGGGTGATACCCACAGAGGGTGACAAATTAGCCATTGTCGTAATGAGCGACCTCATCTTGGTGAACTCATCTGGTGAAGATCATGACACCCCTTTGAATGGTTGAAGACTGACTGGTTTGTCATGAGCGAGGGAGATTTGTTGTAGGTGATACGAGCAGGTTGATTATACGATATGACATTATTTTGGTAGGTACCTACTCTGTGTGTATGCTATACGTACATATATTCCTACTATAATCTGTTCCAAGAGTAAGTATTTGTGATGAAAAGTTAGGTATAGTCTTACGCAATGACTCACCAATGGTAATTAGTAACGAATTCATCTGCATTTATTTAGGAGAATCAAACTTTATGTCCTACTGGTTTTTCTAACAATTAGGTAAGTATTGTTTGATAAATACTATTATTAAAGTGCAATTGAAAGATCAACGACAAAAATTGAGATTGTAAAATTAACCGCAACTCTCAAATGAATCAATTTCACTAGTATTTTGAGTTTAAGATATTCAAATCAAATAACTCAACTTGATATGGCGATACGTGAGGCTCGCTTGCAACGAGACGCAATATATATCTACTTACATCTATAGAAGTATGTTTTTACTCTCTTCTCCAGTCCAAGTCTTGTTATAGTGTCATTTCTTTTGACTACTTGCGTACTTGATGAGATTCCTACAGATGAGGCATTCGGCAGCTACATGACTTATTTATCAGAAATGAAAGACTACATTATGAAGATTTTGCTGTTGTTTCATTACTGCCTAGTAGGTACGGGCTGCTAACTACGTTACTAAAAACTCAATTCGTTTATACCCTGTACCTGCTTATGATGGACTGGAATAATAAACAATTTTCGTTCGTTCTACCTACCAACCTTACATCAGATTTAACCGATTAATCCCCGCCACCCGTCCCTTAGGACCAAAACGCCACGAGACGCATAATCTATTCTCAAGCAAATACAAATGGATGTGTGGCTCAAATATTTGCGAGTAGTAATTGGCGCGAGTCCGGGTTCGACTCCCGGGTGGTGTTGACACTTAGGGTGTCGACGTCATGCGACCCGGAACATATCATTAATCTGGTTAATTGGAATGTGACTTCTAGATGACGATTGTAACTTTAAAAAAGTTTAAATAAGTAGAGGACGCTAAATTGGCAAATAATTTTGCACGTATCGAAGAAAGGATCTAAGTATTAGCAACAGTTACATGTGTGTTTATAAGGTTTCAATATTATATCTCACCACTTATTCCAATAAATATTATTGTTTGAATAAAATTAAGAAATTGTTATTGAAAAATCATCTACGAAAAATGATGTTTATAAAATGAACTTTAATTGTCAAATGAAGAACGATGATTGTATTTTAAGTGTGTATGTATGTAAGGTGATTTTCGTGTTTAAGTAATCAAATACCTAAACAAATCAAAGTACTAAACATGTGGCAGTTTGGCAGCGACAGGTACCTACGTGGTTTCGTATATATACATTACAGTTTCGTCTCATACTTTCGGAATAGATTATACTTTCACTAATACAATTCCTCCGGACGCTTTGTTTGACACATTCCGACATTTTATTCAACCAGAACGATTTACTTCTCCTAATCCTTCGAGAGAAAGTGCCAAACGTATCACTTAAGGTGTAAACACACATACAATAGCTCGTAGCTTGCACTTCCGTCGGAACTCGGACACGGTCGGACACGGTCGGACACCGACAAAGATGAGGAATACAGAGGATTATCAGCTATTTGTTGATGTAATGATGTAGTTGTGTGATCTTCTGTTGTTACCGTATGTCGCAAGGCATATCTTAATGCCGTAGTCATTGTTTAGTCAGGTAGGTACAAGCGGGTATCTATCGGCATTCTATGTCGTTATATTTGGTAAGCAAATATAGCGCGAATTAGATATAGGTTAGTTTTATGTTTTTCTTTAAATATTTTAGGCATATAAGATCGTCCTTCAATAATAAATTAAAAGCAAGTTATGTCCCGGAAACCAAGAATACTATCTAATATGTTTTGTATTAGCATTTGATTTGTACCTAAGTTACGCGTTATTCTTTTGCATGCCGTGACTTCTCCATTCATTTTGCGCCGCGCATTTGGTTTATTTTGTGTCCATTATTGTGGTGGGGCGCGCTGCCGACATTGAACACAATTTCAAGTAAATGTACGTCAGTCATGCTTTTAGACAATTAGTTCACAAAAACAGAATATAGTACACAGAGTATAGTGTTTCTCATTCACTTAGAATGAGAAACACTGGTTGCATGCATACATTTGTATAAACATTCCATGGCATGAGAAGGTGCGTTTAAAGGTATACGTAGCTACAATTATCTTAGTCATTAACTCATACACAATAACGTTGGTAAAATGAACTATGCTAAAAGTGACCGAGATTTGACGGTGAGTTTATATATTTTTTTAATATAGGTGTAGGTAATCTGCGAAAATATTATGTACCTATACTGCCTATGTCGGACAAAATGTACCTACATTGCTTTAATAAATTGAGTGATAGACATAATTTTAATAGATACTAGAAATAAAGATAAATTAGATCAACTGTTTTTCAGATTAACTAACGTTGTATATCTAATTGAGTCATCTTTCATGGAATTACAACTTACAACACAGTACGCAATGAAGATCATATTAAAAGTATTTAAGTACTTTGCATTATTAAAAATTAGAGGATTACCCAAGATAATTGTAAACATGCTGCTCCTGCTCCGTAGGACGATGTAGAGTCTAGACAAAATCAAACTGGGTGCTAATTTAAGTGTATTAAATATATTTACTTTATTTCATTTGAACACTTATTAATTACTTTTTTAAATATTTTCATTAAAAAATCAGACACCGAAAACATATAAAAGTAGCAACCCACCGGTATCGGGACAAGGTCCAAGTAACCGGCGCGGCGGTCAGGGCTCCAGGGAGAGGAACCTCCTAACAATGCGAGCCGTGTCCAGAAGTAGGTACTGCTTTCTGAATCAATCCCTAGTTGTTGATGAATTATCATGGCTACAAGGTGGTGTCTATGCAAGTATCATGGCTACAAGGTGGTGTCTATGCAAGTACCTACTCACCGTTAGCTGGACGAGAACACTCGGAGATAGTGTATTATGTCTAATTGATTCCCCCGGACGCATGTCAACCGTGCCGTCCTTTAATCTAATCCTATAAGGTCCAAACCAATAGACTTGAATTGTTCTTTCTAGAGTTGTAAATCTTTCAAACCCGTGTCTACGTCACCTCCTAGCGTTCCATCATCCAAATACCACTACACACACCACACTACACCACACCTTCAATTTCGAATTTAGTTTTTGGATAATTGGATGAATAGCCAAACTGGAAATGGCTGGCCCGAGAGGGTCACCTTGTTGGCAACCAACTGAAGATTCCAAAACATTTTCTTTGCATAATCAATTTTTTTCTATATTTACCTTATAATTTTATTCTAGATCCATCCTCTCCACATATCATGTGAATAATTAATTTATAACAAACATTATTACTATTTTATAAGAGTAAGTAAGTACCTACCTATGGAGTTTCTTGCCCCTACTTCTCCATACGTTTTTACCTTTTCGAAGCGGCAACTAGAATAAACTCATTTTTTTGTAAATTTTGACGTTCAAAAGTGCCTTATAGGTGCCATATTATTTGAAATAAATGATTTGACTTTGAATTGAAAGGAATTCTCGGTACGTGTCAGTACCAGCACGTTAATTTGACTAAATGATGTTTTTTGTTTTTTTTTTTAATTTACCATCACCAATTTAATTTAACATCCTTTCGGCTGCTTCAACATATATAAGATTACATCAACAAATAGCTGATAATCCTCTATAATCCTCATCTTTGTCACTACACACGGATAGCGTCATGGCGACAGACCGTCTGCCGGCGCGGGCGCACCGCGCTTACTTATCCGATGTTCCGACGGAAGTATTCCTATGGTCGCTATGAACTATTGTTGTAATGTTTGCACCTTAAGTGATAGGCACTTTCTTTGGAAGGATTACCGACCTATTATTCTCACAACATTATAAATACAGAACTAGTTTGTCCGTTTTATGCGTTTTCCGACGACGTAATAATTATAACATGGTAACTTACGGGGTGGGTTGTCCACCCTGTCGGGTTGGAGGTCATTAATTATAAATGTAGATGAATTTGTTCGTTTAAACTGACGTATTACTGAAGAGAAGATCTCCATTACCCATTTTAAGATTTTTGAAAACTGACTTGTCCTATTTCGTCCGGGAATCAAAGTCAAAGTCAAAAGTCAAAACATTTATTTCAAATAGGCACAAGAATGGCACTTTTGGACGTCAAAATGAACAAGAAATAGAACTGATTCTAGTCGCCCCTTCCAAAAAGTAGTTTCGTGTGGAGAAGAATGGGCAAGAAACTCCACCGTTACTCTTTTAAAATGTTTCACAATGTTTTGTATACATGTATTATAACATTATATGTGAAGACGATGTACCCAGAATAAAAACAATACATCACAAAAGGTGAAAAGAAAAACACATGTAGCAGTGGCAAGTAAACTTAATTATGTCAGTGCATGGTGCTCACATATTTACAAACATTCTAAAAGTTAATAATAATAAATTAATCAATGTGTGAGAAGTTATTCCAATATAATAAAATAATATGGTACAAATTACCTAATTTACTTAGCAACCAGTTTGATTTTGTCTAGACACTAGATTGTCCTGTGGAGCAGGACCAGCATGTTTCCAAGCATCCTTATCTTTGATATAATCTTCTAATTTGTAATAAGCTTGTTTACAAAGTGTACTTTTAATATGAGTTTTAAATTTTCTTTCATTTAATTGCAGTATGTCACAAGGTATTTTGTTGTAACATGTAAATCTAAACAGAAATCACCTCATCATAGGCTATAATAGCCCAATATTACCTGCAATGTCTACTATAGTTCAAATCTTTACTTACATTCGGACCGCGTTTCAAGATAACATCAAAAAAAGTGTCAACGAGAGTCTTTTTCTTTTAAGTAAAATGCCTGCATTTCTTCCGCAAAATTCTATAGCGAAAGTGACATAAACACTGCATACAAAATATCGGTAAAAAAAAAAAGAATCGGTTCAGCACTATGGCGATACTTCCGTCTGAAGGCGAGTGACACAACACGAAGGATTACAGAAGCAGAGGCGTACGTGCGGTAAGGAAAAGGTTACGTTGCTTAACAGCTTATATACACTGCTTGTAATAAATTAGAAAAATTAATTTAACTGTTGGTGGTGATACGTTTTTTAATTATTCCAAGTTCAAATACAGACTGAACGGGTTTTTATAATTACAATGTAAGTAATGTTTAAAGGATAAAACGTAACCGTTAATGAGTATATGTATAAAATGTGCAGTTTCATTTAAAAACCCTAAACCGTCAAAATGAACGGAACATCTAGTTCTTTTTAAATAACGGGTGAATTTCTTCGCTGAATTCACCTAGTATAACAACAGTAGTGCTTCGGCTGCGGCTCGTAGCGCCTGGTGCTACGTGTGCCTGATGCTACGAGTGATTAGTGCTACGAGTGCCAGGTGCTACGAGTGCCTGGTGCTACGAGCGCCTGGCGCTACGAGCCGTAGGTACGATACAACGAACTATAAAGACAGGTTTGATGTTACATTAATATGAATGATCTTGGCGTATGTAGCATTCGCTCGGCTGTTTCTACTTTTTAGAGCGAACTAGAATGAATTATTTAAAGACACTTCGTCATATTGTAGTTCGACATTTTATGGTAATAATGCGTGACACTCTGGAACGGCTCAGAGGTTTTGGAGGGAGAGATTTACGACTCGTGAACACAAAATTGGCAGAATAATCTATACTAATATTATAAAGAGGTAAAATTTGTAAGTTTGTAAGTTTGTATGTAAGGGGTAATATCCGGAACTAATGATCCAATTTCAAAGAAAAATTGTCAAATCACTGATAGAAAGCTACATTATTCCTGAGTGCTATAGGCTATAAATTATATTTATATCATACATATTAGCCGAGCTATCGCAAATTCCGTCTAGCAAGTCGAAAAGAAATACCTCCGAAAACAGAATTATTTAAAATTAGGATATGTTTAATGTTAAAACAAGAAATTTTCCGCGGACGAAGTCGCGGGCAGAAGCTAGTTTATTATAAAATTATTAATTCTTCTTCGTGTGGTTAGTGACTAACCAGGTGTCAGAGTTTTTATGCTGCCCATGGACCTCTGACTTAGGTTCACAAGCTGATACTAAATATCTCTCAGGCATGCCGGTTTCCTCACGATGTTTTCCTTCACCGATTATTTAGCAAGTGAGTTTTATACAATACGCACATAAATCCGAAAAGTCAGAGGTGCGTGCCTTGGGGTAGTCTTGCATTATGCTCTTAAGTCTTAACTAATAATTAGGTAGGTACTCAGTCATGACAAAAATATTTATCTTAAGGAACCCTTCTTCTTACACTATAACAAGCGCCCAAAAATTCCAACGATCGATGAAGCGGAAAAGACTTCCACAAACTTTTTCAGCAAAAAATAAGTACCTACCTATATTTGTCATCCACTCACCCACGCATTAACCACATTTATAATTTCAATAAAGACATCTTAAAAACCGTCATTACAATAATTTGTTCATAACCTTAAATAAAAATATAATAATAAACCGCGGTGAGCCCCTCGCCACTCGACGTCGCTACGATTTCGACAATCTCGTCAGATGACGTCAATCTCGTCACTTTCAATCTCGAGATCCGGTCAAGTGTGAACGGAGCTTTGACGGATGTCAGCAATGACAGTAATTGTGATATTCTAAGATATTTGTAAAGGTTTAAATATATTTTGAAGGAGTCGTTTCATACTTCTTTTTTAGAGTTTAGATGATCGATGAAATGGAAACGATGAGATGATCTATTAAGAGCGATAGTCGGCAACAGGGTGGACAGCTATTATTTATCTACTGACTATTTTTATATTTCTTTTATTACTTCGTAACAACTTGTAAGACGGATTTTATTTCTGTTCAAAAGTAACATTTGCACCCAATCGATCGAAAACGTAAACACTTATTAACACGAAAATAAGCAATTTCCGTACAATCATAGCATTTCAATTATCAACCGCATCACGCCATCCAATCCACACAAACACCCCACAACAGTGCCATAAACAGACCAACATAAGCAGACCCCTGACACACCCCTCACTCACCACAAATTGTTTAACGCCAACCAACTACGAGAGCTCTAAACAAACTGGTAGGTACTAATGACTTCTGTCGAATAGAAATATCATAGAATTGAGAGCGAGACAGACGTATTATATGACGTACCTACGTTAGAAAGGAATGGCACTTGCGATTAAACGCATTTAGGGATTAGAGGTGACGCATGTCGGGAACAGTGATGCTCTGATTCGGGTTCGATTCCCGGCCAAATGGGACGGTAATGAGTTGTTTATCTGACAGATGTCAGCCAGAGTGACGTTGAGGAGAGACGCGGGGTGATTTAGATTAAGTGGAGGTTACGCAGCATCTATTCTTGCGAAGTTTACTAACGATATCTGAGTAATGAGAGTGAGTTTGAGTACGTCTACGTCGGTGGGTTAGCTTGTAAGCAAGCAAATAATTAAGGGTTCTTTAGAGACTTTGTGTCTCTTAGGCATGTTTACAAATGCTTCTTCATACCAACACTTCTCTACTTCACCTCAACACAGCTCATGTGAAGAAGCAAGAAGCACACCTAGCACAAACTTCATTGCCTGCCCTTGTATTCAATACTTTTCAAACGCAATAAATCAATTCATATCTGGCTACCAAGATACACAGGCTGGTAAAAACACTCTCACAACCTCTCTTCTCGTAGAGATTTTTCTTTATATAGAATCTCTATTCGTTCTACTTTGCATTCAAAAGTCAAATAACATACCTACATAATTATATCATAATAAAGTATCTTCCAACTCTTCAAATCAATTACTTAGTTAACCTCTTACTTAACAAAACGAGCCATCATCAAATAACCTCCATTCATTCAAATTTCAACCCTAGTTCCCAACCCCATAATGTAATTTCCCTTACCTCCGCTCTCAAGTGATCTGTGCCTAATCAGTATATTATCTAAAGAGCCACCGCCTGCACCTACCTACCTATCGAATGCGATCTCGACAGACGATAAGCCGACACGTCGACAAGTGTCATTATGACATTGATAGTGATAGCACACAAAGGGATGGTTCTATCTGATGAGACGCTGATAACTTTGTGTGATAGCAGATCAAGGGGGAGGAGTGAAGATCAGGCGAGATTACTGATCTCTTTTTGTAGAGTCGGCAGGAGTTTCAGTCAGTGAATTTATTGAAAAGATAACCGTTATCGAAGTGTATTAGTAGATTCTTACCTGATTACGATTAGTGTACGCAGGCCGGAAGCTGCGTATCAGCGTCTCATCAGATAGAACCATCTCTTTGTGTACTATCAGTATCAATATCGTAATGACACTTGTCGACGTGTTGAGAAGAATATAGGTAATCAACGACCGTAAGTCGTTACTTCTTCTTTTTGTGTGGTTAGGTTAGGTTACGGGGGTTGTGGAAGAATTCTTTTTGATTCCCGCGACTCCCGCGCAGGTGAGAGTGGGAACAGTCGGGCTCGGTTTTTAGTCGGTTCAAAAAAAAAAAAAAAGGTTAGTAGTGACTAACCTGGTTTCAGAGTTTTTATGCTAGAGTTTTTATGCTGCCCATGGGCCTCTGACTTAGCTTCACATGCTGTTGAGAAACATCATTCAGACATGCTGGTTTCCTCACGATGTTTTCCTACACCGATTTTTTTTAAGCTACTGATAATTAATTTATACAATAAGCACATGAATCCGTAAATTCAGAGGTCTTCGGTTCGAACTCGAGGCCTATGACTTGGCAGTCCGACGCCGCGACGGTCGCACCGCTAGGCTATCACTGCTGCTATCGTTACTTCCGGTCGTTGATTACCCATATTCTTCTCAAAATTGATAAGTTTACTACCTCAGTAGGTGGTATCCACATTTTGGTTCACCTACAGATGAAAGGACTTAAACTTGTATTTAGTAAGATCTGCTTTACGACCTGCCTATAGGTATCTACGTAAGGAAATAATACATGGAGTATCGCGTCGAACATGGCGCACCGACACGCCTCAGATGTTTAGTCTTCGAAGTATACACTCCTGTGTCGTTATACCTATTATTATAGCAACAATATTAAACCTATGTCAGAAAAATCTATTGTGTATCCTAACATCAAGTAGCACACAACCCCAGTCGAACTTAAAACAACAATAACTGTAAAATCATTATTTGAATTGGTACGCACTTACGCTCAGCAGTCGACAATGTGCCGGCAGTACGCAATACGACAATCAACACAAGTTCTTACTTCAAGTGCTGGAACTTAACAATAGTCGGAGTTAGGGCGCACTAAAACAATACGCGAGTTTAGTGCGCGCTCAACAATATGCTGCGCGACTTATTGTTGGGTAAACAACTCGTTAGAGACGGGACAATTGTAAAATATCGTTGCTTTTAATATATTTAATTTATGGATCCAGTAAGTCCACAGTTTAATAAATCGTAATACAAATTAAGTTATGAGTTAAAAAATCACCAGGAAAAAAAGGTAAATTAATGACAACTCTGTGAAATTAATTCTAGTGAAGATTTATTAGGTACCGGATTATCTATATTCAAGCATAAGAAGTACTGTGTAAAAAGTATTACGATATCTTTATCCAAAACAACAAAATTGATGGTCAAAAGTTTGTCACGTCAGGGTTTTCCGAATATTTCGTAGTAGTCAAGTAATTTTATTAAATTACGTCTATTCACAAGTTTATTCCTTACTTAATTCTGCAAAAAATGATATGGAATATGAAAATGTTCTGGATATTGTTCATATAGGTAACATAGGTAGGTAGGTATAACAAATATAAACAAATAAACTACAATAATTAATAGAAGTAAACAAATAATCGAATAACATACTGATATTAATTAAAATAATTACATATTAGTATAACTATAATAATTACAATTAGTGTTTAAAGCTAGTGACTTCTTTTATCCAATGTTAATATGTTGCCGTGCCCTAACCGGGTTTCATGTTGGAACTTTTTTACTTCTGTAACACCTACATATGTACACATGAATGCAATAAAGAATTTGAGTTTGAGTTTGACTTTACTAGACTAAGGAGTCTTGTGGAGTAATGTCAGCCTCATCGCTTACTAAGTGAGTTTTACGTTCGTGCTAACTTCTGGTTACATAGCCCTTGTGCAATTATAAAATACAGGTCGCAAATAAAAATTGTAAGTACTTAATGCCATTGAATTAGAACTTTACAAAAATAAATTCCTATACGTTCGATCTGAATCAAGAGCTTAATAGAACTAAAACTAGCGAGTGGAATAACCAATGAATTGTTCAGGATACGCTTATCTCCTTGTGACTAAGTACAATGTAAGTTCATGCCACACAAAATAAAACACGTCATTTCTATTGCGGTTTCATTAAAATTCTTTTAATAATTTTCAAAAATCTGCGGGGTAGATCGAAGGAATTGTCCTTCGATCTACCCCGCCTACGCTAGCAATTAATTCATCAAACAAGCACTCCACAGCGGGGGTCCCTGCGACGGACAATTACTGGGGTATAGCCGACCACACGAGCATATTCCGCGGGTTAGTCGTGCGAGCGAACTATTGTCCTACTAATTGCCGCGAAACAACTGACTTAACCCTCCGCGGGTTTGTACTTGTTTGGTGGTTTGGTTTTAAGATCTGTTTTGATTTTTCTTGATTTATTTTGCATTTTTTAATTATTATGCGGCTTCTCTAAATAGTCACTTATTTATTTCCATGTATTGTACTTACGGTATGACCTAAATACGTCATCATCACAGTTCAGACGCAACGCGTTTTAGATTACGACAAAGTACAGTACAGCTCTTGTGAGAGATGAAACGACGACATAAATGAGATTGAGTGGACAAAAACGTTAATTTCATCATCATAAACCATCTCATCAAGAACTGAAGCACATTCAACAATTCCTTCCGGCAGCTAAATAAAACATTATAAGTAATGAAAAAAAACCGTCCACAATCTCAGAAGCACCTTTCCAGTTTTGTGATTCAAAAGCAATCATAATAAAAATAATTTCTATGGTCGTCAGTTCGCGGCCGCTTGCCGTACAATGGCAGAGGTTTGTGGATGAATGAGGGCGTCAGGCGCAGCGCCGGTGCTCCGCGACACCCCCACGCCGCGCTTTCCAATTTACTTAAAACAAGCACAATAGTAGACCGCGCTTTGTTGCGACCGCGACTCGGAGCGACTCGGCGCCACACGGTGCGGGCGGGTCGACACACCCACGCTTACGTTTGAATGCGACAATCGGGGACGATTTTCAGAATTGGCGTGCTTTCATTTCTGATTACGATTCCGCTAATACTGCTGTCTCGGTTCCAACTACGTTCGTGCGCCTGAGAATCAACAGTTAACAGTTACCAGTTTCGTTTTATATAAAGTACCTACTCGTGTCTCTGTAAGATAAGAGTTACATTGACTTCCTTATATGTCGCTTTCATTGGTTTCAGCCGGTTGGTTGTACGACCCTCGAATTTAATTGCAAATATCCTATATACTTTACAACGACGATCCTTACCTTCTCATTCGAATCGATATTTATATTCCTAACCGTTAACCCTACTGCATTAACGGATTCAGTATGTCAATAATACTAATGACTCTATTTCTTTTGTTACAGATTTAACAGATCTTTACTGAGGACACCAAGATGCAACCGTTCCAATCAACAGCTCGACCCGAGGGTCCCCGGGAGTCTTCCCCCGAGCGAGCCAAATCTCCCGACACCCCCACAGCGCCAGTCCTCAACTTCTCCATTGCGCGGCTCATGGAACCCGACAGGAAGAAATCAGTGTCTCCTGAACCTCCGCCGCCGCCAGGGTTCTTGTCCTACGGAGCACAGCTTTTAGATTCAGCGTTTAAGCAGTACATACCAGCCGCGAGAAGACAGCTCGTATCACACTATCCTTTGTTGTACTACGGTCCCGATCTCGTGTCATTGACTTATGCTCATCAGCTACACTTACCCCGGCCACCTCCACCAACATCTCCCGTCCAGCGCCCAGCAAGTCCCCGGCCGCCAGCGGCAGACCATGCCGTGTCATCCACCACCGGGCCTACTCCTTCTCCCGCGAAAAACAAGAGCTTCGCTTGTGGCGACTGCGGCAAGGTGTTCAACGCTCACTACAACCTCACGAGACACATGCCGGTCCACACTGGCGCCAGACCCTTCGTCTGCAAGATATGCGGCAAAGGATTCCGGCAGGCATCCACGTTGTGTCGACACAAGATCATACATACTTCTGAAAAGCCACACAAATGTCTAACTTGCGGGAAAGCCTTCAACAGATCGTCGACTTTGAACACGCATGCCAGGATCCACGCGGGCTACAAGCCTTTTGTCTGTGAATTTTGTGGTAAAGGATTCCACCAGAAAGGCAATTACAAGAACCACAGACTGACCCACAGCGGGGAGAAGGCGTATAAATGCAGCATCTGTAACAAAGCCTTCCACCAGATCTACAACTTGACCTTCCACATGCATACACACAATGAACGGAAACCGTTCACCTGCAGTATCTGTGCTAAAGGATTCTGCAGGAATTTTGATCTCAAGAAGCATACCAGAAAACTGCACCTGGGTGCTGGAAGCTCCAATAATGGAGACTCTTCACTAGACACGCAAGATGAATCCACGCAAGAAGCGACCACCAGCCCTGTAGAAGATGCAAGTCGGGTTGCTTTCAGGCCCTTTCTGGGCTCTTCATACCCTCGCATCCTGGATCCCTCACGGATGACTGCACCCAACAATTTCTTCTCTAAGTTATTGTGACCCGGGGCTGGCTACTTCAATGGTTACGGAGACAGCAAAGAGTGAATTGATGAAGGATTTGATTGTAGAACGGAACTGTAATTTAGTGATTAATTCTGAAGAAATAGTTAGTTTTCAAAGTTGAATCGATCAGTTTTCTGGTAATATTGATGTTAACCCGTCCTTTGATTTACGTGCCGCTATTGTGACATTCATAGACGAGTTCTGTAGGCTTTTAATATAAATGTTTTGTCTTCGGAATACTCACTGAAACTTAATAAAATTAGGAAATAATGTAGAAAATCAGGAATTTATCTATATATGTAACAATAATAATAGAGAATTGCGTTGTAAATAATTATATTGTACAGAAATAGTTAATATGTAAGTGAAGATATGTAACCGCCATTAGTTATCGTTTGGAATTTAGATCATTGTGAATTAGATATATCGCTCGATAGTATCATAATGATTCGTCGTTCTTTTAAAAATAGTATATACGTAGGTTCAAAGCAAAATAGTAATGTACAATAATAGTAGTAATGTACAGACATACTTACACAATCTTTAGTGTGTTTTCGTCTTACGGGAGCACTGTTTGTGAACTTTGGACCTCTTAACAATTTTATCAAAGTCAAAGCCAGATTCCAACCGCAGGTAGACACATTTTCAGATTAGCCTAATAATTATGAAAAATGTTTAAAATCCTGAAATCATTGTGTACTTACCGCCTCACGTTATCGTGTTTTAAATCTTTAGAATGTCTTCGAAAAGAAAAATGTAATTATTCTCTACAATACATAGAGCGATAATTAGCCTGTATATAATAGTATTATGTTAGCAAAATAATAATAATTACCAAATGCAATATTGAGTGTAATTAATAAATATATGCGCTGTGAAATCTACTAATCGATTTATTGCACCCACTGTACACTACTGAACGGAACTGTTATTGAGTCAAGTCGTACTTAATCTAGAATTAAGATGCGACATCGCTTTCATTTTTACCCGACTATGCCGAAGCAAACCAGAGGGTAATGATTTTGACCAGTATGTAAAAAAACATGTAAGTACGTTCATCTGTTCTGTACCTTCTTAACTTCTCATCATCATATGGCAAATAATGTAATCACTGGAAGCGTCTTGATCGTCCGCTGGTATAGAAGCTCAGTGACGTCACATTAAACATTGAATATGGCGCCCTCTGAAGGACATAAAGTCATGAACTATAAAAAACTTTGCCCAAAGCTTACGATCGCTTACTACAGTTAGAATAGGTGACATACGGGCTATGGCTATCCTTCGAACATCACTATGAAAAACATTAAAATAGGTATATTACGTGTTAATTGTTTATTTAGTAGACGACAAGTACTGAATACCTAGTTTGTACATAATGACAGAATAGATGACGATATTTTCTTATTTCACACTGTTTAGAGCGAGATTTTTCCTTATCTGTAGTGGGCTTTTATTTTTTTTAAATAGGTTTTTTTCACAGCTAGCTACGCTATTACTTAAAAAGCTCTCCGAAAATAAAAGGCCTACAAAACTATCAACATAATTCACTCTCGCTTATTAAGCAACCAGCAATACTTCACCTACGAGCTGCCGACAGCTGCTGCTTGATGTCGTGGGGTAAGCAGAGCTACAACAATGGCGTTTAATCATAATAAGAAGTGAACAGTTAAGGCGGGTCAGTGTGCGCGCGCGCTCAGTCCGGGCAAATTATAACCTTGAACTTTGTGCTGTGGTGTTCAAAGTTCTGTGTTTGTTGGAGTGTTGGAGCCTGGGAACGTATCAGGAACTAATGGTTCAGAAGTATCTGTTTTTGTTACGGAAAGGTTGAATGGAACGGACGGATGGACTCGTAGGTACACCTATACTGTCCAGCAAAAACACCTACATTGCGAAACACACTTTCACTAACACCGCAAAGGTTTTTGCGAAAATTCCCAATCCAAAGCTTGATAATTTGAAAAAATCGTCTGCTGAACAAAGTATAATAACGCAAATAACGTGATTGCACTCGGAAAATGAATGGCACTGCGGTTCATTACCGTTTTTTGCGTGTTTCGCTTCTGTCTCGCAGTAATACCTAGGAATAACTGATGGTTGCTGATGGTAAAGCATCTCCTTCTAACAGTCCAGGTACTGTGTTCTAACACACTTTTATTGCAACTGTCACTGCCTTACCTTACGAGGAGCAGAGTATTACTTTGAACATACGTGCGGGATCGATTTCCGCTTCGAACAGATTTGTTAAGGTTTAGGTAGAGTTATTTTTAAACGTCAACCATTTTCAGGAATATATGCTAATATCAAAAATATTAGGTTAAGTGTTGACCAGGGTATTCCGTACACTACTGCAGAGCGGCCCGTCCTACCGTCTTTAGGAGAACGGGTTATCGGGTAAACAGATTTATATCAGTAACTTGTGATACCTACTAAACAAATGCCTAGTGTGAGACAAAGTTAAAAAATAAGTTTGAGAACCGCTGGATAACGGTAATCAGCGCAAAGTCAACGTCACGTAACCCGATTCTCTTACAACTCACATGCGTGTGTTAGTACCAAATAATAGTTGAAATAATATCGCGCTGCGCTTTTGTGCGTCGGCGCATTGTCGCGGCCGGAAGTGACGTGACGGGTGCGCGCGCAACGGTTCCGCGCCATATTGTTTCCGCCACAATGGCAGCAAGGTTTTAATTAAACGGTCGGTATTATTGTTTTGAGGACATGGTGATTGCGGTTAAGATTGTAATGGGTTCTCTAATTATTGCTCGAGAGATGCACGATACACCGGTGACTTGGGCGGATGAGATGTGACGACGGTTGACAGCGGCAGCTTCTTCGCTGTGACGTTGGTCTCCAAAATATTAAAATGCTAAAGGAGATAGAGGACCTGAGGGCCTTGACAAATTGACATTTTCTCGAAGATAGGTTACGATAGTGGAAAAGTAAAAAATGTTTTAATATTAGCTACCGTAAAGCCTTATTCACTCCTGTTCAAACTCATAGGGAAAATATGAAACGCTGTGAAAGCGATTGCCACTTGTCTACAGTCTCTGGATATTTCTGTTCATAAGTAGGCGGATTATCGGACGACGACGTGAGCTCGATACCGTACCTAAAACCTTCAAGCTTATCCCGAATATGCTAAAGAAAACACCCAGTTATACCATGAACAAGATCTCAATGTGGTTATATACGGACTATTTGGAGCTTTCCTGAATACCGTGATAGCACGGTGCGTGACAGACGCAAGTGACGGCGCGCCTCGTTAGCGGGACTGCGACACGGCGCGGCGCGGCGGGGCAGCAGGCAGCAGTACACAGCATGTACCGAAGGACCACTCCTTACAACGTGTTACTCATTCCTTTTCTTCAGTGGTAAGTAATTAGCCAGAGGAGTTTGGCTGAGTCCCTCTGAGTGTGAAGGTAACATGACAACACTCTTGTATTCCCCGAATGGTTGGGCGGAGGCGTACAATCTACGTTTCACCAGTTATGTTTAAGTCCCAGCTGACAGCGGGCGAGCCTATTGCCATCAACCGGGCACGAATCAAGACCCCGGTGTCTTGATTCGTGCCCGGTAAACTGCTACTGTAAAATTCCAGGTGAAAAAATCCTGTAACACTTTACTGGACCTGGTATTGAAACCAGAATCTTACTCGCAGCAGCTACGGTGGACTTGTCCAACCGCGGTCCAAATCAAAATGAGGCCTTCCGGTCTTCACTGTATAAGTGTTTTAAGTTTCTCTATTATCTTTTTGCAAAAAATAATAATAACGTCCGTCTCAGCCGCAATGACACTATCTACCACCCACTTGGGACAGCCCCGGCCGCCCCCTTTTTATTCGCACAGACCACTAGATCAACGAGGCAGTCAAATACGAGTATATAGGTACTACACGTATATGCTAAAGTTTAAAATGCACCTTCAGGTAGCGGTATGAGGACCTTTCAACTTTCGAGCCAACACGCGTCAAGCTACGTGATGGATCTGTTTCTCAACAAGTACATACTGTAGACTGATAAAGGCACAGATCTATCTATATCTGTGGATAAAGGTCTTCCATGTGTGTTAGTTCCGCCTGGCGTAGAGAAGTGAGCCTTTTGAACGTTTCTCTGATGTGTGCACTATGCGCCGGAACCTAGCGTGACTCGTGACACGCAGCCCATTTGAAGAGGCTTCGGTAATAATTGTGTCATCAGCAGAGGTCGTAGTTCGGGGATGCGGCGCCACTATCGGTACCACTGAATGTGTATGTGTATGATGAGTATCTAGTAAAAAGTTGATAATAGAAAGTCGTAAACCTGGAAATTGTTTGACTGCCTCTTGTCTTTGCAGGTCAATCTTCTGTGTCCACCATCTCACGATAGACACATTACCCATAATGAACATTAAGTGCAAACACTACGAGTGTGTCAAGTACGAGTTGCGCTGCAAGTTTCTATGAGACATCAACTATGTACCTACATACAGAGAAGAAGTTACGATTTCAATATCGAATAGAAAAGTTAAATAACAAATTCTTTCAACCCCTAAACAGACAAAAGCGATACAAAAACAATTTAAAATACCAAACATCATAACACAGCCCTGTATCAGCTACAGCAACCCTTCACAAAGGATCACGAGTTCACGACACATCCACAGATTGTCTAAACAACATCCAATCAAGCGCCGAGCCTGATTCGAACCGACGGTGAGCACGGGGTTCTGCAGGGCTACGGGGATATTGCCCGTCGGGTTGCGGGGCACTTATGAGGAGCATATTGCGCGAGTTTTTTGTTGCTCCACGCGGGGTCGAACAATGAAAACGAATCTGCGAACTCTTGATGTAGCCGCGGGCGGGCATAGATCATGATGCAGAAGGGATTTGTCGTGATTTGAGTTTTATACAGAAATTGTTAGAACACGGAGGAGTAAGTTGTCACTCTTGTAGTTTTTAAGATGATATAAATGACATGTAAAATAATAAATAAATGTTAACAAGCAACGTTAATTTAACAAAAAAATATTTTAATAAGCTTTCAATAATAAAAATAATCACATTGTTACAATACTTTAATATTTGAATTAACCTTTCTTTCGAAATTGAGACAATTTATCTGTTGAAAATATAACAAGCATTTTGTAACAATAAAACAATATCCATACAAAGACACACCAAAACGCATTTAGGAACCTAGCAAAGTAGGTATCACAATCTTACATAAAGCCGAAATGTGCAGTGAAGCTAATAAAGTTCTGCCCCACCTGCAGAACTTAGTAGGTATCTACCCAAGTAGAGACTTACTCTATGTCCACGATTATTTCCCCGGGCTCTCATATTGTTTATGATTTGCGCACTGGAGTGCAGTTAACGTAAAGTTTATTGGTGCTGTCGGTTCATAAACTGATGTTTATGGTTCATTAACTGTTACAGTAAGGGTCAAAGTTAATCCAACCAAAAACATTTCGTGTAAAGAAGGTAAGCAAGACTTACTTAATGCTTTAACTGTTAAAGAGCTATGAGATCCAATGTAGAGCTGCTCGCTCTACAAGGCCTAACTCTACAAACCTCAAATCTTGCGGCGACCGTCGCACACACACTTCTGTGGGTTTGCCGTAAGAAATTACGAGTCAGTCACTTTGTTCTTTAAAGTTATGTCATACAATAGTTCAAGGTAACCAAGCCATACGTATTGACCAAGATGTGAGGAGGTGAAGTTTGCAGAGGCAGGGGCCTCGCTTGAACATTCTTAGTAGCTTGATTTTGTTAGTCTTGGACTGGTCAAAATATTACGTTAAATAAAAATCCTTGCCCAAGTCAGATCAAATCGATCATCTTTAGAAAAACCACTTTAGAAGACATGACGTAAAGAGGAGCTCGTGGCTTAATACTAGCAGCCGCACAGGTCGATTCATCAGGTTAAGCCACGCTTGCCGGGGTTGGTCATTTACATACCCAGACTCCTCCGTACCTCGGAAAGCACGTTAAGCCGTTGGCCCGGCTGTCATTTGTACATCTTTGACATTCGTTAAGGTCGTCAGAAGCCCGAAATACTGACGGCCAGTCTTACCAAGGGGTATCGTATTGCCAAGTTACTGGGTTGTGCAGGTCAGATAGGCAGTCGCTCCATGTAAAATACTGGTATTAAGCTGCATCCGCTTCGATTGGAAGCTGTCCCTAACATAGTTGGGTAAAGGCTAGGCAGATGATGACTACCACATGACGTAAAAATAAGATAGAAACGACGTGGAACCTAGTTTGTGATTATGAACTCAGCACAAACCACTGAGCAATATTAAAAACTACTTATGCAAACTAATCCCCACCCACGCGACGGTCACTCCCTCGCATTCACGACTCTATTAACGTCGAATAAACATGTCTAAAGACATTACGGACTCATCCACCCACATCCAAACATCCAGGCGATCCATCGCGGAACATCCGTAATAGGCTTAGCGACCTCCGGCGTATTGTGCGCTGTACACAGCTCGAGGATTACAGCCATTGTGACATTTTACACAGAAAACGCGTATTTTGTACAATTTTGAGCAGATTAGTGAACGGCGGACGTATTCTGTAATATTGAGGAATTATTGATGTTTGATTTTTTTTGGATCTGTTCAGAAGAGTTTAATTCCGAGGATTATGTATGTAGTTTTGTACAATTAAAGAGGACAGGTGATGGTCTGGTAAAAAGTTACTTAATATGTATCAAAGGACTAATACTCATTAGGTACTTTACTGATCACCTTCACTTAATTAATTTTCCCCACATACCTACATTGTTAAGTTTAAGTAAGTAGATGGGTCATCACGCTAACTAGCTAGGTACGTGTGACCTTACAGTCACGCGGGGGTTTATTCTTTTGTTTGGTAGACATGGCAGGCGCTCGAAAGAATGAGATGAATCTGTACACTTTAATCGTATAGATCAGATAATTAAAAAAAATATATAACTTAAATACTTAACATAACATAACATCGCGCCTTGTTGCCCCGAGGGGTGAGGCAGAGGTGCACATACCCATAGTAGGTATACGAACTTTTCGCCACTTAATTTCTATAAAATTAAAATCATAATTTTTCCAGTATTTTGGATTTAATACATCCAAATAGGCAATAAACAAGTCCAGAATAGGTTCGTTATCTGCCAAACAGGACTCTTTTGGCTGTACCTACCTCCACACCAACATGTGCACCATTTCCCACGATAGCACCGCCGAAGAGAAAATTATTTTTATTTACTGTTAGTGTTACGGAAATATCCATTCTAGGAATTCGAAAGAAAGATAAAATACCTACTCCACACCAAGTTATGAGCAACAATAAAATAATTGGGTTTCCTACTTCACTCTATGAAATTAAAGTGGTAATGCGCAGTATCATGACATCTAACTAGAATCGAAGATGACTCATCCACCATGAGTCGCGCCGTGTGGGGAGAAGCCAAGGGAAGGACAAAGCGCGGAAAACCAACAGGGAGATGGGTCGACGATATCAAAGATATCGCAAGAGATAACTGACAAAGCGAGAGATAGAATGAAATGGATGGAAAAAAACAACATAATATACAGGGCCTATTTTAATTGAATACTTATTAAAACTACTTGGGAAAATGAGAAATAATAAAAGGCTAGTTTAGTGATACTGAACCAATTTTTAGTATCTACATATTCTAGCTAATTGATGTCCTTAACCTATTTAGTAAAACTAAACACTACTGAAAAGGGAATGATTTACCCGGCAGTAGTAAATCATTCCCTTTTCAGTCTTGCTGACAAGCGATGGAAGAAATAATATAATGAATGTAAAATCAAATAAACGCGAAAATAAACAAACTCCTAGTTTAATTTATGTGATTCAGGTCATCATCATCTGTTGAGGCTACTGCTTAGTAGCCTCAAAGTAGTTGTACCTAATGCGTTTCTAGAGTTTCAAGATCAAGCAAAGCTGCTTGATCTTGAAACTCTAGAAACGCATTAGGTACAGCTACTTTCATTAAAAAATATTTATAAATATATATACACGCATTTCAATGTCATTGACAAATGCAATAAAAAATGAATTGTTGCCCTCAACACAGTTTTGCCGAGAGCCAAAACCTTTGATAATACATCAAATAACTCCATTATGCCATTTAAATTCCACGTAAGTATTTATTGCACAAATTATTATATTTCGCAAAATATTGCCTGAAGCCCCACAATAGCCGACAGCTCGACAATAGGCTGAGAGCTCGACAATAGGCCGTGCCCACGGAAGCATCTTTAACCTATTCCTACAGACGGAACTTTAATTCTGGCTCAATGAGGATTAAGATCCGTTTGCGGTCAAGCATGGTCTGATGCCGGCATTACGGCGTGTTGCCGCGCGGCGAAAGCATTGTGTGCCTAATACCGGACACTGTTTGTGGGTGTCGGCACAAAGCCAACGATGAATTGGGAAGGCGTTCGACGAGTTAAGACGGTTTTTTCTTTTGGCGTTAAGGCGAATGAGACACTCACTCGTTTAATGTTTTAATTCACTCATTTGTCTCCGCTCCGCTCCGCTTGTTTCTGCGGTCAACGAGAAGCAAAGGTTGACAAGTTGTAGGCAGTTCCCCATAGATGGTAATAAGTTTGTTTTAATATAAACCCCTGAAATAACAGTAATGAAGTTGAGGAACCTAATACAATTTGGAAAATCTTACGCCACCTTAAAAACTTAGCTTAAAACGACGAATAAGTGGGTAAGTGAGTCGGTTCAGTGAATTAAACAATATGAAACGACCTTAAACTACCTGCCCCTTAACCGTAGAATGATATTGAACACAGGCCGCCGACACACTGCACAGACCGGAACCTCGTACTGCTCAACACTTAAATAGGTACATTGTGGATGTATCGTTACGGATGTTTCACTGCACAGCATCACTAAATAATTCCAATCTGTTTTGTCTATATTTACAATAGTAGACATGTCTCTGTAAGGAAGAGAGATGATGCCACGAGAGCAACTGTTGTCGTGGATTGCTTGGAATTGCATTATAAAATATTTGGTGAGCAAAGGAGCTGGGTCAGACACTGCGATCTCCAGTGAATTATAACCCAACGCATCGTTGTTTTTTCGCCCATAACTATTAAACTCAATTAATGTTATTGAATTATAGGTATCTAGATATTATATCATTAGAACCTTCTTTTATTTAAGGAAAATACAATAAATAAGAATATTAACAAAAAGACAGTACAACATACAAACACATAATGCAAACGCGTATCGCAATAAATATATTCGCTCAGTATATATATAGAAGAATAAAAGGGAAGTACCTAATATAAAGGACAAAGTAAATGTTTGACGGCTGGGACTTTGATGTCAGGCGTTGATCTCAGGAAATAGATCGAAATGATGCCGAGTGGGCGTATTATTTAATGTATTTATGAATTGATTTCTTCCTGGTTTTCTAAAGTAACCTACTGCCGTTTTACTTGGTGCCTATTTTCATTACTTTTCCTACCTACCTGTACGACATAAATTATATTCTGAATTGTGTTTTAAACAATTGCAATAGGTATATTTTTCCTAAAAAAAATAATCATTTTATTGCGCTGTGTCACGTGGCGCTACGCTCTAGGTCAAAGCCTGTGAAAAGTGTTATTGACTACAGTACCTAAACGTTTTCGGAACTGTTAACCGTTCAAGTATAACCTTAATTAAATTAGTAATAAACAAATTTTCGAAATAACATGCCTTTTAATTCTTTAATAAACGAAGTAGGTACACGCTACCCACACTGTTTACCAACTAAGTATCGTTAATAGGTTATCTGACCCTTCGTAAACAGTCAAAATAAGTAACAGATCATAACTACTTGTAAATATTAGCAACTCGCGCGCAGCCGGCGGCACCGCCACATCTGTGCGGCGCTGGAGACAGCATATTAGTATTAGGTATTATACATGTGTACCTAAGCAACGGGGAAATTAATATTTTTATTTTTTCTTGCCGGGTACTTATCGTAGTGATACCATGCCAAAGGGTAATAAATAATACTTTATATTCAAACAAAATAATTACATTTGACGAATATTTTCAAAATTCTCACGTGGTTAACGAGCAGTGGAAGTAATGTCCCGACACGCGCCGCTCGTGAGCCACTCAATCGGAAAGTTGCTTGTTTGTTCCCGGGGACCACGGAATAACAGCTATAGCTGTGCTATTTACGTTATTCATATGCATAAACTATTGATTTGTTTACAGAAGTGTAAGGAATTTATTCCTATTGTCTTGTTATTAGTTAAAAATATTCATATTTATTTAGAACTAGCTGACCCGACAGACGTTGTCCTGTCTTAACTATGATACCTACCTACCCACCCTACCTACCTACTCTACCTACATACTCTAACCTACCCTACCTACCCTACCCACCCTACCCACCCTACCTACCCTACCTACCCTACCTATCCTACCTACTCTACCTACCCTACCTACCCTACCTACCCGGTAGGGGGTAGGTATACCCTACCAGCCCTACCTACCCTACTTACCTACCTATTTTTTTTGTATGTAAGAACCTTCTCCTGACAATAACAAACACAACAAAAATTGGCCAAATTGGTCCAGGCGTTGTTGAGTTATGCGCTTACCAACACATTTTGTGATTCATTTTTATATTATAGATAGAGCAAACGCGCGGTTTTCATATCCGTTAATTACTGTCTTATCTATCTAACAGTTCCTATCGAGCTCAGCCGCCCCGCAGGATTATTATATTATGGGGTACTTGCAATTTCTCTCCTAGGAAAATCATATGATTAATACATTCTACTTTTTCTACAATTAATATGACGTCACATTCGGTACTTCTAACATTTAATCATTTCAATCTAATGCAATAGGTATTTTTTCATTTAGTACCAAATAACTTACCGTAAATCTATCTTGGACCTGAAGAATAGATTCACGTCGTCAAGATTTTGTGACCGTCGCTCTATTTAAGATCAATGATATGTCATCTACAAATACTGATGACTTTGAAGTACTTGGAGTGAATCATTAGTGTAGATAATTGTCAAGATATGTGAACTAAACAACTGTATTAACTAAATCGACATAGCCAACGGATCGTATAGCTGCAGTCCTCATCATCTAATACAGCACATGTAAACAGGATGCAGCTTGTTCAACAGAAGCACCTTCAGCCGAGGCCCAGCACTTGTTCACGTCAATTGTCTTCATTTGATGCAGCCGCCCGCATCGCGCACCGACACATCACAGCGTGTAGTGTGGGGACGGAGGAATCGGAAAACTGCGCGAGTGCCCACGAGATCCAGTTATGGACTTGATTTTTTTTGAAAACTTATCCAATCGTAACTCAAACTTAAAGAATTTAAGTCAAATAAAGGTTGGTCAGAGCTAGTTGCCGTTGTCCCAAAAATCCGAAGCGTAGAAGGTTCCTATGGAGAAGAATGGACAAGAAACACCACGGACACTACTTAAATCAAAATATTGATACAGAATATAGGTTGTGTATCCTCTGCCCTAACTATGCTTGTTGCTATACATTTTAGAGTAGTAGGTAGGTATTGTAATTTTGATCTTTATCGTCCTAGAAAAAGATTGGGATTGAAATTATTGAATAGCAAACGCGGCAAGACGCTTCAGATAAGCTGAAGCAATCAATCAATGCAAGTTTCTGATTACCGAGTGAGACATAAGACAAACACCTATATTCTACACCCCAGATTTCCATTTCCCTAAATAAGAAGCGAAGTTATTGTCAAATCCGAACACCAAGCTACTGAGAAATTCTTTACAGAAAATTCAACACAAAAAATCTAAACGAATCAACGTTAAAACTTACATTACTTCACCGATGTGTATAATTGCGCTACAATTTTTTTGTTTGCTCAACGAGCTCCTCTGTTCACTGGAGTGCTGTAATTGCAAGCAGTTTATTGGTTGATTGATTTAAAACTGTTCCAAAGGGTTGTGGATGATGTGATAAAAACTGAATTGAAAACTTAATGAACGTTGTAGTTTTGACTTCCCAACGGAGGCACTCGGGTTTATTTCTCAAGAACGTTAACAACCGTAGTTTAACAATTTTATTACAATCAATAGTAGCTCAATTGCAAGACATATCTAAACGGAAATAAAAATCTGTATTACATATTATAAATTAGATAATGTTAGCGCTCTTCGTGCCTCATCCGTGTGACCGCGTCATCCCTAGAAACAACGCAACGGATTTTAATGCATTTTACAGCATTATTTAGATATTTGATTCCAAAAGGTTTATGTCCAGGTCAGTGGCGTAACTATACCATCTGAGGCCCTTGGCAAATCCATTGCAGGGGGCCCCAAATTTATATTTTTACTACATTTTGTTAAAAATGTTAGGTCACTTTTGAGCTCGCAGCCTCTAGGGCCGGGAGCCCCTTCAGGCCGGGGGCCCGTGGCATTTTGCCAGCCCTGCCACCCTATAGTTACGCCACTGGTCCAGGTATAATATGTAAAAACATTTGTCAAATTTGCACAAATGTGAATGAAACAATGTTTTGACAAATGGTAAGAACCGGGTTGCTGGTCAGATAATAAATCAATAGTGTCTAAGTGAAGGCGAATTTCTAGGCAAAGCCGAAGCCGATTAATGGGATATCATCACAACCTTCGGCTGAAGCCGAAGCTGAAACCGAAGGTTAAGTAACCCTAATAATTTCAGTTTTAGATTGGCTAAAAGTGAATAATAGTTACCATGACAGACGCAGATAAGATTGACGTGGCGGTAACAATATGCTTTCTTTAAATATTTTACGGCGCCGTTCTACACGAGGTTACACTGTTCTACGCGGCGCTATGCTGTGCTACACGACTACGCTGTACTACGTCATTCTACGCGGTGCTACGCTTTGCTACACGACTACGCTGTACTACGCCATTCTACGCGGTGCTGCGCTTTGCTACACGACTACGCTGTACTACGCCATTCTACGCAGCGCTACGCTGTGCTCCACGACTATGCTGTACTACGCCATACTGCGCGATGCGCTACGCTGTACTAAAATGATGGTAAGGAACATTAATATTTACAACCTTTAGAAAATGAAAGCCTATCTATACTATACTAGCTTCTCCCCGCGACTTCGTCTGCGTGGTCATCACAGTTTGGTGCAGAGAGAAATCAAAATGTTGATACACATGACATATGATTTTGGTGATTGGTAATGATGGTACATTATCAAATAAATTATTCTCCATCCTATAAAACTAAAGAGTCACTGGTCATTTGATACAATTTTTACTTAAAAGATTTGTTTATATATTAACTAATAACTGTCCCCCATCAGCCTTTAGTTTCTATACTCTTATATTATGAGTACGTACAATCACAGCCACAATTACTGAAGGGAAATTATATCCGGGATTTGCTAATGGTGTCCTCCTGTTCACTTACCTGGTAGGCATTTTTACAAATATTCGGGACATCCGTTACAAACGTCCGCCACCCTTTTACATGTTTAGCTGAGCACTGGTGGAAACACGTCATGTAAGTTAGCTGAATCCTTTTGAATCAACACATACAACAATAATATTAGTACACTGTTTGAATGTTGTCCAATGTTATGTCAGCACTGACCGAGGCGAGCCCAGTTGCGTGATGCGCCACCCAGGTGCACGTCAGGACCCAAGAGACGTTGAATATCCCCAAACTTTTCTCCGTAACGTTTTGAGAACCTACACTACATATCTCAAATGTTTGTCGCCATAGACAAGAAAGTGTTAGCCACTCAATTCGACATCCAGTGACTGATGACGATGTTTGTAAGATCGCCACAACAGCTCCAGTACATATCTATATATACGACTGAAATTGTTTTTATGGGCATTACTATATCGCGAAAAAAAATTCAGCTGTTCCCTACATTTTGACGAGTTATGCGAGCATAATGTATGAAACAGCGGATTTTTATTCGCGATCAGATTTGTTCCCATTGTGTAAGTCGTTCATAATGATTAGTACAATGACCCCTTAAAATAATGCACATGAATTCAATTTCATTTCATTTCCTTGTATACACATCTTCTAAATCCATCAAGTCAGTCATATTATCATCCATTTTTACGATTTGGAAATAAAGACACACCACATTAATCAGCGTTAACCTCTAATAAATTAGTACCTACCGAAGTTAGTCCATAGATAAACCGGTGGACTTAGGACCTAGATAGTTCATGAACTATTGATACGTTTTATTAAAAAAAACCTAGTAATAATCGCAGAAGTACCTACAATACAATAACTTGTTTTGGAATAAGACGGTAGGTATCGGTTCGCAGTGAAGCTACTAGTCGGAATGCTTTGTCAGTTAATTTACCCAAACGTTAATGAACTACACAAATAAACCTCGTGAGAGGAGCTCGTGGCTAAGTACTAACAGCCGCACAGGTCGATCCACCAGGTTAAGCTACGCTTGCTGGTTGGCCGTTGATGGGTGACCATCTTTACATATTGAGATTCCTCCGTGCCTCGGAAAGCACGTTAAGCCGTTGGTCCCGGCTGTCATTTGAGCATGTTTGACAGTCGCTACGGTTCGTCAGAAGCCTGAAAAATCTGACAGCCAGTCTTACCAAGGGGTATATAGTATTGCCCAGTTACTGGGTTGCGGAGGTCAGATAGGCAGTCGCTCCATGTAAAATACTGGTATTCAGCTGTATCCGGTTAGACTGGAAGCCGACCCCAACGCACAGGCAGATGATGACACATAAACCTTCCTCATGAGCCGTTCCGTCCATTGGTAACAACCGTATGAAGTTCTGTTGGTAGTTTTTGAGTTTATCGTGTTCAGACAGACAGACGCGGTGGGGGACTTTATTTTTTAAATAGGTGTATGGTGTGTACTGATGTTCTGATTCACACATTTCGTTTGCGACTTTATAATTCATTCGACACAAACAAACTAAAGCGAAGTCAATAAAGATAAACATCTACCTCTCACCGAGTTCCCGTGCGTCCGGGGCCCGTCCGGCACGTGTCCGGCGCGGCGACGACACGCATCAACTAATTATGAGCCAAACTAATTTAATACGAACATTATAGACCGGATGGAGTAATGTGTTGTGATCGGAACGAGGATATTATTGTACTTGAGTACCTGTTGGGATGATGAATATTATGATTGATCGAGGGTGATCTTCAACGTTTATTATTAGGATTTAAACTATGTGTCTAATACTTATTGATAGCTAAGACATGTTGGGGTTACCATTCGTTGAAACTTGGGATTCTACTAAAGGGTCTTTCAACAAGGACGGGTCGATGTTGAAATTCAATAAAACAAGCTGTATGTGAGATATTAAAGAAATTATTATTTTATTTGAAAGGCCAATTTATGCCATTATTTATGAAATATGACATCGTTTAAATTTCTACCGCGGCTTCGAACGGTGGCACGGATCCGTAAGGTCCAATTTTCGATTACTCTAATGCATAGATCCGGCTGAATCTGAGCGATGGCCTGCAATATGTTGACTTTTAGGGCATCGGTTGATTGCTGATTATTGGCATAGACCTGCGACTTGAGAAAACCCCACAAGAAAAAGTCTAGCGGGGTCAAATCGCACGATCTTGGTGGACAATTCACGTAACCTCTGCGAGAGATAACGCTATCCGAATTCTATGACTCGAACCGTTTATGCAGAATGCCATTCACTTTCAGCTCCTGGGTCAGTTGGATCTTGTACGGGTGTAGGCCCAAGTCCTGACGCAAAATTCGCCAAATTGAAGTCTGTGAAAGGCCGTGTTCTTGTGCACAGCGAGAAATCGACTGCCTCGGAAACTCTCACGGACAGCAGCGATGTTCTCGGCCGATCTGGCGTTCCTTTGATGTAAGGGTGTTGGTTGGTTGTTTACCGAACCAGTCGTCTCAAATTTGGTCAAAAAACGTTGGAGAATCGACTTTGAAGGGCCACCGCATCTGCCTTAAAATGGACGTAACGCGCGCAACGTTTGCACTAACAAACACTCATTTTGATTGATAATAAAGTTTTATCATTTGGACGTGCTGCTCAATCTTGTAACTTACCATGGTGATTTGGCATCAGTAACTGAAGAAATAAAAACGCATTTGACAGATGCCGCCAAATCAACATGGCCGCCACAAACTATCAAAATCGATCCGTCCTTGTTGAAAGACCCTTTATAACAATAACTTTTTATTATCAGATGGTACCAAGGCATTACATATCCTATACCTACATGCAACGTCTCATCTTGACCTCCAGCGCTTCCTAAAGGGCAGTAGTCATTGATGTGCTGACATGACATTAAAATTTGTGTCTTTCGCCTTTGACTCGAAATTATCCATACCAAGGAACCATTCAGAGAGATATATTACAATCAAGTATGTCGTTAGTAGGCCTAGTTGCAGTGTAATATAATCTACACTGTTTTAAATTACATCATATATAAATAGGTAATAACAAAATTATAAATACGGAAGTTTGGATGAATCACGCCAGAACAGCTGAACGGATCTAGATGAAATTTGGCACAGATATAGTCTAGAATAGCGCACTGGATACTTTTTATCCCGGAAAAAATACGTTTCCCGTGGGATAATGTAGGTACCTACTGCATACGCGTGGGCGAAGCCGCTGGCATGAGCTAGTAACAATTAAATATGTCCTTGTTATAGCTAGAGTGTAATACAACTATCTCAGTGGCTCGTAGCCTTAACTAAAGTTGAAACAAAGCAAAAATAACCGGCGAGCTCGCCTGCCTTCCTAGTGTCATAACGGAAGCCTGGCTTCCTACTGCCTGGCTACAATGCACTTAGTAACTACTTCTCCAATCGCTTAAACTGTGAGCCCTCAATTAAAACTCATATAATTACAGAGTATCAGTCCCGACACAAGCGCCCGGGGGTAGGTAGGCAGCGCCCCGGCCTCGTGTCAACAGCCGCGAAGTCAATATTTACTCGCAGTAATCGGTTTGGGAGTTCGGGAATCGAACCCGGGACAAAAGGTCTCTCGAGATACTATTCGGTGTCCCATGTTCATAGAGGGTGGTTGATATCAGGGAGAATAGAGAAATTAGTTGAGTTTAAAATATGGATCTACTTCCCTTTCTCAGCATAATTTTAACCGGAAGCCGTTGGCTGCTGGACAACTGCTCCTCATGTATAAATTAGTGTTATGTAAGTTATTAAAAGCACACTGTTTCTGAGGAGCTCATCTTATTATTTTCAGAAAATTGTCTTTTATATCCTACAACTCTCGCTGGCTACTAGCCACTACTCGTAGTACGTACACCCCAACTCTTATATATCCTACAACTCACGCAGGCTACTAGCCACTACTCGTAGTACGTATACCCCAACTCTTATATATCCTAGAACTCACGCAGGCTACTAGCCACTACTCGTAGTACGTACACCCCATCTCTTATATATCCTAGAACTCACGCAGGCTACTAGCCACTACTCGTAGTACGTACACCCCATCTCTTATATATTCTACAACTCACGCAGGCTACTAGCCACTACTCGTAGTACGTACACCCCATCTCTTATATATCCTAGAACTCACGCAGGCTACTAGCCACTACTCGTAGTACGTACACCCCATCTCTTATATATTCTACAACTCACGCAGGCTACTAGCCACTACTCGTAGTACGTACACCCCAACTCTTATATATCCTAGAACTCACGCAGGCTACTAGCCACTACTCGTAGTACGTACACCCCAACTCTTATATATCCTAGAACTCACGCAGGCTACTAGCCACTACTCGTAGTACGTACACCCCATCTCTTATATATCCTAGAACTCACGCAGGCTACTAGCCACTACTCGTAGTACGTACACCCCATCTCTTATATATTCTACAACTCACGCAGGCTACTAGCCACTACTCGTAGTACGTACACCCCAACTCTTCACACCTACGAATGGTTTTAATTTAAACGAATAAATGCTTTAACCCCCTATTAATAAACGCGGAGTAAACTTGCTGCCAGTTTAACCTTCACATTAACATACAGTTCTCGAGGGTTGAGTTTGGCATAACTTTATGGCCGCGGTTATTAAAAAAGGGGTTAAAGTGCTTACAAAAAAAAACCCCTTTCATAACATGCACAGGTTGGAAGACGTCGAAGAAAAGGTCCATTATAAGGTTAAGCAAAAGCAAAAATAGGTGTCTTAGACTCCGTGGTTACGCTACCTGTTACTGAAGTTAGGTATTTCGAGAAATAAGTGGTTGGTAGATGATTGAAATCTAAGGATGAACTGTTGAAGTTGTAATCCTGGGCAGTCGAGCTTGTCGACGTCGGTGCATCTGGAACAAGACCCTTTACTTATCTTCTCAAAGGAATAAATAAATTACTTAGGAAGGTATAGCGACGACGAACAAGTTCAATGTATTTTATTTCCTAGAATAGGTACGTACTGAAACTCCATCCAACATCATCAATTTTTCCTGTACAAATACATAACATACCTAAACTTATGTATATATGATATGTAGGTACCGCTATATACTCGCATATAATGGCTACATAAAGAGCAAACTTGTTTCAAAATCGATGTGTACGAAGGCTTTAGTGCGACGCGAAAGGGCGGTCGCGACTAAATTATTCACTAACCAAGCAACACTGAGCACCTATACCCTTCTCTTTCTATCCCACGAAGGTTATATATCACTGTCTCGCCTTCGCTTTGTATAGTAGGTATTGCGCTTTCGGCCGCCACCTATAGTGGTCTCTGCCCACCTCGTGGGTGATGGGTATGTGTGTCTCGTTCGCTCTCATTAGGTTAGTCTCGCGGACGTGTTTGCTCGACGCTTGGCAGTCGCACTTTGTATGGCGCTGCGCAGAGTAGGCGATGAGAACAGAGATAGTTCACAGCTACGAGCATCTTACAAGAATTACGTTAACTACGTAGTCGTTTTACATGATTATGTCAAACCAAAAAACGTTGACGAAAAAGAATAAAAAAGTCAATAATAATGATTTACCCACCTATTATAACTATGAGGTAAGTCACAAAATAAATCTTATGGTGGCATGGTGACATAGGTACTTACAATAATTGCAAGTACAATGATATTATAGCGCAGTAATTGATACCCAACGAGTCACTTGCGGTCAAGAGGTCAAGTGGCTGCTACGCGCTACGAGCGTAGCGCTACGATTGCTACGAAACCCTTATATCACTTTACTGTTGTTTTGCCCAACCTGGAAGTCTCCACACAGACTCCGGACCCAGTAGTCCGTAGCAAGGAAAACCTAGTCAGGTGGAGATTCATAGACAACTCCGCCCTGGAGTGTAAACGTGGAACTAACTATTCCGATGGGACTCTTCATATCGTGTCCTGTGTATCCTCTCGTCTGCACGTTTCTGGAACTGATGGACGCTAGTGATGGCGCCAAACACGTAGCTTAATACTGGGCCGAGTACATTTAGATTGCGATCGACACGATAAGAAGAATATCACGTTGCTATTGGCTACGATTCTATTTTTAGAACATGTATAGTGGTTACAATAAGTAAGTTAATCTTCGTTATCTTAAAAACTGTGATGTACCAAGGAAATTGCTCATAAAATTAAGTTATCATACTTGTTCAAGTAATCTTAGATTTTGTTCCTCCAAAATCTCTCTCAAAAACATTCAGATGCCCACTTCAAACCGTTGTTATACAACCATTATTTTGTTAAACATCAATCAGAATAATTACACAAATATGTTTACCCCGGCCCCTTGTCGAGGGGACAGGCAGAGCTTTGATTTCATAGTATTTCTAGGTATGCTGGGCACTTCAGCGCCCAATATAAAAATAGTACGATGTCAAAGCGAGTGCCTGGTAACGAGGGCCTTCGAGTGTGCTTGCTCCCCTCGGGACTCGAGTCGTGAACATATGAATAAGCAGCGTTTTGGTACGTAAAGCGCTTGACACAGAGGTATTATTGTCTTTAATTATTGCGCGACATCGAAATAAAAATAATTCAAATAAGTGATATGGGAAGAGAAAATAAGGCAATACTAATTAGTCTCTCGCAGTAGGTATTGCCTAATTTTCTAACTAGATATCTATAACGGTTATCCCAATCAAAACTTATTGATAAATCGCAGTAAATTATACTCCGATGTCGTGTTTGTTTACCTCTTAGTGTCGTATTATGTCTCTGTGCAGTCCCAGCTGCCCTGATTTATACAACAATAAAAAGAACAAATATTTTATTACAATTAATAAAATAAAAAACTTAATACTTAAACTTAATTTAATTTGTTTTTCTTAGAAAACACACGACATACGTAACGTACGTACGACAAAAACTGCAATTTAATCTTTTCCTGTTTACCTTCGCAGGTGAAACTTACTCGTCCTACCTATGAATGCTTCCTCGTTAAATTACGACGAATATTTATGAAGCGAGTTCTCGATCCTTTGAGCTTCCAGTGTCGATGCAGCACTTAGGAACGTATGGATCAATCACTCTCCGCGAGTCAGGAGCAATCGACACACTTACGTAGTGATAGTGTCGAGTCGTGTACACAGCCCTGGATTTACCCTAGGGGCAGTCGGGGCGAGTGCCCAGGGCGGCAAATTTTTTAGGGCGGCAAAATTTTGACAGTGCAAAAAGTTTTTTTTGTCATAGCGATTGCTCAATATAAATTAATTAATTTTAGAAATTAATAATTTTCTGTTTAATTGATAATTCAAGAAATTCAATTCATCTATTATTTGTGAATTATTATTTTGGCACTTTTATTAAAAATTAATAGAGTCTGGCAAATGAAAATAGACACTCGAATTATTTGAACCTCCTCCTATTGTATTTGATTATCGATGTTTCAGCAACCAATGTTCGCACAGAAAGTTAAAGGTGGGATTCAAGAACATATAATTTTTTGAAAATTTAAACACTCTTGCAACAAAAATGTAGAAAAAGCTCTGATTTTTTTTTTAATTTTGAGTTTTTCAGAGCAGAAAAGCGTGATCCTTTAATTTTTTTTTCAAATTCGATCGAGTGAAACAAAAAAAGTCTGCGTGGATTAATTTGGCTCTCAGGGTATTTGTGGATTCCGGCCCATAGTGCTGCTCGACGAGGTCGGCAAACTCTTCGAGAGAATCATTGCGGGCCGCCTCGTCGGGCACCTTGGAAGGACGGGGCTGGACCTTGCGGACTGCCAGTTTGGCTACCGCAAGGGGCGCTCGACTGTGGATGCCATCATGCGCGTTAGAGCCCTCACGACGGGGGACGCGGTGTCCCAGGGTAGGGTCGTCGTGGCGGTGTCACTCGACATCGCCACGACGACATGGAGTTGCATTGGGGAAGCACTCCGGTATCACCGGGTGCCGACCTACCTCCGTCGAATAGTTGGGGCGTACTTGATGGATAGGGCCGTCATCTACCCCGGTCGCGATGGGGAATGGTACCGGCGAGAGATGTGTGCGGTGTCCCATAGGGATCGGTTCTGGGGCCGCTCCTGTGGGACATCGGTTACGACTGGGTGCTGCAGGCGGACCTCCCTGACGGCGTCAGCGTAATTTGCTACGCTGACGACACACTGGTCCTGGCGCAGGGGAGGTCGCATCAGGCGGCGGCCGACGTGATGACACGCGGGGTTGCGACAGTCATTGAGAGGATCCGGCAGTTGGGTCTCGAGGTGGCATTGCACAAATCCGAGACCGTGTCCTTTCATGGGCCTCGGAATAGGCCACCATCGGGATCCCAACTTACGGTAGGAGGGGTTCACATCGGCGTCGAGACCACGATGAAATACCTAGGTCTGGTCCTCGACAGCCGATGCAATTTCGTGGAGCACTTCCGACGTTTGGCCCCCAAGCTGGAACGGACTGGGGCCGCCTTCAAGCGGCTTTTGCCCAATTTGAGGGGGCCAAACGCCTCCTGCCGGAGGCTTTACGCGGGAGTCGTGCGGTCCATGGCCCTATACGGGGCCCCGGTGTGGGCGCGTTCACTGCGGTGGCGAGCCGCCCACTATCTGAATGCGCCCCAAAAGGTGGTAGCCATTCGGCTTATCCGGGGGTACCGCACGATCTCGGGCGAGGCGGCAAGCCTCCTTGCCGGACTGCCGCCGTGGGATCTGGAGGCGATAGTCCTCGCGCACCTGTACGAGTGGCGCGCGGAGGTACTAAGCCGGGGGGAAACTCTGTTTCCGCAGCAAATTGGCCGTGGCGGAGCGGACGGACCTCCGGCGCGATCTCATGGCGGCCTGGAATCAGCGACTGTCGCAACCCAGCGCAGGGCACGCCACGATAGTGGCGGTAAGGCCCCTCTTTGAGGAGTGGCTAGAAAGGCGTCACTGCGCCCTCACCTACCGCCTGACGCAGGTCCTCACCGGACATGGATGTTTCGGGAGGTTCCTGCACATCATCAGGTGGGAGGAAACGCCCGGGTGTCACCACTGCGAGGATCGCCCAGAGGACACGGTAGAGCACACGGTGCAAACCTGCCCTGCTTGGGCGGAGCACCGTCGTGTCCTCGTAGAGGCGATCGGCGGCGGCGACCTCTCGCGCCCGGCCCTGGTGCAAGTCATGGTTCGGGACGAGAGGGAGTGGGAGGCAGTCACCTCCTTCTGCGAAAAAGTCATGCTCGCGAAGGAGGTGGCGGGATGGGAGAGAGAAAGGTCCTCCCGTCCCAGCCGCCGCGGGAGACGCCCCATGCGTCGGGAGCGACGTGACGACTCCCGGCCACCGTAGGCGCGGGCCTGCAGACGGTGAGTAATGGATGACTCACCGTCCGATCAGCACCAGGCCCGTGACGAACGGCGCGTATATGTTCCACGCGCGCCTCAAAGAGATGTCAGCATATGAAGGGGCCCCTCAGGGCCAAGCCTGCCGGGTAAGCGGGATTGTCCGAAAGGGTCCGCTACCCCGGAACATAAAGGGCTACGGAAGGAACATTCATGGGTTTTAGTCAGTAAGAGTCTGACACTCCCTTCCGCTCCACCCAGAGCGGGAGCAGTCATTGGATGATTTCCCAGCCTTAAAAAAAAAGGGTATTTGTATATTGAACTATAAAAGGCACACTTAATATTATTGGTTGCCTTAATATTTTCGATCCAGCGCTTGATTTTCTAAAAAACCACCAAAAGCCCTTTTTTGTTGCACTTTCAAATCAATGTGGCAAAAAGAACATTTTTTTTTTCGAAAAAGCAATGGCTAGTCTTTAAATAAATTCATTCAAGTTCTTAAAACCCACCTTTAACTTTCTGTGTGATCATTGGTGGCTGAGATATCGATAAACAAAGACAAAAGGTTCCTTTTCCATTTGAAGATCGATATCTCAGCGAGAGGTGGACGTATCAAGGTGTATAAAAAAAACCAAATAAACAAAGTATCCGACCCTTATAATATAGTGGTTCAGAAAAAAAAATACCACGCCCGAAAAAAATAAAAAATGTTTTTTTTTTGTTTCTAAGATTATTCAAAAACCGCTAACGCTACAAAATTTTAAGTTATTCAAAAGTTGTTAGACACTTGTACAATCTCCTTTTTTTATTTCCTGTACGACCATTTCTCTCGTAGTTAAGGCCTGTGGAAAATTGCCCAAAAATTCGGATTCTTTTTCTATCCCTTAATTTTTTCCAGTAGTGTATAAGTTTAAGTAAAATTCCAGTATTGGGGCGGATTTTTTTTCGGTGCCCAGGGGCGGCATTAAGGTTAAATCCGGCCCTGCGTGTACATGGCAAACACCTAGGAGGACGATTCAGTCATATACTACGTCGGTACCTAAAGGGATCGAGAGAGAGTTCGACGCAAGTTTTGGAGACAAGAAGAAATATATTCGCGAAGCGGGACGCGTCAATGTAGAATCGACTTTATAAGTGTCAGCAGCACTTATAGAGTGGTGCTAGATGTATGCCGAGGCGACGACGTACTACGATACTTCCTGGTTAATACTTTTTACGCACATTCGAAGTACTTACTGCTATATATTAAGAGATACCTATCAGACTGAAGTAAAAAATCTATTCATTGTTAATGTGGTATGTTTTGCCTACAAAAGCTAGAAAGGTTTAGAAACTAAATAGCTATCAGACACTTACCAGAAAATCACAGTTAATATGCGTGATTTTAGCGTCTATGTCAGTCTATGTTTATCTATCATCTGCCTAGCCTTTTCCCAACTATGTTGGGGTCGGCTTCCAGTCTAACCGGATGCAGCCGAATACCAGTATTTTACATGGAGCGACTGCCTATCTGACCTCCACAATCCAGTAACTGGGCAATACCATACCCCTTGGTAATACTGGCTGTCAGATTTTCGGGCTTTTGACTACCCGAAACGACTGTCAAAGATCCATGACACATGATGACAGCCGGGACCAACAGCTTAACTTGCTTACCGAGGCACGGAGGAGTCTCGGTATGTATAGATGGTCACCCAACCACGGCCAACCCCGGCAAGCGTAGCTTAACCTGATGGATCGACCTGAGCGGGTGTTAGTACTTAGCCACGAGTTTATCTAATACACTATAAAATGCAAATTATGCGAAGCCAGCACGAGCATCCTTCATTGAAACCGTGTTTATACTAAGACTCGCTTATATTATAATAATCACAAGCAGGCGCTCGTCGTTTGCATGTCAAAGCGAGGTTCAGTCGCGGAGTTCCGTGCTCAATGTTCACGCCGGGTATTATAATGTAATGCATTATGTATGGAGTTGAGGGTTATGTAGTCGGTGGGGTAAACGGAACTAGTTAGGAAGATGATGATAGTGATGATAGTTAGTCGGGAGTGCTTGACGTTTATGCGAGGATGGGTTTCGATCGATGGCATAGCTTCCCTACGTGCGTAACGATATTAAATGTGTGCTGCTTGGTGTAGATGCCTTGTTCCTCTCATTGCGTCCATAGAAATACTTTTTAATGAAATCCCGAATATATTCAAAATACTTACTGAACATAGTAAGTAAAAGGCAGTTTCTTGTTGGACAAACCCTACCTACATATGCTTACATAAACGTAGGGTGCTAAAATTTTCAAACTCTCTCCGAGCGCTCCTACCTTCTATTTACATAGGTACCTACTCGAAATTTTCTGTGTAATTCCTAATTATGAACACCCAGATTGCGTAAGTTTATGAGCTCGCTTGGCTCGCATTAGCATCCTATTTTATCTAATGATCCAAATGTATGAATGATCAATCGAAGTGCGAGTGTGAAGTGCGTGTGTGAGTGTGCTTCAATTATGGACCTCACTCCAATCATTTTTCACATTCTCCTGGTTCACAAAGTCTAGGGGATCCTATTTAAATAACTGCACTGGGCCCCCGACTGGCTTAATCCGCCACTGTTACCTATTGTTTGTTGAACATGTACCTACCTGCTAACTTTAGGGAATTTTATTAGAATCTAAAAATTTCTAGATTAGTAATTTGTTGATTCGGCTTAAGAGTCCATGTGGAATCTAGTTGTTGCCTTTTTAATTTGTTTTAATATGAAAATTAGAAATAGCATAATTATTGAATAGTACCTACCTACATGGTGCATGATGACGCTATGGTCTTCAGCCGGAAAAATGAGTTTTTAACGCTCCAGTGTGGTCGACGTTGCTCGTGCACGTTGCGGAGCCCAGTAGGTACCCATTCGAATAACCGTTTAGGTTCCTGCGGTTCCTTGATACGCTCAGAAACTATTTCTTGTGCATTTTTTTCTTAGGGACTAATCAGCCCATACTTGGAAAATGTGTACATCCGCCACTGCAGGTAATAGGAGTTTTAATTCCATGTTCAACTCAAGTCACTCCAAACACAACATTATTCTCAAAAATCCCTTCCCTTACATCGTACATAAACCAGCCCACCACCCAGCAAGATAGGTGAGTAATTAAAAGAAAACCCTTACACGAACTCACAAAGAAATCCTACAGAATAGAGGAAGGGTGACGACACCGTTAGACGGCGGCTCTCTTTCAATTTGCGCGATACTCGTCGCGGCAATAAAATAAAAATAATGTCTTTCTGTCCACAGAGAAGGAATCAATTAAGTAAATCCTTTAATAAGCAAATAACCAGAAGTCGATGGCGTAGATCAAAGCCCTCTCGATGCCACTCGCGCCGACCCTCGCGAACAGCGCCGCGGCATGAGTGGGCTGCGGCGGGCAGGGCGCGTGATGTTCAACAAGGCTTTCTGTTGTCCAGAGATTTCTTATTCGGACGGCAGTCCGAATAAGAAATCTAACCGAAAAAGTGTAACGTGCGGTTTGATCGCTATTCACCAACCTCTTTATGATAAGTGGTGCAAGTTGCCTAGCTTGGGACGGAAAGAACGAAACACTGGTCTTGTATAGTACTTGTGAGTCTACTATTAGGTCAATATCATAATAAGTAGATAGGGGAAGGTAACCTTCCGAAGGTTGCTATGAATGGACCACTTATCTTTACATCAACATGACGTCATAAATAATAAAATGAAAGCAGTTTATTATTTTTATTTCTTAGGACCTTTATTTGTAATAATCAAACGCACAAACAATTCGGGCTTACACTTTTTGGTATAAGCAAAGAAAACTAAATCTTGGTTCCTTCTTTGGACCATGGGCAGTGGGTACCTTTATTGAATAACCAGGTTGCCGTCAATGGACTTCGAGAAATTTATTCTAGAGGTCCAATCAAGGTAACTTTATAAAACAATGTATAACATTATTTGTTTTACTGAGCACTGGTTAAAAGATTATGAAATGTTGATTAACTACGAGAATTATAGTTTGGCCAGTTGCTTTAACCGTAAATCAATGTTGCGTGGTGGTTCACTAATCCTAATTAAAAGTTGTATTAAATCAAAAACCCGTGAGGACATAGTTGAACTATCGGTTGAGCATAGCATTGAACTGTCTTGTGTTGAGCTGAATAAGCATGTTATTGTGTGTGTTTACCTTGTTGTTTTTTTGTGACCACCTAAAATTATCAAAACTACCCGATATTTGTGGCAGTAATTGAAGATGTTTTGGCAAAACTTGCTATTGCTAATAAATCAGTAGTTATCTGTGGTGACATTAACATTAATATTTTAGAAATTAATTCAAATACTCGATTTGATTTTGATTTGCTTAAAAGTTTTAATTACTATTAGGGGGTTAATATGTTCAAGCAGGCTGAAACGTTCGCCTTTAGTAAATCAAAAAAGAGGGAAGGCAAGGAATTTAGGGTTTCAGTAGTTTTTAGTGGAATAGGTACTGGTAAAGAAATTTACAAATTCTTGAGCAACTTCTTTGCTATCACAAATGGGACCACATGACGTCTCCAAAATGTAATCATAACTATGCCTTTTGCTCCTGTTCGTTTCGTCATTGATAATTTTCCATACAGTCTTTATTTTATTTTCAGCGGATTTAACCTTGTTATTAATGTATTTGGCTTTAGCTGCTTTACAAGTGTTCTTAAAAATTCTTGAGTAGGTAGCAACATACTTATTAAAAGATTCTGTGTTAATAAAAGGCTTAAGGCCATAAAGCTCGAAAAGTCTTTCCCTTCTTTTCCTGAGTCCTTTAGTGGCCCAGTCACTAAATATTAATTCAGGGGTGATACTTTTAGTGGTCTTCTTGAAACAATTATTAAACTCGGTTTGCACTACCGTAAAGAATTCTTTATACAAAATATTATTATTTTTCAAAGAAAGTTCCTGATCGCTTAACACAATTTAATGTGATATTAAATTTATTTAAATTAACAGATGTTATTGGTCTGGATTGTATTTAGATTTTTTGTATCGGTGTGTTGGAAACAAAAGTTACCTACAGTTTGATCACTGTGATCGGAAGGGAGATCAAGATAATCAACGATGGATTTATTTAAATAGTCGCAAGAACAAAAAACATTATTAATGCATGTAGCAGTACACATAGTTACTCGGGTTGGTTCTACAAACACATTTGACAAATTAAATGATTTAAACTTTTAATCTACTCGTATTTGAATTTTTAGCCAAGCATATTATAAATAAGGAGACTACATTGCTGAAAAAAATGCTTGGGTCAATGCTAGTCCAGCTCCACAAGGGCGCACCAACTAATTGCTAAAAACTATTGGAGCTGCGGAAGAGAAGAACAACAAAAAGACTATTTTTGCATTGTACCTATAAATTCAATCTCGTAATATTGTATAATTGCTTGGCACGTATGTGAGTACTATGTAGATACCTACTATAAAGCGACCATTTACTGGGTAGGTACGTCTTTCATTGACTTGAATGTGTCCTGGCGGCTGAGAGTATGCCGTGCTCACTTTAATGTCTCGCTGATGGTGGCGTGTGTGTTGGATCATTTAGCTCCCTTCAAAATGGTTGAGCTGAATGGTGCTAATATATGCGTCATGTTCGTGAACGGGCGCTGTCAGTAGGGACTGGTCATCTCTTAGCGGCTAGGGCTTGTTTTAATTTAATTTTTGAATAGTTTTTACATATTTTATATCGGATGCTTTTAACGTTCTGCATCGTTCTCACATGTATAACATTAATATGAACTATGTTACCAATATTTTGTAACCATATTTTGTTTAAAAGAGTGTCCATGGAGTTTCTTGCCCGTTCTTCTCCATAGGTACCTACTGCTTTGGAATGGGCAACTAGCTTCATCTCTCTGACTGACCGACACCTTGACAGCTCAAAAGTGCCTGTAGGTAATTGGTTTATTTGAAATAAATACTTTGACTTTGAATTATAATTATCATCCATATTGAGCATCTGCTGAGCATGTTATATGTCATGCTTCTACATGACTGCCTCTAACTTACCTGAAAAAATCATCGACAGCCGACTTATTAAATCCAGTAGCCCTGCTCGTGGAAGTAGTTCTGGGCTGCCGCAAATTTAAATTAGGATGCCGCTTCATAAACGCAAAGTACCATTTTTCGCCTGCAAATTGTTAAAATTTCTTAAAACGGTGTTTTATATTATTTTTTCTCCGCTATCTCAAATGCCAGTCGTCTTATGTCTGTAGGTAGGAGTAATCCTGTACAAGAAACCTTCCATCTGAAGAACGTGTTTACACAGTTCATCTTCACTTTCGGAAGCCGGTATTTGGACGCGTTATTTAGCTTTTTAGAGTACCTAAGTAAATCCATCTACCTTCGTTTAAGTCTTGCTTTCGAGACTCCGTAAATTCTACTAGCTTCATTTAAACCAGTTTTTTGTTTTCTCACTGACTCTAGAGCGAGGTTCATGCTATTTTTATTCCAGATAAAGTATAATTTCTTTTATTCGGCGACATTCTGAAATTATACAGAACAATGGCAGAAAAATTGTTGACAAAAATTATTGCGTCTAGAAATATCAGAAATATTAAATGAGTTTAATTATTTTTCTATGATTTTACAAATAAAAATGTATTTTATTTAAGGCCACAGTAAAAAACATACATTTTTGGGACTATCAAATGACTTTACACTACCCAAGTGTTGCCATTTACTATATTTATTCAATTTTGGTGTAAACTTTCAAAACTATTAAAATAAAACACAGAATAATGCATATATTTTTGAAATAACTATACTATCAGTAAGAATAAAAGTGAATTTTTCGAACTTTCTTCGAAAAAACTTTCTTAAAAAGAATTTCATGAAACACATAAACATAGTCGCAATCATAATCAATGTAACAATTCCATTTTATGTTATGGCAACACCAGTTTAAATGAAATGTCAATGTCACATGAAGCGCGGCCTGTCATTGATGCTCCTGCGCTTTTCGTGTTGGTTGTGTTAGTGTTGTTTTTGCTAGATTCTTATTTCTCGTTGACTTGGAATGCTTACGGACTGATTTTGATTATTTTGTTAGTACAGAGTACCTAGTACCTACAGGTTGACTGACTTTTACAATTGAAGGTTCAAAAAATACATTCTAAATAATATATGTAAATATATTATAGGAATCAAATTCTAAAAATGCTCAACTCTGTAGATAATCATGTTATGCTGAGAATTCATTAGGCAACAGATAACCACTGAACGTATGAATTTCTTCAAGTGACCTATGACATAACGTAAAAAACTTCTAGTCTATATATCTTTTTTTTGGAGCCCTATCAGGACATAGTTCTTGAACAAAATTACTCAGGGGCTAAAGCTTAACATTTTAAGATATTTTTGACATGTAGACGCTACCATTTCTTCTCAACTATTTTAATGTATGAAAGGCTGCCATTGTTCTTTATAATGATTTTTCAAGAGTTTTTTTCCATAATTAGTGAAATACACGGACCCTTCTCCCTTTATCACAAAAAGAATACAATAAAAAGTTGCTAAGATTGGACCGAACTAACGGTGGAACTCTCTTGAACTCGGTGGTTACTCAATATAGACTAGTATAGTATAATAATTTACGTCTTCCGCGAACTCAAAACAGCGTGGAAGCATGGCACCCGGCGCGATGGAATTGTTTAATGGGCAATCTAAAACTTGGCTTGTACGGTTGTATTAAAAAAAGCTCATTGACGAACAGAATACAACCACACAAAATTTAGAGAATATTGGCTAATATCCTTCAGACGGTGCCAGCAAAAGAAATAAAAATGGAAGAAAATACTATCGCAGCGATTTTACAAAAGAAAAACACAAAGTGCACAATTGAATTTATAAGAGGTGTAGCTTTTAATAAGTACTAATCTATGTTGAGTTGATTGAATCTACCATTTTGTCATCAATACGACTAGGTTAAATGCTCTAAGTACGACAGTGTTGTTACTTTTGGAAATTAGTATACCTACTACCTATAATTTTGATTTGTTGACTTAAAAATAAGGCTTTATCATCGGGGTCGCGAGTTCGATCCCCAGACAAATTCAGATTGGAATAATTATATTATTCGCAACAGTGGATTCAAATGCCAAGATTTTCTTACTAGCGTGCCATTCAAACCATTTTTCGAATAAACGTGTTCGCGACAACGCCATTCGATATAGCGGTTTTCGACGTAATGTGTTTTCGAAATGTCGCAATAATGTCATTCGAATCTTCATATCACTCCCAATTTGATGCGCCTACGTGTACAATTTGTTATAATAGATACAATTGTTATAATTGTGCGGATTTACTCGAGCACGTATCTACCTACTAGCCTAATCTAGTTACGTATGTAGTCATTCTTTAGATGCGCAACGAATAAGGCCAGTCAAGTCAAAATCTTAATGGTAGGTAGAATAAATTGTCGCCAGTCGCCAGCACACCACGCTCTACTGTCAAATGTTCCCAATTGAAGTTGAACCTTATGTTCACGATGTAAAGTTGGAAATCTATCAAAGTTTGACCGATTCGGGTAGCTCTGCTGGACTCAGGACATCGAGCTACCCGAATCGGTCAAATTGCCAAATCGGCTACATGTGTCAAACAATAAACATTACCTGGATACTAAATGTGACTAGTCCCCTAGTCACATTTGGGTTTGGTCACAGTCACCCCCCTAATTTCAATTTTTCAGTACAAATCGGCAATTTCATACTTTAACCCCTCTAATATTTTATAGTTGATTTTTATTTTGATGGATTTAAGATGAAACCAATCTAGTTATTATAAGCTAGTCTATATATATAAAAGAAAGTCGGGTTTGTTCCCTCCATTATAACTCGAGATCTGCTGGACCAATTTTCATGGTTTTTGTTTCGTTGGATTTGTCTCCGCCCTGAATAGCAGAATACATTTTTATTTTTTTTTATTTTTAGGTAGGGTAGGTAGGGTAGTTAGGGTCGGTAGGGTAGGTAAGGTAGGCATATATTTTTGACTAAAGGCACATGATTTTGGTTTACACCTACACATCTGAGATTTAGCCAGTTCCTTGTATTTTGCCGTCAAATTTATGACACCATCATTTTGACTTTTAGCAAGATTATTCAAAAACGCATGCATGAAGCATTTTGAAACTTTGTATGGTTATTATTAGCGTCAAGAAGGACCGAATACAGTTTTCAGCGAACTTATGCCTTGTCTCATTTAGGCGCTGCGATGTTTTTTCGGGTTTTCATAAAACCGCGATAACTTGAAAACTATAAATATTTTCTTAAATCTAATTGGGGCACATAGGGGCACACATTAAGAGCTACTCGTGTATGTTTATTCTACAGGGGCACATGCAATGGTTTTAGAGATATACGATTCATCAAAACGTTACTCCAGCAGGAAACGCAATATCTCGAAAATCTGAAGGGGCACAGATTTTATTTTTGGGGGCACATTGTGGCACACATATAAGCTCTCTGGCCATGCACAATTTTTCTCTCTCCGATCACTCGTTTAGAATTTTCCTGCTAGAAAAACGTTACCCCAGCAAGAATCGTTTTTCCGTTTTTTTTTCAAAACGACAGGGGGCACACATTTTTTATGTGGGGGCACATTTACAGCAGATAAGGCACCAACTAAACGTTCTACTCATATATCTCTAGGAGATACTTTCTTGTTGGAGTAACGTACACTACGGTGCGTACGGATAGCGTACACTGGTACCATGGAGCAAATCCATGACTGGTACGCTTAGTCAGTTTACGCGTGTCCGGAACGTCATGTCCATACTTGCAGCTACGCATACTCTTTGGGAACGTACCGCGCGAGCCGCCGTCAGTCGGTTTTTGGTCGCGCGTCAGAGGGCGCACACGACCGGGTACGAGTTTCAATACTGAAAATATTATCAGATTGATTCAACTTTATGAATTTCACCGGGTCTTGTGGGATAGCACACTAACTGATTATCGAAATAACAATTTACGCCAAGATGCATGGAAGGCAATTTAAAATAAAATAAACTGAACATTAAACGCAATTTAGGGCAATCAATTGCATTTCTTAAAATAATAAGAAATGCAATTGATTGCCCTAAATTATTAAGTCTCATTAGATTCCGTGCCCCTTCTAGATATCCGAGAAATATCATCACACCATTATGCCCACCACTACGAAGGTCTGTACTTGGCGCAAACTCACCTATATCTAGATTATGTAAAAATCTCAATAGCTGCAGTGATTTAGTAGACATAAACCAGGATAGTATTAGTAAAATTATTAAAGCAATTGTAAATAATCCACTCACAATAACCTGAACCTTTACAGTAATATAACTAATTTCAATGTTTCATTAATTTATTGGACCAATTATTATAATCAAATTTATTAATATTTAATTTAATCTAATTTATTTTTATTATTCTTTTTTAATTTTTTTGTTTATCTGAATTAATGTTTTATTTTCGATAATTAAAGATCGCACTATCATATTAATGATATGTATTTAGCGATTATGAATGTAAAATTAACCTAACCTTATCTTAAGAACATAATTAACCTAACTATACATTACAAAATCTAATTATTTATATCTCAGCCGTTTTACTGTACAAGCGGTGTTAACCTATAAGTGATTGTTGCACCTACAAATGTGTATCTGTTAATCTGAATGTAATTGCTATATGTAAACAATTGTTGGTTAACCTTAATAAATAAATAAATAAACATTCCAATAGGTGAATAAGAAAAAAAGATGACGATTTGCAACTAATGGAAAAGAAAGGAGCAAAATCAATAAAAGTTTAGCGAATGACTGGGGCTCGCGGAGCGCTCTGGGTCAACACACGGTCCGTGTTCATGTGTACCTCGCGTACAGGTTCGCGGCGGTCCGTACGGGAGCCGTGTAGCGTCCAATGTACGCGTGGACAGTGTTTCCCAACCACGCGTAACACAGGAACGCGCTATCCGTACGCACCTGTATACATATAATACGTATGTTTCTCGATGGGTTACCAAATAATAAACGTTGTTTTTTTTTGTAATTTCTTTATTTTTTCACCATTTATCGTAAAACTTTCCTACGGCACACCGCGCGTCGCAGTCGCGCACCAATATTCCGCCTTGTGTATGTCGAGCGATCCTCCGCGCGACAGCGGCGCGGCGCCCTGGCCGCCGGCCCCGCCGCCGCGCCGCCGCGCGTCACGCCACGCATGTCACGACGCCTCGGTCGTACGCAACACGTCCACATAACTACCCGCTACTTATTAGTACTCGGTGGCGGCCGATAGATGGCGCCCATTTACATTATTATAAACATGAACGTGTTGCGCTTACAAGAACTAAGACATGGACAGTTTGACCAAATTAATTTTGATTAAAAATATAACAATTTCACTTGCACTTATACAAAATAAATAGGCGTTTAATTTCAGTTGTAAAATAGAAATAAAATGATATCCATCGTAAGTACACACAAGCACCATCTAGCTGCAGTTTAACTGCCATCCTCACACATACGATCATCAACTCTCCGCACTACGACACAGAGTCGAACATTGCTTAGCAAGTTTGTTATTACAAAACTTTAATTTACTGTCTTAGCGCGGAGTTCCGTTTCTTTCCTTCAGAAAATATATATTATACATACAAAATAAATGTTACAGACACTGCTATTAATCCATCGAATTTTGAATTTAATTCTAAGACCGACCGTCAATGACGGCTTACCATGCCAGTTGACTGACTTACAAAACTTTACAAGCAAATTTTTATACATTCAAATTCGATCGGGAGATCTGTGAATGTTCGAAACATCAGCGTCACACCGCCTAGTGTCAAACAATAGAAAACAACAAGTATATAAAATACTAGTATAATAATAAACCTATAGGAAGTTATACATCACACTATACAATCTTTGGATACAAAATCTCACTGGCGCACAAGTGCCATTGACAGCTGCTACTTTAAACTATGTATAAGTTAATCAGATGATTCTGCGTTCTAGCCTCATTTCAGAGACTGATCGCTTAATTACAGTTGGACATGCTACACTCGATGTTTACTCGCTCAAATAATTTCAATAGCAACTGTAAATGACATGAGTTGTGCGCCTGAGTCGCCGGCCGCGTGTCTTCTGCGCGCCTCATCGCGACACATGACGTCATCGTCAGTCGCTGGCCATCCGGCAACAGAGGGCGCGCGCCCGGCGACCGTCACACCGAACCAGTCTCATACTAGCGAGCCGTGTCATACACGAATTGAGAAATTTTGACAAAAAAAAATTTATCCTCATCACATGAGCCATGTCAGTCCCAGAGTTCCGAACATTACGATATCGACATTACCAACTAATCCGTTGCATATTGGGTGCCTTTATTTAGAAATCCAAGATTTTAATCCACATTAAGATGGATACTTTTCAAAATTTTAGAAATTAATACGATCGTGCAAATAATTAAAACTTCGACCGTCCGAGACGCATCATATCAAAACCCTCCTTCGATATCGCTCCACCTAGTCACACTCCCTCTCGATACCCTCCACTACTCACTAGTCACATTCCCTCTCCATACACAACACCCAATATGCCGTTACCATTACACCTAACAACCACATTTATATTGCAATCTATTTTTTTTACATCTTAGCTTCATTCGCGAACGCAGTCCACGTTTAATAAGGTGTCGAGCGCGGGCGCCGCGCATGCGCGCTGGCACCCGCGCGCGCGCACCTTGCAATCCTATCTAGACAACGCCCTGTCGATCGGTACTCTACAGAACACAGTTTGTATCCATCGTCCTCACCCTAAGGAAACATTTAATGGTGGCCGACAGTGTCCAAACACCCACGAGTAAGTCAAATGGAACTAACACCCAGAGCTATTATTGCAGCAGAGATGAAGACGAATGACGTATAGGCAAGAACCGACTGAACCACGACAAGCAGCGGTCGACGACGACCGGCATAGGAGACTGAATATTTGAACAACACCGACCCACCAAATGTATCGATACTATACATAAATATTTAGGACACAATATCTCGAAATTGTTATTTTTTTTAAGTCTACAAATCATTTACCATTATTAAATATAAACTACAATCGATTGGCAGTATCATTTATTTAACTCCCCCTGACTCTCATGATATTATCGTGACGTGGCTCGCGGCATGAAGTCGCACCGCGCTATCGCTCGCCACCACGAGGCGAGGCGCGAGCACGCGCGCGCTTGGTACGGGCCACGACGCGACGACGGCGAACAGTGCGAGCGAGACCTTCACTAATACCGTCGAACGAAACTTTAGCACTTATCATACCATCCGACGGCGGTGACGCGCCGGCACGCTCCGGCGGAGGCGCCGGCCCGAGACCGCACTCGGGACAAACTTACGTACAAGAACAGAAAATTAAACAAACTTAGTCATCGATCTATGTTGACAATGACGTGAAACTGAAGCCGTCTCCTTCCTCCTCATGGACGTTAATACAAAGGGTACCCTAATACATACATGTGATGAAGCCGCGGGCGCCGAGCGTGTGCCGCGCGGCACTCGATGACGCAAACGTGTTATGGCACGTTCTAAGCATACATTAACAATTCTGGTCGGTGTGTGTAGACCGCTCCCTTCGACGTGACATCGAGACCAGCTCCACGATACCACCTATGCGATCTTGACATGTTCAGCCGCGAGACGAGAACACACCACACACGCCTCCAGGCCGAGATACTCCCTACGCCTACAACAACTCCTATCACCTCGCATGTGATCCCTTCAACCGTTTACACTAACCGGGGGCTGGTGATGGGCCGCGCTGGCGGGCCCTCCCCACACAGTGGCCGTGTCCCCCTGTCGCTGTACTGCTTCCTCCGACTCTGATCGCCCACTCCAAAGCTTCGCAAATCAACGTGACAATATCATAACCTAGCTACGTCCAGTACCTCCCTGTGGCGCTCTGCCCTCCTGCAGACGGAGCGCTGACGATCGACCGCACCTAAATAAACACAAACCTAACTAAATCCACAATATGGAGTTGCAAACCGATCCTGTTTTGTTACTGCTCTTCGAGAACCGCCGAGTACTCGTCTGTATTGTGTCCAACCGCTATGTTCATACTATTACATTTTTAATAATTTTCTTTATTTCAATCTCAGGTACTGTGGTATTGCTTACATGTAATTATAAAATGATTTTTCACAAGTTTATATTTTGTACATTGGCGGTTAATTGGTGTGGTAGAGGCTGACCAGAAAACTAAAACCGGACTACTGAGCTACCTAGAATATCGAGATAACATTTTATGTTTTCTGGTGAGCGCTCGCATCATGCGATGCTATGCAGTGTATACGGGAACAGTAAAACAATGAATGGTGTCACAGTGTAGTAGTCGCAGTAAAACAATTCAGTTGAGGCGAGTCACTCGCACGCGACATCAGACGTAACGTACAGATAAATTATCTTTTAGCAAAACATCAATTAATATCAGAAATATAATTAAAACTAACGTACTATTATAACTCTGTTTTTTTTTTAGTTTTAGTTTAGCAGCTGATTCGATTCGTAACTATAGTGACCTATTTAACACTTAGGAAGCGGGGGGGCGTGGGGCTACATCGCCGCTGCCACTTGCTCTCATATAAACATTTCTATCGCGCTAACCATAGGATATATTTTCCTTTGTATCTTTATCGTATGAAATCGAAAGATCGTATCTTCGACTATGTTAGCCACTGACTGGTCATGACGCTTGTGGTAATGGCAGCGGCGGTGCGTCGCGAATAATGAATATTATAATAATTGACTATCACCACCAGGCATCAGACTGCACTCGAACTAACACAGCGCTGCACAAACGACATACGTTCGTCCATCGGAAACTACGAGTTACGAGTATTACTACACCAATCCGTAATGTTACATTACAGAAGAGTTTTAACAACTTCAATCGTACATGGTCTGGTCATCTGCCTTACCGCAACCTTCGTCATGCCGAGCATAGAGCCGATTCTACACATTGAATAGCTGTTGGCTAACCAAATATTATAAAATACCGAAGTCACAACCGAATTCTTGAAAATAATTTGGCCAGCCCACACACGCATTACTCGACATGAGCAGCGTCAGCTCGACCACCAGGCCATGCAGATCACACTCTAGCCACGCATCAAGAATGGACAGGAAGCTCACACACTGCTCTAAAGCGAAACTGTCAAAAGAATAGTTCGAGGTGGTCGCAGGCAGACCGAAACTGGCGACAATCACGAACGTATGCCACAGTAGCCATCGTAAACCTAACTTAACGAGAATATCTGGCAAGCGGGGGTGTGGGGCGGGGCGGGCGGGTGGGGGTGGGGTGTGGCGGGGCGGGCGGGGCTGGCCGGGGCGGGCGGGGCGGGCGGGGCTGGCCCGGGCGGCGGGCTGGGGCCGCGCGAGTATCACAGGGGCAGCACTCTCTCACAGCGAGCGGGCCATGCGCAGGCACCACAGAACAGATAGGCGCAGAAGACCGACACCGTACAATGATCGAAAACAAGCGTGCACACACACAGGCAGACAAGTACAGCGACCTCAAACGATCGCGACCGCGCTTCCACTCGCAGTACGTAGTCGCCTATGTGCGGGTGAGTTTTCGCTCTTTGAATGGATCCTGCCTTCTGTACCTATACAGTGTGTTATGTTAAACAAGAGACATACTATCAGGGGTTACTATACTCATGAAAATGAACAACATTGACTGTGGGACTATACCTGAAATCACGAAAAAAATATCAGCTGTTCAGTACATTTATGTACGCATAATTCGTTCAAATGTATGGAACAGCTGATATATTTCTTTCATATTAATTTAGAGTTGGTCCCACGCACAAAGTTGTTGATTTTCATGAGTACTATAACAACCTGAAAGTATGTGCCTTGTTTAACCTAACACACTGTAAATTTAGTGGTGCACGTCATACGACGAACCGGCGACCGGCACACGTACACAAACGCGTGTCTCACATGCGAGTCAGCCGCACTGACACATACAACATTCACAGAATCGTCTTCGTGAAACACTTCTGCAACTTTTAGCGTCGCCGATTGGTGATGTTAAAAGTTGCTAATGAAAAGTTGCGCGTGCGTCGAACCAAGAAAGTGTTATTCACAGATCTGTTTTAAAGCCCGAACACAAAACTGCGATGCGACGTCTCATCGTAAAATTCTACGAGCTCGACACTTGATAAAATAGGTACATGGTAAGTCATTTTGTTGTTGTAGTTTTGTGTTTGAGCCATGTGACGTGTGCGCAGCAAGATTGGACGGCGTCGCCGGCCGCGCAGACAGGCGGGGTCAGTGACCACGCGGTCGCTAGGTCACTGACCCCGCGCGCAGCTCCCGCGGTTCGCGCACGACTGCCTATCTCCGGCGGAATGAACCCACGCGATAGCTAACTCCGACATACAGACTATTATATCGTACGTTATACATCTCTTTATACATATTATAGCATTAATTTATTTATATTATTGACCGACAGGCCGGCCGATGACCGAGCGAATATAACCTCTTTTATTTCATGTCTAATAAACTCTGTAGATCTTAAACTTCTATGGAACTAAAATTACATTTTGTACCATAAATTGTTGTTTTAAAATTAAGCCACCACGCGCCGTCCCGCGCCCTGCGCACGCGCACGTTCTCAGCGGGCGGGTCCGCCAGCCAGCGGGCGGGTCCACCAGCCAGCGGGCGGGTCCGCCAGCCAGCGGGCGGGTCCGCCAGCCAGCGGGCGGGTCCGCCAGCCAGCGGGCGGGTCCGCCAGCCAGCGGGCGGGTCCGCCAGCCAGCGAGCGGGTCCGCCAGGCCCGCGCGGCCCGGCCCCGTCGCGCCGCACAACACAAACTATCCTAACTTACGTTAAGGCGACTGCCACGCGACGCCCCCGCTATGTAATAATATTTCTATATTTTATTCGTATAGAGAAATGATTTTTTTTATATAGGTATTTTTATCTTTTTTTTACTCTATGTAACTCTTTATCGGACGTCACCAACTTATGTCACTCTATAATATGTATAGATAGAACGGTCTCCTGAGGAAAATGTACTGTAAATTAACCTACGTAGGCCGCGCCGGCCGGCTAGCGCAGCGCGGGCGTGTCTATTAACCTTAGAGGGTGAAAAATACACTATTTATTGAGTGAGGCGCGGTCAGACAGGATGCGAGGTCTGACCGCGCGCGCACTCTGCACTAACCACATACTGTGTATTACTTCATAAGTCCATGAACAACATAACGTTAACTACGCCCGCTCACAGTACGGTACAGAGCGGTACCTTGCGTATATACGGCACAATGTAACGAAGCTATGTTTGGTTACTGCTACAGCACTATCGCTGCGATACAACATAAAGTCAACCACACACATTACACAATGAAAATATATACAATATTCTCCAAGTAATCGCATATCGAAAGATACAATATTAATTTTATAATAGATCTCGCAGTCCATTTTATAATAATTTTGCAGTCAATTAAATTTACAACTATTCCACAGAAATGTTAAAATGTACACTTATATTCGTTTCACACGAAATCTCAAAACTTGAGAACTGATAGTTGAGGGCACACTGGGGTACAATATAACTAATGTCGCGGCTGACAGTTCGCAGCGCGCTAAACAACGCAACGGTGTGAAACAAAGCTAAGTACGATATAGTTGCACATTTAATTCAGATACGAGCAGATGCGGATGGACGCACATTGACCAACAATGCCATCGAGGGTAAATCGAGCAATACTTGATGTAATAATTCATTGACCAGCGATCTGAGGAACATACCTCACTGTCAAATCACCCCGGATGGGCTTGCGTGGCAATACACATCCAACTCCAACCAGATACACTAGTCGAAGACTCGCGCGTCGTCCACGACTGACGACGTCTTCACATAGTGTCGACACAGTTCCACATGTTGCAGCACAAACAAATACATTACACACACATCATTCTCAAATTAACTTCATATGAAGAACGTGTTCAACTGTTCACGCACTAATGAAATCAGGCCAGAGACACAACGATCATTTTATTGCATTATTCACATTAGGAGATACATTGAAACGACAACATACGATTGTTACTCATTTAAGTCCATAATTAATTAACAACAAAAGAAATCCAGTATTTGATACTGAATACGTACAATACAGTGTTTAAAAATAAAGCTACAGCGGATGATGCGACCGCGTTGCGATACGCCTAAAGCTACCAATAAAGGGTGAAACTTCTGGAGTGATGTAGTCATAATAAAAAATGATAATAATGAAAAACAAAAAAAATGCATAAATACATTAGTAAAGTAAGTTAGAAGGCACCGCCGACGCCTGGTGTAGTGCTGACCTTATACTACTGCGTCCCGCGCACTCATATACATACTTACATACATATATACACACGCACACACGCACACATGACGCGCCCGCCCGCTCGGCTGCGGCTCCGGTCACAGTTGCGTTGTGGACCACAGAGTACCAAGTTAATGAAGAGCTCATACGCATGATATACAAAGGAATCCCGCACGAGTTTAACGTGCGGGAAGCGAAGCTTCTGCCATGGGACAATCGACTGTCGCGGGAATCGAGTCTCTCTATTTACTTATTACTCCATGTTGTATAAGAGCCATTGTCGTGTGCGCCTCGAGCGGGTCGGGTGTGTCGCAACACAGGGTGCTTACACAACCAAACTTAACCTACCCATGTACGCGGCCGCGGCACATAGGCGGATACGTACACACATACGTGTCTTTTGTTAGTGGCAGTACTAACATAAATAATTTTGAGCGAATTTTGCCGAAACATACAATATTATACTCTTCAAGTTGCAATCCAAGTGTAGATTTTTTTTACAAGTTAGGTTTTGTTTCGCCACTCGCTGATGTATTTTGGAGCTTAAAATATCTCTAAGTTTTGAAATGTTTTTTTCCAGTCAGATGTCTGAATGTCCAGCAGACAGGTATGAGCTGAGATTGATTAATATTGCATAAATACAAACGCACCGGCTAGTAAAGAAACCGACCTAAAATTTATAATTCGCCAATTAATAATTCTGACACCAAAATATTTGAATCGAAGCCAATATTTTTTTAATTTAGATTCGAATATTTTTCTACCAAATAACGAGGACATATCCGCGGCCGCGTCCATCTCATACGTAATAACATTTTAAATCCGTCGGATCGTACGCCTATGAATATCACAGCAGTGCGTCATTAATCTAATGATTCGAGTACACCGGCGACACACCGGCTTATAACGAGCCCTGTAAACACCCGGTGCCTTATTGTTACATCGGGGGCCTGGAGCCACCGCCCTGCACCTCTGTCGGGGCTCATCCATGTGCCAGCTAGGTTCAAGATGGTGATGATTCATTCAAGATTGTGATTGAGACGAAAGGCTCCATATTGTTACGTTACCGTTCATGAGTGAAGGGCGGTGCACACGCCAGGCCCCCCGCACACACCCGTGCCTGTCGTATTTCAGTGTAAACAGACAAAAAAAAAACGCTATAATTAAATAATCCATATTAAAAAAACACATACACCTACAAACTAGCTAAGTGGGCAATTAATTTTTTTTATCCAAATTCTAATATGTTGTTACAATATGACTAAGCCAGGGATGTACTCCTTTTATTTTATTTTTCCCTATTCACCGAATAATACCAAACATATCGACGTATTGATGTCACCTGGCTGATTAATATCATATAACTTAACAAAAATAATATGACTTATTATCTGGAATAACAACTCCATCTCGTTATATTATAGTGTATACATTCGTTCCACTTCATCTTCTCGATATCATGTGCCGAAAACTATTTACACAAATTACACAAAAAAGAGAAAAAAAATCGTGATAATTTAAAAATAAAGCTCAAAGCCGTCTAAACTTAGTTTTTTTTTTCAGAGAAATGAATAAATCGCCTCTCGGAGTAGTGGTACAAGTAATAATTTAGATTTAAAAGGCCACGAACGAGTGTATTATGTAAGGTGCGAGGCGTGTCTGCACGGCCTCATCCGCACAACGTAACCTATCACAATAATAATGATTAACAAGAAATAAAATTGTCAAAGTGCAAACATTATTAGTACCATGTGAGAGCGGAGCGGAGCGCTCGCGCCACGGCCGGGCGGGCCCGGGTGGGTCGTCGAAGCGCCAAATATATAACATACTACATAATAATCATATAAAATACTATATACACATAATAATAAAGCATCAGTTTTCGTGGGATGTGGTACGTGCGGACAACCCGGAGGCCGACGTGTGCCGCGAGCTGGCCGCGCGTGCCGAGCGGAGCGGAGCGAGCCGAGCGAGCTCAGTACCGGGCGCCAGCGCGCGAGCATCAAATCCGGTTCGGCGCGCTGCCCGTGAATGTGTCCTGAAACATACGACGAGCTCATTACTACACGCTGCCAGTGTAGGCTTGTAACGCAAGATGAAGCGCACAGACAATTCACTCCCTACAGAGCGCAATCAACAATGTTTGAGTAGTTCAAACCGTAAGTGTTCATGTGACATACTTTATTTTGGACATTGCCGTCGAGTGAATTCTCTGTGCTTTTTGTGTGATTATTCGCAAAGCTAATAATGTGAGAATGAAAAAGGATAGCATTTATCATATTTATTTAAAGGCAGACAATAGTTTTTACCATTGTGATAATATAGCTATTACGTATACGTTGTTGGGCAGCGATGATTTTCAGCATTAGAGTATAGAAATGCGAGCGATGTTTGTCTACTTAGCTCGCTGGCAACTCAAATCACTAAATGCGCCACTAAATTCATTTAACACATGGTTCTATTTCTGTCAATCTGAATATGACAGAGACAGAACGATGTGTTACATTGCTTTAGCGATAATCACATTTAGTAATCTGTGCCGCAAGTCGGCGGCACGTTAAAATTGAGAAGCACTACACCGATTAATGATCCACCTCCCTTTTTTAAGCATTTAGTTTGTTACTAAGATAAGAACTGCAAAAGGTCTGGTTTTGTTCTGAATTGTGTTAAAAGTTTTATCCATACAGTTTCGAGTCAAGGCTTTCTTCGCTTATGGTTCGTGTAGCTGGGACAAGTGATGGCAAAATGTTTCGAGTGCAGATGTTCCGATCCTGAGCGCGATATGGTATGGATACACTCTTATTGATGTTAGTACTCCATTTGTTAACCACTCTCCGTGTCACTAAGCTATTGTAGGCGTATGATGGTCTGTATGTTGTATAGTTTGACAACGTTCAAAGATTATATCGTTCAACTTTGGCAGAACAGATACTGGGCGAATACAATGTGACTAGTGCAATAAGGGACTGACGGAATTTGTACATCAACCTATCAGGTTTAGGCGAGAATGAATATAAATACGTCAAATAAGTAACAATTTACTCAATATATTTCGGCTTAGCCGAAAACAAACAGTGGATCCTTTGAAAATTGTCAAAGTATAAGTGTGTACGTACTATGTTGGAGGCCCTGGGCGCGGGCTCGGGCCCCGCGCCGGCCGCGCCGCCCGCGTACGTCGCCACGCCCGCCCCGCCCTGTGCCACCACAAACTGAGCTCAGACACGGCCCCGTCACATGTAGCCTAGCACCTATTTACATTGTGACAGGATATTGCGTTGAAAAATTCAATACAACGCAAAAAATATGTGGGCCCATCATAGCTAGCGACCCCGCGGGGACTTCTCACGAGTGCAATTTACACGTGAAGACGGTATTCTGTTCATGACTCGTGCTCGGGTTGTGAGCAGTAACCTTAAGTACAAGGATTGCATGAATCCAAGATAGTATTGATGTATTTTTCCATGAATTTGTATTACGCGCATTGACGTGGAGTTGCGGAGACCAGCCCGTATTACCTAAGTACGTTTTTTATATAAAAAAAATCAATTACCATATGCATCACGGAGCATTACTTGAGAACGGCCCCACCGATTTGGCAGATTCTTTGTATTCCGAATTGTCAACTCAAGGTATTTATAACGATTTTTTTTTTAATCTACCAGTTTGTAGATCTGTAGATAGGCAGGGTAGGTAAGATGGGTAGGTAAGATGGGTAGGTTGGTTAGGTAGGTAGTGGAGGCAGTGTAGGGCAAAATGTATAATCTAACTGCGAATTACTAACTACGATTACATTTTGTAGTCAGTAATCACAATAATAGATTTCATGAAATAATCGTAAAAAGAAGTGAGACATTTCGATTACTAACTTCTAAAAGTAGTTGCAATCACGATTGCAGGATTACTTTTTTTAACTAAGTACTAAATGAAACCTAATAAACTTTTATTTCTTTCTTTAAAATATATATACTCGTATGTATACATCTGTTTCATACATTTTCATTGATTAAATGCATTTTTGTATGAAAAAGACTTTTTTAGAATTTTCAGAGCTGGTCTCATAGTGAAAGTTGTTCGTAATCATGGCTACTTTCACGCTCTGAAAGGTTAACAGTGAATTAAAAATCACCGAGTAGAATAAAATCTTTGTATTAAATATTGATATGGTAAAAGATCCGCCAAAAATGTAACGGATACGGATACAGATCTTTTTTCCCGCGGATATCCGCGAATACGGATTTCCGGAAAATCCGATAATTAAGTATGTAAGGTAGATGAAGTAGGTGCTTAGGTAGGTAGGTAGGAAAGGCATATGTGCGGTAGATGAGTACTTAGTGTAAAGCTAGTTTTGTATATTTATATAATATATAATTTCTGTCAAATTGGAATAATATACCTTACAAATGTTGAAAGAATCATTCATTTAGGAGCTTTGATTCCGGAGATCACTCCACAGTAAAATGGGTCAGGATTCAAGGGTGAATCGGAACGAAACATTATAATAGATTTTAACGTTGAAATAATATAGTTGGTTGCCATTGGTTGACACTTAATCGTTCAAAATAATACAGTCAACATATTAGAGTCCTTTTTGGCCACAAACTGTATTATTTCACTATTACAATCTGTTTTAAAGTTTCATCCCCCCCCCCTTTTTTTTTTTAAGGCTGGGAAATCATCCAATGACTGCTCCCGCTCTGGGTGGAGCGGAAGGGAGTGTCAGACTCTTACTGACTAAAACCCATCCATGTTCCTTCCGCCCCCCCTGCATCCCTATTTACCCCAGTTTAAGGTAATAACTCAATACCAGGTTCACATAAAACACGAACAGATGCGTTCCAAATAAGATCGAATGTCATCCGGCACTTAGCCCTCTTGCACCACTAATCGCTAAACACATTTAACGCTGAATGAATTTAATACATCATTCTGTCTCTAACATCTTCAAACGATTTACAGAAACAGAACGATGATTTTAACTCCTTTAGCGCTACATGCATTTAGTGAGTGTGGTGCAAGCGGGCCTAGCAGTGTGCTACCACAAGTACCAGGGTGACATGAGAGCTGAGTAAGTTAGATACTTTATATTTGATGATTACATACCTGAAGCGAGTCGGAGGGCTGGTGCGCGCGGCACATCTTGTCGCAGTAGTCGGCCAGGATGTCTCGGAAGCGCGTCCAGCACTTCTCAGGAACAGTGATGGCCGTGCGGAAATTACTTTTCACCTGCAAACGAGTTCGTTTACCATCTTATTGACCTTCAATATTAAATGTTTATCAACTGTACTTGTTCATTTAGTACTAACTTCATTTCGGCCTCCTGCTTGCTTTGGGGGAAAATTAAACTGGTTTTATTTCTCAGGGCCAGCGCACACCTGGCGGAGCGCAGTGCAGCGCACGGCTCAATGAAAAAGAATATCAACTCGACCTTTGTCCGTGACCATAAAAGCGGACAATAAACATCTCGCATTTTTTCTCAACTTTATTGTTACTTTCGCCAAGTTGATGTTCTTCTTGGCAGTGATGAGCCAGGTCTGCGCCGGCCCTTTTCTTATTTTCATTACGTTATGGGTGCAAAGAATAGGCGTGGGTGTATCTTTCGATGTCTGGAACGTGTGGAATCAATTTAAACGGCATAGCTCGGTTTAAAATGATAACCATTAATGAAATCAGGGTTATATGACATTACATTAAATGGTAAAATAATCATATTTAAATAAACTATGATCTTGCAAAATTATGATCACTTTAAAATGGCACAAGGAAAATAAATGAGAATAATCTTGACTCCAATAATGTTCCTTTATGAAAGTATGCTGATACATGTGAAACAGTAGCTAGGTTCATCAAATGTAAATAACATTTCCGCTATTCACAGACTACTCAACGACAACGGTTTACGCCGTTTTGAGCGGACAATATTTAAGCTTGGGTCTAACAAAGCGGTGCCATCATACAATGCCGCACTCCGAAAAGTAAAATTGTGGAAAGGACTGTACATATAAATTCTTAGGCAAATTGATTGACCAATGACTATACTTATAAAATCATTACTGCTGTCATTTCGCGGCCGCCATATGACGTGTCGTTAAGAAACCCAAGCCTAACTCAATGCACCGTACACTACATGATCACTACAACAACGGCCCGGTACACAGCAGCTGCAGGCTGTCGCCGACAACGTGCGCATGCTGCAACAAGACGTTAGTGTTCACCTCGCTGACTTTCATGTAGATGCCGCGGTTGTTCTGCCCGATGTCGAAGTAGAAGTTCTTGTTGTCCACGCGCAGATGGCGCCCCTCGGGCAGCTCGCCCTTGAACCTGCAACACGCGTGACGTCACTCTCCGCCTGCGCGCGCGCACACACTCACACATCCAGCATGCACGCTAGGACACTATCATCGCGGTACCTACGTCTCAATCTAATACTTTAAGCATCAAACGTGTGTATTACAGTCGGTACAACAACAATATTACGGCACCATTCCCCAATAATGAAAATCATACCATTCCGGTTCAAACCAAGCCTCAGCCGGGTGATCGCTAACGGCGGCAGTGGCAAGAATCAGAAAGAGAAAAGGCCCCGTTAAAACATAAAGTTAATATAATATTATACATGGAGGGAACGTACGAACAAAATAATTATAGCAAATAATATACAGAAGGACATCGACGTGCTGTTACCTTGAATCCAGTAATGATTCAAGACCTACTGGCGTTGAAATTTTTCGTCCTTTTCGGTCGAATTGAGCATGGATCAGCTGTCGTAAAAAAGCGCAATATTTAATCGGTAAATGTATGGAATAATATGTTTTTTTTAAAATAAGTAACTAAAAAAAATAGAATCACTCACTGAATTCATTATAACAATTTGTGCGTCGATATCCCACACCGTGTAATGTACGTTCGAGTTCAGTAATCAACGAAGCAGTCAAAATAGTCCGCATAACAAAAAAGAAGATAACCGTCGTATGGGACTGAAGCTGGGCTCGATCCAAGGTGTCAGAAGGGAGATAATATTCTTACAACATAGTCGTGTTCTATGAGCTTATTTCCTACATATTTTGTGGAATTAGTTTTAGAAGTGCACCAGATCCCTATCACCCCGCCCCAAGTCATATTGTCCTGTTTGCAAACAATCTCTCTCGGTCTAGTGAAATGTGTTTCTGAGCGACAAGGAGAGTGAGCGCCTGTGCACACGGTGCGTTGCGGCGAGATAGCGCACGCAGCGGCCCGGCCGGCCCGGGACACGGCGCGGCTTTTTGTACGAAGGATGCCGCCGTCGCAACGTGTGCATAGGCTCTTACGAGAAGATGTAAGCTCTGGCACTACTTGTATAACCCCTAAGACATCAAAGGCTTGCCGATCGCACTAATATTTTGTAAAGTCAGCAAATGAAAACAAGCAAATAGAGATAAACAAACAAACAAAATCAATAAGTACGGGAACAGCCCCATTAATGATTTGTGTAATCGGCTGATAGTGAGAAAGTAGGTCGCCGCTTACGCGGTTTAATCAAACGTGCGATAACGTGCGTAAATATCAGTTTACTATGTGCGAAAAAAAAAATAGTCGACGTAGTTTTCTATCTCTGGTATTTTGTTTAAAGAACTTTTGTTTTACAATTATTAATATTGAGAAAACAATGATATGAAACAAAACTTGCTGCGGTTTTATGTCATGATGAATTTGAGCGTGACATAATATACTATGTAGGTAAAAATTATTTGAATCGCTGGTATTAACCTCTTATTGATGTCCTAGCTGATGCGAGCGGTAATATATTAAACAAAAACGGTAGATCTCAGCCGTTGGCATGCTTTTGCATTTATTACATTTAGGCCTTCAATGAACCAGATAATCATTCACAAAAAAAAATTGACACCGACCCTATGACTTCTGAAATAGTATCAAAACTAATATTATAAAGAGGCCAAATTGATAGTAAGAGGCCATTTGTAGTGGTATTGATCCAATTACATAATTCTTTCACTGATAGAAAGCTACACTAGTGTGGAGTGAGAGGAAATGGTGCACGTGGGCAGAAACTAACATAGACACACTACAATGACGGAGGAATGACATCCAAATCCTAACTTTAACTGTCCAACCTGTCCATTTAATATCGCTCTACCCTGTCAACTTAGTTATTCAGTGCAATAACACATTTCCCATCGACCTGCCGCATGTAGCTCGGGGACAAAGAAAAGGGCTTAGTAACCGCATGCATAGGTAATAAGTGCATCGCCAGTAACGTCTGTATCGCGGTATACAGGTGCAGATCGATGCGAGGGCTGCTCGTTCACACGATAATTTAATTATACTTGAAGAACTACTTATAACTGCAACCTTCGGTGAAAGATATTGTTTTATTTTAATGTTGTATTTACACGCACTTTGATTTGTTTTAAGAATACAATTTTATGATTTTTTTTTTGAGTCATGAACGTCTTTGGGCTAACTACGATAATGCCAAAAAATAAGTCATTATCTATACAATAAGCCTGGCAGATGTAAGAAAAAAGCCTTAATAAAAACAAAACAAAGTTATTTAGACACCCCGTTAATATCACGAATTCGTAAAACAAAAAAAAATCACTTAAATAGGAATTTAGTTTTGTTTCTACGTTATATTAAAAGAGGAACTGGTTGGCAATATAAACAGTGCGCTGGATAAGATTACCGGCGTGGCGGCGACCTCTATGTTTAATCGTCGCTGCGTTAACGGCCAGTTTATTTAATTTCGCGATTAAATAAACAAGTAGTTAGTTGGTACGTGAGAATGCATTCGTTGAGGGCGTTTGTTTTATTGAAATTTTATCGAATATTATATGATCACTAGAGTTCACGTAATTGTTGGGCACATGGAGCCCATCAGATTTGCTTTATTTATTTAAGAACAATCTCTGGTTGGTCATTTAATAAACGATGACTAAAGGCTTCTATACACTGCGGTCGGCCTCGCCGCACCGGCGCCGCGAGACCCAATGTTCTAGTACAAAATGCAGTAACCATGGAGCATCATTTCTATTGTTATGAACAAAAAACAGCAGGTCATACATCTTTATATATATAATAATAAGCCTTTAGACATAATTTAAAGAACGAGCTCTGCGTAGACCAAAGAAGAGCGTAGATTAGAAAATATTCTGATGACATTGAATAGCCAACAACATTGTTTAGCCTTTATTATTAGTTACATAAAGTGCAAAGTTCTACATAATTCGACGCAAAGAAACGGTCCTCCATGGGCCTCGAGTCCGGCCCCATGCATCACAAATATCTAAATGCATTTAATGCAAGTATTTAAAATAAAGTTTTGTTTCAGTCCATCGTTTAAAGATGACAGAGACAGAATTATGTTTTAAATAGTTTTAACGTTAAACGCATTTAGTGAAAAGTGGTGCAAGCGAGCTTAAGACGCTGACTCAGAGGCGGCTGAGCAGATGATGAACCATTTGTCCGCGACGATAGAATGTGATGTCTGTCGCGGTCATTCGCGAACAGAGAGACCTCACACTTTGGGTTCCTAGGAAAGCGGTTACGTCCTATTATATTGGCTGTCATGAAATCCAATATCTGACGTTAAGATGTCAAAAGACGCTCCGTTTTTGGACAGCCGTTATAGTGTGACCGTTCACCGCTGCCCTAGGAAATCAAAGGTTAAGATTAATTAATTCACCGCGCTCCTCTTTGCCCTCCAAGCCTTCGGGTGGTAACAGATCCCGCCTCATGACGTACGTACCCTCCGTCATCAGTGCCGAAGTCGTCCAGCAGGTCGGTGAGCGCGTCGCGGAACTCGATCATGCCCTGCGCCGGCAGCGCCACCTGCGAGCGCGGGCCGCCGCGCGTGATGGTCTGCGACACGCGCAGGAAGCGCCCGCGCGAGTTCTCCTTCAGGTCCAGGTAGTAGCGGCGGTTGTCCTACAGTACAGGCATCATTAGTCACAATACTTTCATTTATTATTTTGGGGTTGGGGTCATTGACCGCACACCTACTCACTTCGTTGCTAAGAAAAATTCAACAATGAAATTTGGTGTTTATGGATAACATGGGAGTTATGAAGGAATGGATGAAAATACATGGCGGTACTTGTGAAGGAAGATTAATCCCGTTAGTTCCCTATTTGTTCGTCGCGTTCATTTAGTTCAATCCTTGCTACAGAACTGTAGACCCAACTCACTTCTGAGACAAGTATACCAGTTGTTCACGACGGTCGTCACGAACAGTCTCGATAAGAGATTTGACGAGTTCCAGCCGCCAGAACAAACCGGTTTTAAAAAAGGTTTCAATACTGTACACCACATGCATACTTTTCGGCAAATTGTACAGAAGACGGAGGAGTACATCCAACCGTTGTGTATGACATTTGTGGACTAGTTTTGACTCTATCGAAATATGGTAGTACTAGCCTTTCTGCAACGATGTTGAATTGACTGCCACTACATAGTATGTTGAGATGTTTGTATGACGCTACCACAATGACTATGAGAGGGGATGTGATATACCCGAAACTGTTCACTAATGAAATGGCTACAGACAGCGGCCTCACAATACAGACTTCACTCAAGCACCTAAACTTGCCGAAGGTAACCTATACGTAGCCCCACAATGAGATCACAATCAATGTTGACGCCTACCTTAAATAATATCCTGTTTCTTTCAACATGAAACGACTTACATATGAAGCGCTTATAAAATTAATGGTAGTTTTAGAAAAAAAACATGAGAAATTCAAACAATAATTATTCGCAAAAACAAAATTCCTCATATTAATACTCTTGACATTGTGTAAGTAAACCATTGCTTTAGCAATGACTTACAATGGTCACTGGACTCATTTGGTGCTGTAGTATTTTTGAGCCTTTCTGCCAGATTTACATTTTAAGTGTAAACATGAGACAGCGGTAACGCATCCAAGGACTCGCTGGCCAAGTTTTTGGTAAAGTTCTTGGTTCCTCAGAATAAAGTGTCCCGTAAGATATCAATTTACACTGTCTGTCTCACCTTAAGCATCATCTCGGACTTGAGCTTGCCGTCGTCGGGCACGTTGTCGGGGTTGGGCGGGCCCAGCGACGAGTAGAAGTCGCTGAAGCTAGACAGGTGGTCGCGGAACTCGGCCGCCGTCGACATCGCCAGGAAGATCTGGCTGCGGCGCCCGTCTGCGCCGATCTGACAACAGAAAGTTAGCTTTAGTCTGTGGAAGTAATAATAATAATAATCATAATAATTTATTCAAAAAAGTAAAGTAGCAGAATACAAAAATAAAAACTTAAGAAAAACAATTGGTAACATAATGTTAAAAATATGCCTGCACTAGGATATACCTGTGTCGCAGGCGGTAAAAAAATGCTTATTGTAATATTATTCCTCGAAGGAAAATTGGATTCTTAGCAATATTTAATAAGTATAACAAGTAAAATAAATAGTGACAAAAATTGAAAAATTAATTATCTAAATTAAAATGATCTACACAAACTTAAACTAGGTTAGAGTGTATGTTGCACAAAATATACACGCGCGTTGTTTATAAAAGCAGACGACTGTAATTTTTGCTTCGACAGCGATAGTCCGAGTGTTTGTAGGACAGTGCAGCGTAACACGGAAGTCCAACCTTGAGCTTGAAGTGACTCATGCACTAGGTGCCCTCATAATCAATCGAATTAATGTAACGATTTTCTGCTAATTTTCTAGCAGGGCACTCAGTGTCTCCGGTTTTATGATTGCTGGGCTTCTTAAAACGTAAACAAGTGGCACATTTTGTTGCGTCTGATTTCTTGGCGCAGTTTGACATCGTGTGACCTGCCTCACCACAGTGACCACATATTGGCTGGGCATCTCTACATGACTTCGCTGCATGACCATATTGGTGGCAATTGTAACATCGCGTCACCAATGTGAAGTCTCTGACGGGACAAGACGACCAATTTACAAAGAGCCTCGTTTGGGAAATTAGGGCCTTGCGGATATGTGCAGGAACCTCAATCACGTAGTTGCAGGTCGAAGCATCTTTCTTTCCAGATTTGTGGCTCAATTTTATTAACGTCAAAAAAGTTTCCATAGTCACTGTTGGAACTTTATCTGCTATGTTCTGTTGAAATATATACCCAAAAACCTCATTTTCGGTAAGGTTTGTTGGCACTCCAATGACCACGATGCGGGGCTTGCGCTTGTTGGGCTCGTCAGCAGTAAGTCCAGATGTCGAAGCCTGTACTGCACGTTTAAGCTTCTCGGCGTCCTGTTTTGTCTCCGTGCTGATTATAACGCCTCCATCTTTTGTTCTACGGAGACCTCGTACTTGTAGCTTAATATCATCGGGGCGAATAATTTTCTGTACAAGAATCTTTGTTTCGTTACTGGATTTGGACTTGTCTTCGGGATAAATGACAACAGAACTCACGTTGTTTGGGCGCACATAACTGTTTGGCCCGTTCTTCACCATTTCGGCAAAAGAAACATTTCCTGTATTACTTGATTCCTGTATCGTCTTCTTAAGCTCCGAGAGGTGTTCAGACAGGTCGCGCTTTTCTTGCATGGCATCGATCGTATTGTACGCGTGGACGGCTTTCTGCTTTAACGACTGGTATAGGACTGCCATCTGAGAGGTGCCTGAGCCTATTTTACGGCACAGGTTTGAAATTTTTAATTTCTGCTCCGTGTTAAGTTTCCCGTCCGCAGCAATAGAGCACACCTCATTGAGGTGCAGTTCAATATTGGTCATCCATTTCTGTATCTCGGGAGTGGAGACCACTTCCAGAGATTCTTGGGCTTTGACCGACGTCGTCTTCACTGGCGAAGCAGAAGGGACTGCCCCCCTTGAATGAAAGGGGCTGTTATCCATCATAAAATGTCACTATTTCCATGTATTTATTTGCAAAAATTACACAAAGTTAAGATACATTACGTCAGTAATGCATAAAAGGAGGTCAATATACAATGACTAATGTTATTAAATATTGCTAATGTGTACGTCTGTACGCTACGAGTGCGCAATGAGCAATCCGTTTGTCACTCGTTCGAAGTGATTTTTAAAACGTTTACTACAATATGGAGATAGAGTTGCTGGTAAACTAGGCCAAGCTTGCATCTTTACTTGTGAAGTATGATATTTTTTTTTTGTTCTCTTTTTAATTTTTTTTTAATAAGAGTTGTAATTATTGAAAATATTTCTTCTTTGAATGCTCGAAAAAGCACAAGGAATCTCCCCGCACTAAACAATCCACGGCTAATATTCAGTTTTATCTGAACAGTACATTCATGCCGATGTGTCCTTACACATCGATTGAAGCAAGCACATTGGTTGTTTTTTCCAAGTTGGCCCTTTAATATTCCAAGTACATACATAACATAAAATTACGCTTGTTTCCCCCGAACCGTTAGGCAGAGGTGTACCTGAACCACGCCCACATTTCGCCAGTTATGTTTAAATACAATGTAGAGCGCGAGCCTATTGCCATCAACCGGGCATACATCCAGACTCTGGGCTGCTACTGAGAAAATCCAGATGGAAAAACCCAATAGCACCGAACCGAGAATGGAACGCAGTACCTGGCAATACTTAGCAGCGGCACTTGCGGCCACTAAACTAACAAAGCCGTCAAAGGTCGTCGATCTAATTTCAGTAAACGCGACGGTAGGTACTTGACCTACAGTTTACTAAAGAGATCGACTTCAACTTCCTATTAAGCAAAGAAATCGCTAGCCAAATAATAAATCCTGGAAACTTGGTATCTGATTCCCAAGTAAAGATTGGAGCCAACGTCAGGAAATGTGCAACGAACATTGGTTGCACACTACATAGCTTCGGCAAACGTTCGGGAAGGCGCGAGTGAAATCAATAATAAATTGAATGCTTTTGACTGGCCTGCTCATAAAAACCATATTAGATGTACCACAAATGTAAAATATCGTGTTTTAATTTAATACCGTTTGTTAAATTTAAGTGTCAACGTTACTTAAGTTACTTAATTCTGTTATGTTGTATATGTATCTTAAATAAATAGTGCACCAATTTATATTTTCACAGGGCGTGGTGAGCGTAAAAGGCGATTAATATACTCGGCTACGAGGACGTTGGTTGCTGCTCATAACAACATATTGCAATCAAGATCACGATCTGTTACCTTCAGGACATTATAGTAAACTTGTAAGTTCTATTTTTTGAAAATACCACTTTGCAAGTTTAATCCTGTCTTCAGGACGACTCACTCATTCTTCACAAATGCACAATTATTCGTTTGGAAAGATAAGTTGTTGAAAAACTTCATATCTTTTCCATTAAAAAATCTACAGATTATAGTAACAAGGTACTTTTGGAGAAAACGTTTTCTTATTAAATAATCTTTAATCTTTGCCAGTAAGGTATAATGTTTCTTTGCTTCCTTTGATGTTTGTTATAATGGAAAGACCAGGAAAACAAAGCCATTGGCCCAAAAGATACTTTCGGATACTGCAGTATTCAGATAGAGCGTCAGCGTAATTATTTTCACCGCATAGGCCCGACTTTTCAGAATCCTGGTGGCAACAAAAATGTTGCGCCTATATCAAGCAGAAGATTGAAATGTTGGGCCTATATCAAGCAGAAGATTGAAATGTTGGGCCTATATCAAGCAGAAGATTGAAATGTTGCGCCTATATCAAGCAGAAGATTGAAATGTTGCGCCTATATCAAGCAGAAGATTGAAATGTTGCGCCTATATCAAGCAGAAGATTGAAATGTTGCGCCTATATCAAGCAGAAGATTGAAATGTTGCGCCTATATCAAGCAAAAGATTGAAATGTTGCGCCTATATCAAGCAGAAGATTGAAATGTTGCGCCTATATCAAGCAGAAGATTGAAATGTTGGGCCTATATCAAGCAGAAGATTGAAATGTTGGGCCTATATCAAGCAGAAGATTGAAATGTTGCGCCTATATCAAGCAGAAGATTGAAATGTTGCGCCTATATCAAGCAGAAGATTGAAATGTTGGGCCTATATCAAGCAGAAGATTGAAATGTTGGGCCTATATCAAGCAGAAGATTGAAATGTTGGGCCTATATCAAGCAGAAGATTGAAATGTTGGGCCTATATCAAGCAGAAGATTGAAATGTTGGGCCTATATCAAGCAGAAGATTGAAATGTTGGGCCTATATCAAGCAGAAGATTGAAATGTTGCGCCTATATCAAGCAGAAGATTGAAATGTTGCGCCTATATCAACCAGAAGATTGAAATGTTGCGCCTATATCAAGCAGAAGATTGAAATGTTGCGCCTATATCAAGCAGAAGATTGAAATGTTGCGCCTATATCAAGCAGAAGATTGATAAGGTGTCATTGATAAAGATAGCAGTATACCGTAATTATTGAGCATTTCGCAAAAAGTCCTTATCAGCGTATCATCATCAGTTGTTGCTATCTATTATGTAAATCTTTATCGTGTACATAAGCCGTACTTACGCAACACGTAAATAAATAACTCTTTCTATATAAACATGAAATTGGGCTAGGTTGGTCTCACAAACCTTCAACCTTATTTATAGCACTTACCTACTTCAGGTAAATGCTATAAATAAAAATATTGTCGTCATTTATATGAAAATGACTAGTAGTCCTTGCGGTTGGTGGTACCATTCGCATCTTGAAGAGTTAGGTATATGTTTCAAATGCATTTCCACCCTTATTATAGAAGTGGAACTTCTGCACGTCACATTCCATGTGACAGGCTTACTTTACGCATAGCGTTCCGTCCCTCGTCTGTGGGTGTCGAAGGTCGAGGGGAACTTATGGCATCTTCTCACATCACCAGGTATTATGTCGTAATTCATTATAATCGTAACTCGTGTTATATCATCAGACGTCTTTTTTACGACGCTTGCCAGTGACAACCATCACCCGTACGTTACGTCATCAGGCGCTTGTCGTAAAACAAGGGTTGCCAGTTCCGGCGCAGTGTTTCTCTTACTTCACGAGCTTTAAAACTGTCAAAGAATGACAGTTGTAAATTAAAAATATGAACAATTAAGTGTGTGGTCAATTTGCTTAACAATTAACATCAAGGGGCTGTCAAAGGGGCACGCATGCTCAAAGCTACCTCCTTAGCTGTTCATCGTGCCCCGTCGTCTTCAGTAGCGCTTTCCCAAACGCGTGTAAACTAAAACATTCTACAGACTCCACAATATCTATGAGTGATGACGTACGCTCACCTCTGCGACTTTGATGAACCGACCGCGCCGGTTCTGCTTCACGTCCAGGTAGAACCGCTTGGACTGGATCTGCAGCATTTTCGTCGCCAACTCCTGCTCCTGTGGCTGCTGACCTGCACACAACAGAGGCACCGGCTCAGAGCAGGTAACGAACATATTGAACACTAGCGCCACGCACAGGTAGCGCACGGTTTTACGACTTGACAAAACATATACATTTATTTTAAGGAAATCATTTTAATGTATTACACACAAGCCTTCCGGAATAAGTTCTCTAAATAATGGGGGAAAACTGCATCAACATTATGTTGCAAAGCTCAAGAGAACAACGCGGTCACACAACACATGAATACAGCCTTAAATTTACAATGTGTACAGATTAGTCACTTTGCCTTGAAAATCTAACGGTCGCAAGCGCGACTGATGAGTGAGATGGTCCTGAATTCGATTTCCGGGTCGGATAAAAGTATCATCGCTATTTTACAGAATTTCTCAGTAACAGCTCGGCAGTTTCGACTGCAGCCTGGTTGATGTAACACATGGAATTTAAATGTATCCGGCCTTCAGTGGGCCACCAGCACCTGCACTTCCCCCTCTGGAAAACACGCGTCTTGTGTTATCAGCTAGGGGAAGTCTGTGTGCAATCGATCTGCTTATATCCAACCATGAAAGGAATAAACCTTGCAAAGAAATCCACACACCAACGTTAGACCACTTTCGTAAACTAAATCAATTGATTACCTACTCATCTTAAGCTCTAGATATAGGTAGGAAAGTGTGTGACGTCATGAGCCGTCTGTCTAGATCTGCCAGATATACTTCATCGATAACTAAGATCATATGAATATAAAACGTCTACTGGCGAAACTACAAAAACTCAACCGAGAGATTAAGTTGAAAATATACTTTACTACTTAGCGTATGACACTCAGCCATGATGTAGCTTCCCATTAGTGAAAGGATTGTCGGAATCGGATCAGTAGTTCCTAAGATCTATAACTCTAAAATTAAATAACATAATAAAATAAATAAATAATCTATTCTATTTCCAGTTCTACAAGACCTCTTAATAATATTAGTATAGTTATAGCTCATGAAGTAATTCTTGGAAATGATTCGAACTTATACGTTTATAGAAGAATTCAAAAATAACGTAGAAATGAGATATCAATCCAATACCAGCATTACAAGGGCAGACGCTAAATAAACCGTTACCTACACGATACGAATTACTTTGGGAAATCAATGCATTCATATGAAAGATACCTGCAGACCGAACAGATCAATTATTCAGACATGCGTCGTTGTCAATAAATGCAACATTCAGAAACACGGCATGAAGGACAAAGAAAGTACTCGATACAGCGCAGAGCGCATGTCCGTCCTATCTGCAAGGGCTCCGATGAATTTCATCAAAATCGTGTATAGACGAGCGTTACAACAAAGAGGCGCAATACTGAACACCAGCGAGGCTTAACAAAGGCAGCGAGTCCGTTAGAAATCGACGTGTGATCGATTCCAATGCACGCAACTCGTTCCGGGCGGGTGCACCGGGTTTCGACAACGCCCCTAATTTCGGTCGGGCTAATTACTACGTACTGAAGTGTAGTTAAACAGACGGCATTAAGATCGCTGAAGGGCGTGGCGCGACGTGCGATGACGTCCGCAAGAGTTCACTTGCTCGTTATTAGTCGTGCCTAATTTTTCTAGTAATAATTATGATAGTTTTGTTTATTAAACTTGTCAATTAATCTATGGCGAGCAATCGCAGATGCATGTGTGTTCGTCTATAGCTAAAATGTTTCGCTATTTCTAAAATGAGAAAATAAAGTAGGTTAACGGGTTGCGGAAGTAAAAGTTTAGAGTATTATAGTGCGACTGCGAACAGGCCTTTGTCTTCCTGCGGTGGACTGAAGCCGACTTGATTGTTTGAAAAGCTCAAAGCTGGCTCAAAATTCCGGTTTCTTTGGAAAGTTTTGCTACTGGCATTTAGAAATATTTTTAATTATTATACAGAATATTATGGGGGCTAGGTCAGGGCTGGCCTCCGTCTGAAAGGACCCCTAAGTTCGGTTGGGTCTAAAATTCCGACAAACTTCTATGTGTGCGTCTAGACAGGGATTATAAACGTTAAGTATAGCTATTAATACACGATCCACAAAAGAAAATTAGAAAGAACTCTCAGGTAACCCTTCGGGAAATACAGGCTTTGTGTTATAAAGATAACGATATTTTATTTTGCAAATATGGGTACAGTACTACATACGGTTACGGTACGGAATAGATTCAGCCATATTTTACCAGTAGTCAAGCAAAAATAAATAATTATAAACTAATTTACTAATCTTTACCAACAAAATAAGAAACAACATTATCTGTCTTATCTAAAATTGCTATCTTTTCTAACAGCAAGCAACGGATTGAGAAAGCAACCTTAACATAGGTACCTATTAGAATTTTTACTCAATTCTATTTTGCTAACCGGTAAGTGAATCCAGTCAAATAAGCGATGACTAAATTATTTAGAATACGGTTCTATTTTGAAAAATAGATCAGTATTCCAATAAGTAAAGTAGTGTAGTAGTAAACTTTTAGGCGAAAAAGATTATCGTTTTTTAAGAACCTAGCCACAGTTGACACTGGCACAGAGCACATCCAGGTGTCTACAAGACAAATAGTAGATGAATTAATCAAGAATATTGTGTTAAGCGCGCGCCCACAGACGTCTGTCTGCCCTTCAGCATCCTTCGCAAAAACCGTCTGTTGGTTGCATGGCAACCGCGTAATTAATGGCCTTTCAGGACAGGACTAGGAAAAGGCATGAGTACCAGATACTTTACGACTGTCTAGACAACCTGCTGGCCATTTATATCGGTGCTAACTAAGACGCACGGTTTGTAACGAAACCTATTTGTTCAATAACTGGCGACATGTGGACGTACTAAAAGTGCACCTCTGCCTATCCCTTCGGGGAGTACAAGCCTATTGTTATAGAACAGAGTACCTATGTATACACAATATACATAATAGAGTACCTATGTATAGGGTACATAATAACATAATAATGATTGTGTGCTAGAGCCTCATACAATGTTCTAAATGTGAATCAATCAAAACTAATTTATCTAATTCGATCAAATCAAATAAAATAGAAAGAAGCGTGGCCATTTCAAAACGTTAATAATTCCCATTCTGCTAAATGTATTTAGCATCTAATTTGGTAAAAATATCATTAGGCAATTTCCGGTGGAAACGTCCCTTTTCCTCAAGGCTGAATTGTCGTAGACCCTCCCGCACTCCAGCCCGCCCTACGACCTCCATACCCCCGCTCCTCAGTCCCCGCCCCGCGACGTCTACAACGTTCCCTCATAAAAGGTGTCCCGACAATTCTCACCAGTGTTATGTTTGACATTATTTTTTAACTTCTACAGATTTCCTTGGAAGGTTCACACAAATTAAATACCTAATTCCATGTAATTTCATAAATTCAATTAGACCCTTATTTTATTGTCGCTAATCAAGCAGAAAGTTGTTAAAATGGATCTTTAATTAGTCAGCACAACATCTGCCGGAGCGACGTTCATTATTTTAAATCGGCCTGAAACTGTCAGGCTGTTATCATGAAAGATATAACGAGTTATTTAAAGCTAGTATGTATACAGAAGGCTCAATCCGAACAACGAGCTACATCAAATACATCTCTAGGACACTAGCTACACTTCTATTTTGTGAAAACAACAAGCCGTTGTCGACGATAGATCGCACTCGACTTTCGATGGTTCTAATACGAAAGTCCTTGATTTTGCATTACAGTGCGAATGGCAGAGCGCTGGCGCTGCGGGCTTTGCCCTCCATCTAGAAAACGGTTGGTCGTATGAAAAAAATTTAAACTTTGTCGCAAATTTTATGCTCTACAATGTTTGTTAAACATGTTAACATAATTTGTGCAATAGAAACCGAGATAATCGCGAAAAACTGTTTTTTGTGACCTGGAATAACTTACGACGCAGACACGAGATTTTACGAGACTTTTGAGACAACTTTAACCAAAAAATTAAAGATCCCAGTGGCATAATACTATAAATTCCAAGATCGATTTTTGGTCAAGGAATTGTTCTAATGTTTAAAAAATTATTCTTTGGTGTGATCCTTCTGTATGTAATTTATTAAGTGGTGAAAAGGTCATTGAACTTACCGGAGTCAAAATTATTCCCGCCAGCGTCCATACTTTGCCCATGATATTCTGTAACACATTGACAAAGACACATTAATAAGGATAATATAACAAGAAACTTAATAATGTTTATTTATTAAAGTTCTATGTATAACTAAATGGAGACTTCATCGGGCCAGAGGCTCCCATAAGGCGAATACTGCACTGAGCAGAGATTGCAAACAATCAAGGGATTCTACCAAGGTCAACATTCCTTTGAGTTTCTTGCATAATCTGATCTCTTTGTTCAACCACAATAGCAGCTCTTCAAATTGGTAACTCTTCATGGTAGATCCCAGACGTGTCCATAGCATGTACAACGACGTCTGATTGACGGTCCACGGGCCATCACAATCACGTCTGCCTAGTGCGTCCCTTCAGTACGTAAGACAATTACCAAATGTCTGTTGCCTTGGCCGCCGCTCGATGACCTTCCCATACGATTACCATAGGGTCGAATAAATTAAACGAGAATATGTTTCCAACCTCTTTATTACTAAATTTTACAATATTTTGCAGAACATCATCATGGTTACTATATGAATCGTGTAGGACAAGCTATGTCGGGTGGAATGATAAGCGATTAATTGTTACCCTAAGATCAAATTAGCATGTATTAGGACAGAAGACAGGCAAGCAGTCTCCTTGTAAGGACGACAAGTGCAAACCAAACAAGTTATAAATGTTATTAAGCAACTTAGACCAAAATCACATTATTTTAATTCTTTGGAAGTGCGATATACAACACTTTAATTTTAAATACTACACCGAAACATATTCAAACTCTTAACAACGAACCAGAAAAGCGAGGAACCGTATGTATCGAACCATGAAACAAATTAAAACAGTTAAAGTCCGTTTCAGCAAATTCTGAATTTCAGGACGGGTCAGGAAACTAGGACGAGCTATGCTAGCCTAATAAATTCGTGAGGCAATACCTACCGCTGTTGCAGCTACTCGGAGCCGAGCACGCAACACACGCTGCATTTAATTACGACCGCTCCATTAGCTGATATAATAATTGCAGGTGCTGTTCGAAACATCCCTCGGTATGCTTTGCCTTTGCTTAGTGGTGTGACGTGTTCACAAGTCTACGTTATTCGGTACTCGGTCGCGTAACATTTTGAGTGGGCTCTTTGCAGAAAGCATGAAGTATGCTGTATTAAAAAAGCATGTGGCGTTAGCTAGGAGTAAGAGTTTTCTAGGATAATTATACGACGACGATTTTGATTTTTTTTATTTATTGAAACTATGCAAAAGAAAAAAACTTTAATAACTGAGGCAATATAATAATAGATGAAATTAAACTTTACATTGAATATGGGACGACGGTCATGAACCGATTGAAATCATAGTTACATTACAACCTGCACGCAAATGCATACTCAATTAATCTCAATGTTTGTTTTTGTTGTTTTCGTGAGGCAGTAATGCACCGATTGTTAGGCTTGTAGCTATCTATCAAACTGACGGGAAAATTCGAGAAAACTATGAATTCTATACTGCACGCGAGCATCAGCACACGATGGATGACTTATAGTCGCGCAGAGATATAATGGCGAAAATTCGCAAATATAATGGATATTTATTAACATTGAACGCAGTTGAACACAAAGAACTAGTCTGTCTTGATTTACTGAAGCCCAGATATGCCCAATTGGGAGTGGGAGAAAAAGCATTAACGAAATATGTTCCTACAATGAATAAACCTTTGTCGATACGCAGGACACAAATAAAACAAAATTAACAGAGCGTACATCACTGAAGCTGAAATGAAATATAAAAAACAGCTTAATTCTATCTTCATAAAATAAACAGGTCCCTTTCTTTCTTTGTCTAGCAAGGGATCCAATCGATCCTAGAGTACAGACCTGCCCCACAGGAAATGAATAAAATCGGTATTCACATATAGACAAAACCGTGTTGATTAATGCCCGAGTAATTGTCATGTGCGAACGATTGCTTTCACGAGATTGGGATGAGAATGGACATGCGCGATATTTTTGATGAACTACCCTCATGAAAACAATGATGACTGGTTCTGCACAAAATATTACAATTAATTGTTTGGAAATAATTATTTAAGGAGGGCTTTTATTGTAATAGAAATTGTATCCTAATCGAACAGTAACTTGGTTGCATTAAGATTAAAAAGAAAATACAGAAAAAAAACAAAAATACAGAAAAAGAAATAAAGAAAATACCTTGATTTCCGGCAGGCATAAGGTAAAGAAGGAACAAACACGCAAGAACAAGTTGATTACAAACGGTACATGTATGCCTCAAACGCGCATAAATTGTCTTCAAAGTCAAAGTCAAAGTCAAAACATTTATTTCAAATAGGCACAAGAATGGCACTTTTGAACGTCAAAATGAACAAGAAATAGAACTGATTCTAGTCGCCCCTTCCAAAAAGTAGTTTCGTGTGGAGAAGAATGGGCAAGAAACTCCACCGTTACTCTTTTAAAATGTTTCACAATGTTTTGTATACATGTATTATAACATTATATGTGAAGACGATGCGCCCAGAATAAAAACAATACATCACAAAAGGTGAAAAGAAAAACACATGTAGCAGTGGCAAGTAAACTTAATTATGTCATAAGTGCATGGTGCTCACATATTTACAAACATTCTAAAAGTTAATAATAATAAATTAATCAATGTGTGAGAAGTTATTCCAATATAATTATCTTAATTTATTTGGCCCTAAACGAGTATGCAAATCGATCCGCCACATTAATTTCTCAATGCATGAGTAACTTTCCATAATGTAGGTGTATAAACCTTGATCGTCTTCGTCTCCCTAAAGCCTTGTGGTATTATTTCTGCGTATTTCATTATAATTATGTCCGCAAAGCGAAATTTCCGCTTCGATAAACCTCAGCCCATGTATTACAAAAGTACATAATTATCCATATAATCTATATAATTATCTAGGATCGAGTCTGGTATTCCGAAGACATGATAACTAAGTACAATCAACACAACTTAAGCTACCTGCTTACCCAATAGGTACTGTCGACACTAGAGGAGCGCTGACGGTACCGTAATAAATAAAACGCTTCTTGTAATATATAGCGTAATTATTCAATCTTTTACTTTACATTTTTTTATTATTTTCTTCAGCTGTCTTGTTTACAGCGGTGGCCTCTTAATCTAAATGAATGTTCGTATCCAATCTGCCATTTACTTATATTCAAAGACGCGGAGGTTTTCTTGTTTTCAGTTCAAGTTCTTATATGCACTCCTCCTTTTACAAACTGCCCATCAGAGAGCGTGCGTCGGAGCTCCACGATCTGATCCCACCATCATCCTTTTACTAGCGGAATACCAGACGTATTGCAGGGTACCATTCGGAATTGGTTGATAGCCCGACTAGTCGTACTCAATGCTTCTCCAAATTTATTACGCACACAACCAAACTGTTGAACTCTCTACCAGCGTCTGTGTTCCCTTCCAAAACTATAACCCATCTGCCATCAAAGAAATAGTGACCTGGCATCTTCTGTACTCAGTCGCTCCATAATAGACCCCATCCATCGTTTTCCATCAAGCGTGATCGAGGTGAAGAACCCCTGTTCTTAACCTCGAAGGTTTCTTTTGGATGTGGATGTGTCTTTATGGCGTCAGGTAATTATTTTTATAGGTATAGGTATGGTAAGTCAATGTTTGCCTCAGAGGGATCTTCTTATTTTCGTCCGACACGACTACACATAACAACATGTTTCTCCCACTTCAAGGCTAAAAGATGATCACCCGGACATCTACGAAAGGTGTCCGGGAAGCGACCTAGACGAAAGATACGTAGCGCGCTTATAGAACTGCTGCAAAATACGTCCGGAGAATGATTATTTTGATATCAGCCAATTTGGCGATACTCATCGTACAGCTCAGCGGTTGCCCAAATTTCATGAATGTGCCAGGCCATACAATGGAAGGTATGGATTCAGAACTATGAAATCATCGCGCTCCATAGCGGTAGCAAAGTAGGTCATACGCGATCATTCGCTATACTTTTGCAACAACTAGTTGAGATTTTTGGATTGTACGAGCGTAGCTTAGGACACTAGCAAATACATAAATGTTCAGCAGGTTTCGAGAAAGATCGTTTACGTTATAGTTGAAGAACTTCCTATATATATACGTTTGTTGATCGCTTGCACACATTCACAAAGGCTCTAGTCTAGTACCTTATCGATGCCTGAAGAATAACGAACAGAGCGCTGCAAATGTGTACGTATAGAAAGCCAAGTTTCTGTGGTATCGACGAGTCACAGCCGGCTGGCCAGAGGTCGGTCGTGTTACCGATACACACACCGCGACCAAGTTGACCAAGCCGCAGTCGACCGAAAAGTGCTAAATGTGCACTGATTAGCAACCGACGTATTAATGTGCGAAATGCAACACACTACTCGGAATACGAAGGTATTGTCCCGTATTCTACAAAGGGATACAAGTGCAATATGGCAGCAAACTGAGTAAAACGTTGAACGTGTAACCTTGGGCACTGCAATAGAAACGATCAATGAAGACTGCGACTGCGTGCTGTACACCAATGTAATGTGCTAATGTAGGCGCTGCAGTCGACTGGCAAACTGACGACGAGTCTTACTTAGACTAGATTATCACTCAAATGTACGAACAGAAAATGAAGGCGTCTGGCGAGATGGACGGACGCGAAAGACGGGATGGATTTTTTTCATTAGTAGCCTACAGTGAAGAAATCAAATAACAAAAGATAAAATAAACATAACTGGTATCTGTTTATTTTAATGTAATGTAATAACTCGTAAAAGGCATAACGACTAGAAACCTGCACAATCCATTCAAGACAATCTTATGAGAGATTGATAGCCATTAATGAGTTTTTGAGCAATATAAAAACAATAATTACAAGCACCATCAACGACTTAACACGTTTCTCTGCATTGGCGCTTGGCGCTCACTATTTTTAACGAAGCGTTAGGCCATTTTATGCCAAATACTGAAGTTACTTGAACCAGACAAAACTTTCACTATATATATACCAGGGTGAAATAGGTAATGTATCCATGAATCCAAACAAAACCAAATTAGCTCAATCATTCACTCCTGCCATTATTCACAGGAATGTTTCAAGAGACAGAAAGCCTCACTCGCATGTGCTCTCGGCACTTGGGCAGACAAGGACGCTACAAATTACTGTAACTACATAACGATAACGACCATTTTCACAATACTTACAGTGGATTAACCGTTTACGACCGCTTCATATCGCATAACTTGGCAAATTTTAAATCAATATGTAATAATCATCATGGCAGCACATTCATCAACTTTAATATTATGAAACAAACTTAACGAGAAAACTGTGTAACTGCCAAGGTTAAAGAGATCTTTCGAGTCTAGAGCAGACGCTTCATCATATTATATTTGGCTCGTTTGAGTACGGTAGTAAGTAGTAACTCAATCCCTCTCAGGAACTACGACGCCTTAATCCTGTTTGAGCGTAGAGTGTTTAAACAAGCATGGTGATCTCCAATTCGAAAGATCATAATAGAATGTGCTTTGTGCTCAATTAAGTATTAGCTGTGTAAAAGATCTTTTGTGAAGCTTGTGACGTAGCGCGAAAACACGAAATCCTGTCCGGTTAGCACAAGGAAGCGACTTTATCATTACATATATGCTCGTCCCACATTCTGGCGTGATATGACGGCTAAACTTAGATATGTCCGAAAGAATTGAGAATCCAAAATCTAGGCCATCACCGTTATAACACTGAGAGTGAACCGCCGCGATGTTCATGCTAATACGTCTGTATGTATTTTTTTATCTATGATTATTATATTTTCGTCAATTATGGACCGATTTTGAAAATTATTCTCTATTGGTAGAGGAAGCTTGCGCGATGACCCCATATTTTATTAACGTCGCACTCTCAACCTTATTGCTGATGACATGGACTGTTGCGCTGTGGGTGAATTTACAAGAACAGCTGTCTGCTACCTATAGGATTTGCTATATTAAACAGTGGAACTTTTTAAATATTAAGTGTGCTACAATATCGAATTGGGTCTAGCCTGTAAGAATATTTGTATGTTATATTAACTTCCTTTCACTGTTATTTACACATATTTGAATTTGTGTGGTGGGCTAGGTATAAGTGCCATTTAAAGTGAAAAATAAACACATACAGACTTTAAAAATCCCATATAAAGTTGAAAATCATTTTAATTTCGGAAGTCGCTAGCAAAAAACGAAAATAAACGAAGACCGACTTGACTTGAAAAAGTTTTTTATCTTTAAGTCTAATCCTTTGTTGCTAATAAACGAGTGGTATTAATTCGCGCGTCTCATTCAAGTGCCGCATATTAATAACCTTCTTACGTAGCACGGCCTGCTCACACCAGGCGTCATTTACTTCACACATTTTTTGACAATCTACTTGTAAGCTTGCGCATGACCTGAATAATGGCAAACAACGTCGTTGTTCCGACGCGTAGGCAACGTACGCGCACTATAAAAAAATCTATCAAATCACCAGACAGTTAATTGCGAAGTCGTAAAAGGTCTAATAAAAAGATAACTTCCATTTTAAAAGTCGGTTAAACAATTCGAGCCGCGCATTGGGGCCCGATCTAGGGTGTCTATCACAAAGTTAAACAACCAATAAGGTGTAAGAGTGTGTGCCAAGAGACACTTGAAGTAGTTATGTAAGTAGTTCAAGGCGGGTCATTGGCAGCAGACGATATTGTTGCAGACATAAGCCAGACGGACAAAAAGTGAAACCGCAGTTTTTCATTAAAAAAAAACCACAGCCGCAGCACGGTTGGTAATGAATGAAGAAACGAAACGACAGTCACGTTATGAGCCACAACTATGAAACGTTAACTTTAAATTCATCTTATTGCTGTACGGTCATTTGCTTCATTAATTCATTTCGCGCTCATTTCACAAAGATTCTTTTGCTCAGACTGATAGATTTGTAGAACAGAAAAAAAGGAGACCGTCGGAGGCAAAGCTTCTCTTAAAAAAAACCCAAATTATTATTTGATTGAGAGGCGGCAGACGTAATCACTAGTCGCGTCAAATATCTGGCGAGACCCTGGATCCCACGTGTCCACCTGCATCACACACCATGAAATTTGCATATAAGTCTAATTTTGAAATGATACAATCTAAATTCAATGTAAGACGCGTGTCTCGACAGCTAGGCCGTTATTACATAAAAACTTTGTTCGGCCTAATAGATTTCACCTTAGAGACGCCGCACAGTGGGCTGAAAATCGATCTTCATAGTCATTTAAAACTTTTTCTCATTTTCATTTATTTTTTTATTGTGAAAGGCTTCTAATGACTTCAGCAGTCATGAATGTGTACAAGAAATATCATTACGACATTTTAAAAAATTATAAAAAATAAATGAAGAAAATTTTGTATGGAGCCAAAGTAATAAATCGAAATATCTTCAAAACCGCTGCCTTAACCGTTATATCCTTACAGATGGTTGTTCTACGATTTAATTGTGATTTTTGGTGTACTTCATGTAACGGTAACAGCTGCGGTTTTTTTTTTTAAATACAAACGTTTTATTTTTAATGGTTTAATAAAAAATGAAGTTATATACGTTTTATAAACTAGAAATTTTGCAGAAAGGTATCTGTATTTTAGTGAAACACTATCACATTAACAAAATTATGAAATATTTTCAATAACACTTAGAAAAAAGTATTTAGCGATAATTTAATTACGCTTTCTTCGAACTATTTTTTCACTGTGTTGTATGATTGTTTACCTATTAGGAATTACCTAATCACCCAAATTATATTATTTACTTAATGTTCTTAGTATGAGTTACCGTAATTTACCCATTTCTTGAGGTCAAGCCTATATGCTATGTGCAAAAGGCATTCCATAGTATTGATTCGAGCGTGTAATGTTGTTGACAGTCCAAATTTATAAAGATCTACGGACACTGATATTTTCTTCACGGAATCCAACTCATTCATGTTCGAAGGTTTTGCTAAGAAAAGGTAGCAGCTGGAACTAGATTTTGCATCTGATAAGTAGGTGCAAATTTTTCCTTCAATCATCGTCATCATTAATTTATGGTTGACCACATTAGTTCCGCAATCTACAGGGCGAAGTGTAGCAAGGCCTTGGATTTATCCAAATTGTATCATCTTCACGTGTGATTTTAAGTGGTACCAGGGAAGTCATGAAAACACTTAAATCGTCTTGGTCACCGCTTGTACTCTGCTTGTATCTACTTTGATTAGATGCACCATCGAATCCCCACTTGCATATCATAGTCAAACACCTTTCATTCGTAACTTCAGGTAAACTTTCCAATATTCTTTGCGCTGTTTTGTCAAGCAAACCTTGCAATGTGATCTTGGCCGAATTATCTGTCACGGTGATTGTCTCCTCTGGGGGATAGCACAGTAATTTTGATTTCTGTACTTTGTAATAAGAAGGATATATATCCTTTGCCCCTTCTCGCATGGCTGCTTCTCTCAAAGTTACGTATTGCCATTTTGTAAGTTTTAAATAAAGAAATAGACCCAGAGCTTTTTCGGGCGAAAAAACAGGTTTAGATGGTTTTCTAATAATATCCATAAATTTGTGAGCTTCTACGGGGTTCTTCAGCATGTACTCAATAACAGTTGCAATACTTCCCTGACCTTCTTCTCTCGATTGAACTGCAGTTGAATATGCTAATTCAGTGCTATCGCGACCTTTCCGGTTGATTGTTCTTCTCTTTTTCTGTTGAGTACTTAGCTCTTCAAAAGGTTTTCGGGGTGCTGATTATCTCTTTGTCATCGTTCCAATCGATGATGTTGTTGAAGTTGATGTCGAAGGCTCAGGTTCAGGTCAGCTTGTTTCAGAACTTTCAACAGTTGGTTGTATACAACTAGGCCAGTCGATGTTTGCTTCAAGCCAAGCTCCGTAGTTTTTTTTGAAATATGCGAAGTTCCTTTGGGATTTCTTCCATCTCATCACTGCAGCTCTCGTGAATCTTTGGCAAAAGATCTTCAAAGTCAAACTGTCTTCATCAGAAAGACTATGATCCAGGCGAGAAACAACTGTATCCAACAACTTGTCACTATCATTCATCTTATGAGAATTTTTTAAGATGACAAACAAATCTAGGTTTATAACAAGACCCTCCATAGTTTGCACTTAAGTAAACAATTATCAATGTGAAAGATAGAAATGCTCAAAACGAACTAAGTTATAGAATATAGTGCAGTTCTATTTATATGCATTATTTTGCTTAACTACCCTCATTATTGTTATAATATTTAGCTTAACCACGCTATTAATATCATAATCCTAAGAATCAGGCACTAATTACGGTAACTCATACTAAGAACATTATGATTATTATATAATTTGGGTGATTAGGTAATTCCTAATAGGTAAACGATCATACAACACAGTGAAAAAATAGTTCGAAGAAAGCGTAATTAAATTATCGCTAAATACTTTTTTCTAAGTGTTATTGAAAATATTTCATAATTTTGTTAATGTGATAGTGTTTCACTAAAATACAGATACCTTTCTGAAAAATTTCTAGTTTATAAAACGTATATAACTTCATTTTTTATTAAACCATTAAAAATAAAACGTTTGTATTAAAAAAAAAAAAAACCGCAGCTGTTACCGTTACATGAAGTACACCAAAAAATCACAAATAAATCGTAGAACAACCATCTGTAAGGATATAACGGTTAAGGCAGCGGTTTTGAAGATATTTCGATTTATTACTTTGGCTCCATACAAAATTTTCTTCATTTATTTTTTATAATTTTTTAAAATGACGTAATGATATTTCTTGTATATATTCATGACTGCTGAAGTCATTAGAAGCCTTTCACAATAAAAAAATAAATGAAAATGAGAAAAAGTTTTAAATGACTATGAAGATCGATTTTCAGCCCACTGTGCGCCGCTTGCGGTCTAAAACCGAGGCTCAACTGAATATAATACCCCTTTGACTTATCAACTTGTTCTATTAAACTACACTTAGGGGAATCCTTTGCAATGTTCGTCGCGCCGAGACCGAGTTTGTGTTGGTTGACTATATCTTTAATACTGAAAAACCAGTTCTATTGAAATAGGATGTCTGTGACGGTCAGTTGAACCCGGAAAAAGACAGGGACTTTTCATTTCGTTAAATGAAAAACTTCGGCGGTAATCAATATTAAATTGAGGATGAGGAAAAATACTTCCTAAATACATAGATTTCCAATTAATTTGTTTGACTAACAAAGGCAGATCGCGTATAATTTGTTCAGCTAATGTGAATAACTAATTCTAATTTATTTATGTATATATGTAAGTTGATCAGATATATACGAAACTAGTCCTCGTTTGTTGTCAAACAAGATGATTAATATTTATATTATGTTTCATTCAAATCATCAATAAACTTCCATGACTAAGAAACCGCAGTCTAATTCGTATGTCGTCGGCGAGGCCACAACCTATTTTCAAGTCATTGCTGCAACATTTTCGTCTCCTCTTAAAAGCCAAGATTGGCTAAAAACGCTCGTCAATTGCCATACTTAGCAAAAGGGCTGCAACAAGCAATGAATGGTGATTAAAGATGGCGCAAAAGAATTGAAATTTTAAACAGGATTGGAAAACAGATGAATGACATGTCTACGATGATGCGGGGAAGGGCAGAGAAATAAGACTCTGATGAAAGTATATTAAGATTTGTGTTGAAACAGCACAGATAGAGAGGCCTTTTTGAACAATTAGAAATCACAATGCAAAAACTGTAAATAATTTGTTTTAAGCAACTTTCCACCATGTCTGAGCCAGAGGCAATAAGGAGAGGACTGTTTTAAAATTACTCAGCAGCAAACAATGTTATCATAATTAATGATAAATTCAAGGGTTAATTTAATAGGATCAGAAACAAAATGTATGTTACAAAAAAATTAAAGCATGTCAATTTCCAGCCATTTTTAAATGCAAGTTCATGCCTTGCTCATATTAATTTCTGAAATAAAATTCCAAATTATTGATTTCTGCCTGTCAGTAACCTTTTACTTTCCCTTTATTCAATGATCGTCCAGGTTCTATCAACCTACTAAAAGAGCTACAATTCTGTTTGGTAGATCAAAGCACTCTGACACAACCCATGGAAAATAACTCCTTAGCAACAAAGACACAATGTAAAACAGAAGATAAAAAGCTTTCTAGGCCACCCGCCTTAATGAAATTCAACAAATTGTCGAGGAACTCACAGCATATTGTGCAAACAATATCACAATCAACTTTAGTACTCAATGTAAATGGGACCCAAGTACCAATCTGTTGATAAGCCGCAGTGGCTAACATAGTCATATTTTCCAGTTAGAATAACCTCAGTTATTGACATTCTAATAAACATTTGTTTTATAACCACAATACATTCAGCAAATAATTCAGCACAAAATTGTTACAACTGAACTGTATAGAAGGTTGCCTTAAGTGTTTTCATGCAGTTTATTACTGCATGAATGCACTCATGTATGAATCCATAAAGTTTCCTTTACATGCACCCGTTGCCGGTGATTTTCACGGCACGATAAAAAAATGCAATCATTGTAATTTTACTATGGATATCGGAAATTTTAGATTTAATGTAAAGAATAGGATTCCTAAGATTGTTATAATCAGAAAAGATTTATGATTCAAATAATATGATCTGTCAAAATAACAAAAGCCTTATATGATTGGCAGATTGTTTCAGTGACCTAGGTGATTCCGGTAGAATTCACTTATTAGAATTGGGTATTCACTGAACTGCTCAATATATTCCAACCCTGACAACAAAACCCATGTAGTAAGCCTGTGATACAATGGTACATGTACTTTACATTAATTATACACAAACTACTGTTTTCCATAGTAAGGAAATAGGTTATTCTACTTGAATATAGACCTTAGTTAATAGTTCTATTGCTTCAGGGATGATGTTTCAATGATTTTGATGATGAAGATAATCCAAAGCTGATGATTGTGCTCAGTACAGGACAGCCGGAAAACACTCACTTACAACACACAGACCTCACCACTGCTATTGTCAACAGCTCACCAACTCCTGAGTATGCTTCATGTTTCTATGGTGCCATATTCTTCCACACACTTAATAAACGCCATAATACTCTAGAAGACATTCAACATAAGTTCTCTTTGTTTGAAGCTCAGTCCAAGTAGTATATAAAACCTCTTTTGAGGAGGTCTCTTTTTTTCTTATACAGGAGTCTGCAAACAGTCACAGGGCACAGGTAGCACACTTTCACTATTGCACAACTAAACACTAGCCACCAGAGACCGGAGCACTCATCACCACCGCGGTAGCACCGAGTACGAGAACAAAGAACTCGCCGAACAAGAGGCTAGTCTAGCGCCACTCCTGCCAACTGCGGCTCAATCACACCCGATCTAATAAGATTAGCGAGGTCAGTGGGTAAACATGGAGAGGCAAGGGCCAGGGGAGGCGCGGCCACTGACCTGCCATGGTGGCGCGCCGCTCAGCTGACGACGGGCGAGAGACACAAAGCGCGGCACGACTTGGCGCGGTGCTGCGCGGCGACGTGCGGCTCCCGACACCAGCCCGCCTCCGCCGAGCCCGGACCGTCTCGGCAACCTCTGCCGCCGACACCGGCCCGCCCGACGACGAGAGGTCGCAGACAAAAAAATCGATAGGTCGTCAACCTCCGCCGGCGGTCGGCCGGAGCCGGTCCCGGGCGGGCCGACGCACCGCCGCCCGCTTGCCGAGGGACCGTCCCAGACGAAGATCCCTCCGAAGCTTCAGCGTCCGAGATATAACAGACCCAAATTCGCCATTTTGAAACGGGAACAATGAGATATTTACTTTTGAACGTTAGGACAGTCGCGGACGACGTCAGTGACGGTTAACGGACGCGGCGCGAAACGCGAGATATCCCAGACGCTACACCGCTGTAAATAAATACGTACTCTGACTAGAAATCCCTTCGTCACCGCTGCCAATATCCGACATCGCAATCCACACCGAAATCTACAGGCGATCCACCGATCTTTTCGGAGACTCTCGGACACAGCACAAAATAGTTTATGGTTTCGAAGCCATCAAAATTAAGTTCTCTATGGTGTCGACTTCAACAACACAAAGAATATTGTATTTTTTATTTTTTATTACTATATTTTGCACTTTTAAAAACCGAAATAAATTATGATTTATGAAAGAAGTATGATTTTATTTAAAAATGTCTTCTTAATCTCGTTTGAATACACTCTAAAGGCGAACATGCAATCAAGACATTGAAACAGCCCTTTCCAGTTTTTGACGCAATCTCTTGTACTCTAGATTTTAGATTATGGTACTGACATTCTTTGTCAAACATGGGGTAATAAGGAAACTCACAAAATTGTCGTATTTGAACACACTGAACACGATTTGTAAGATAATTATGTTCTATGGTTTATAAAGAAAAATACGATTTGTCTGGCTTCAGTTCATGAAACTCATAAATTTACATGAATTCTGTTTAATATGCATAGTTATTTGGGGACCCTACACTATTTTATCCAAAGTAATAACTGCGGTGATTTTTACTGAATAGTTTAAATGGCCTTAGTAAAAGTCTATCACCGGAATGGTCAAATTTAAAGATGGTATTGAATGAACAATAAAAGTCGTAAAGCATTTGCGGAGTATTGCCTGACGTTTGAGTATCCTTCAACATGGCAACTCAAATCATAATGCGCTGGCCGCTGAGCCCGGGGTTAAAACTGAATAACGGTCAATTTTACCACAGGCAAAGATTTATCGAGTTTGTTTATTTTTTTTTTCAATTTGTAGACACGTTACGTCTACTTTTCGCGACTCACAAGACACCAAGCTATACATGGCTCTGTTTCTTCGCAATGTAAATGGCGTTACAAGTTTTTTTACGCGTTGACTGATTTACATCTCATTTCTCGTCTCCAGTCTACCCGGGGGGTCAGTATATCAGTGTGATTATAGCTCTTTATAATGTGTCCGTTTCGATTGCTCGGCCACAGTGTCGTAGAAAAAAAACGACCTCATCAACATTACGAAGGAATTTGTAAAAAACTAGTAATGAAAGTCGCAAATTCGTAGATCCAATATTCAGAAAGTTATAAAGGTTTAACCATGGCCGCGCGGTCGGCACAGGGAGAACCGCGCGGCCACGCAGTTTTCTTAATCGGCGCTTAGTAGAGCTGTGGTAGAGGGCCCATTCTTTTCGCTAACCACTGATAAGATTTCGAAGAACATGTAGATAGTATGAATAAAACTCTAATGTTTGGATTTTATGACCTACAGCACTTAAATGCTATGGCCGCGCGGTCGGCACAGGGAGAACCGCGCGGCCACGCAGTTTTGTTAAACAGCGCTTAGTAGAGTTATGGTAGGGGTCCCATTCTTTTTGCTAACCACTGGTACGATTTCGAAGAACATGTAGATAGTATGAATAAAACTCTAATGTTTGGATTTTATGACCTACAGCACTTAAATGCTATGGCCGCGCGGTCGGCACAGGGAGAACCGCGCGGCCACGCAGTTTTGTTAAACAGCGCTTAGTAGAGTTATGGTAGGGGTCCCATTCTTTTTGCTAACCACTGGTACGATTTCGAAGAACATGTAGATAGTATGAATAAAGCCCTAATGTTTAGATTTCACGACCTACAGCACTTAAAACCTATAATGCGAGTTAAAAGTAGGGTGACCAAGATTTATGGTGCGTCAATCAGACATTTTCTAAAGCAGCGATCAGATCAGCGAGGCTCAGAGGAATTGACAGGACAAAGATTTTCTTTTATTTGAAACAAAAATGGTTATTCTAAAGAGGATCTAATAATATTTAGGTAGCATGGAAAAAGAAATTAACACAATCTAATGAAAATGTAAACTTTTTGAGAAAAAAATACTTTCAATAAAGGAGTTCATAATAAAAAAAAACGCTTCCCAAATTCAAAAAGTAAGCACCTAAAGTTGATATTTGATGTTGATACGACATCTTAAATCTTATTGCGCATAGTGTGAGAAATCTGACAAACATTTTGAAACTTACGGTTTGGTATGATAATGTGTTTAAATAGCCACGAGAGTGCAGGATTCTGATTGTGTAGTACAAGCACTCGGAAACTGCTTTATTTAGTTTTTGAGTGCCGTTACGTCTCGCTTTAGTGCATGAATGGAGACAAACAAACGCATGCGCAAAATGTCATTTTTGTGAAGTTATTTATAACGGCTATCATACGGTTATCACACGGTTGGCGCAATGGTTGAGTGATTGACTGCTGCGCAGCATGTCGCGGGTTCGATTCCCGAACGGAACAAATATTTGTGCGATCTGCAAGTATTTGGTCCGGGTCTGGGTATTTTTCTATCTATATTATGTATGTATTTACAAAAAAAAAGTTGCTTAGATTGTGACTATATGGCGTTGTGTGAAATGTCCAAGGATATTATTATTATTATATTTAATTTTTATATATGCCTTACCCGCAAAGCAAGCTCACTGACATACACAATCATGCAATTCTTGCAAGTCTTGTGTCTATGGTTTAGTGATACGATGTAACAAATTTTTAAGTTCTGGGGCTATAGATGTTACGATTTTTTAGAATAAAAAGAAATACCGATGAAGAGTTTCATCAGTATTTTTTATATTGAGTAACTTGCATATCAAAAACAATAGGCATAGGCAGGTATATTTTTTTCGTATAGGTAAGTACTAATCCAATAGACAATCATTAATCCTTTTTACAATAAAAGGTACCAATTGAAAATGTCTAATCGATGCACCATAAATCTTGGTCACCCTACTTTCAACTCGCATTATAGGTTTTAAGTGCTGTAGGTCGTGAAATCTAAACATTAGGGCTTTATTCATACTATCTACATGTTCTTCGAAATCGTACCAGTGGGTAGCAAAAAGAATGGGACCTCTACCACAGCTCTACTAAGCGCCGTTTAAGAAAACTGCGTGGCCGTGCAGTTCTCCCTGTGCCGACCGCGCGGCCATAGCATTTAAGTGCTGTAGGTCATAAAATCCAAACATTAGAGTTTTATTCATACTATCTACATGTTCTTCGAAATCGTATCAGTGGTTAGCAAAAAGAATGGGCCCTGTACCACACCTCTACTAAGCTCCGATTAAGAAAACTGCGTGGCCGCGCGGTTCTCCCTGTGCCGACCGCGCGGCCATGGTTAAACCTTTATAACTCTCTGAATATTGGATCTACGAATTTGCGACTTTCATTACTAGTCTTTTACAAATTCCTTCGTGATGTTGACGTGGTCGTTTTTTTTCTACGACACTGTGGCCGAACAATCGAAACGGACACCTTTATAATTATGAATGGTGTTTCTATATTTGATGTGCTTGCTGGCGGGAACCGCAACTTGGTATCATGTCATACAGTTTGTTCCAACGGAAGTTAGAGGTCAACTCACGCACAATTTTTTTTTAAATTGCATTATCTGCTGATGTAAGACAAAGTAAATAAATTCAAGAAGTCACAAGAAGTTAGATAAAATTAAATCAGGCTAATTACACAAAGTTATCAAACGAGTAAGAATTCCAAACTTTAAAGATTTAAGAAGTAAAAATAAGCTATACCTATTTTTGTTAGATTATATATTTACGTTTAAGATAAAAGCTTCCCTATTTATTTATAAACAGTTAGTGTGAATTAAAATCTGTTCCCGATAACCAGCTTTCGTTAGTTTTGTTGGCTTGCCTTAGTTCGGCAGGTGCACACAGCACAAGGCCTTAGCCGCACCGGCCACCGCATCGTCGGCACAACAACAGGTTAACAAGTTCTGGTCTCGTTCTTCGTTGCTTGATTCAGGGATATTCAAATAAGGCTCACAAGAATTATTAAGGAATTAATGAAACAACACTGTAATATTACAAATGACTATAATTTTTGTCACAATTTTTCCATACAATGTTAATAATAACTTTTTACCTTATATCTATTTATAATACATTACTTATTTATTATTAATGTTGTATTTCAATATTTAAAATTCTTCCTGTTTATTTTCTAATTACATTTCACGGAGTCAGTTTCAGATGAGAGAGGTTTATAATTTAATTTAAACCAAATTTTCCGAAGGATCGTACAAAGTTTAACGTAATTTTGAAAAATCGACCTCGAATACTTTATTATGATACACTATGATGTAATTCGATTAGATCTTATTATACTAAAAATATTTCTTGCTTAGTCACTACGAGAAGTAGTTTTATCGTTAAAAACTGTACAAACATATCAACTTTAGTGTTACCGCTAGCGTAAATATTATAAACGGACACACGAACCAATCACGATCAGATGTGAACAGGCGACATCGCTCAACAATCACGATACTGAAAACATTCGTTAATTAATACAATACATGTTAAGGTAAATTGTACTTTATAATGCGAACCGTGAGGGCGCGGCGCGGCGACCATACTAATAAATAATTGACCAAACGAAATGCAACTAAACCTCGTCCGCTGCGGCGCCATGTCCGGTAGCTGTGGCCCAACTCGCTCTCGTAGACGTTTCAAGAGGTAGGCGGCAGTTACTGCGGACACGTTGTCGCTTCAATTCTCCGCAACATTCAGTGAAACACATTGCATTTCAACGGCTGTCTCCGAGCACATAAAGTTTGCCTTGCGCCGCCCGGCGGTGTCCAGCCGCCACGCCCACAGCTCGTGGGTGCAGGCTGTACACGACCGACCCGCGGCAAGCGCCGCGCCGCGTCGCCCACACTATGATAACAAGCACCGTAATCAAATGCGAGTTGTTTGAGTAATGCAGGCTTCTGGAATAAACCCTTGGCTGTCTTCGCACTGGGATTACGAGACCACTATGATATGCGATAAACTTTACTTCTATGTACTTATAACGTTCAACGGTTTAGTTTAATGGAGCCATAAAGCAGCCAAGGTTCAAAATAACTATATTTCAACGATGAATAACAAGCAAGTATAATATAATAATATTAATAAAATTGAGCTAGAATAAGAACTCCGCCTTCTGATTGGCGCGCGACCCCTGCACCACGCACCTGTTCGCGATATGGACCTTTCAGTACATAACAGAAAAACAAGAAGAAGAATACATAATATGTAAATAAGACTGGCGCCTGTAATAGTCACAGACGCCATCATCGTGTATCTCCTTATTTAAAACATTTCAATATAAAAAAGTCAGCCTAAATAAATAAAAGTTCATTAATATTCAAGGGATGAGCGGTGCAGGTGGGTCACCAACAATAAATGCTATGTGTACGAAACTACTGAAAGTGACGTGACAAAGTATTCAGATAAATTAATTTAATTAGAGAGGCGAAGTACAGAGCGTACTGCAGCGTTCACTCGCCGAGATATTATTGCTTTCATTCGAGACTATATAGTTACGATATTGCTTTGTTACTCCTGCATTTACGTATGTTTTGGCACGACAATACTGAGAGAAGCAACACGGATGAACGCGACGCCACGGCAGACGGAGAGGGGGCCATAAGCGATCCTAATTCACAACCAAGCGGCGCCGGGGCGCATTATCATACAACTCTAACGGACCCGAGACGCGCCGTCTGCACGACACCCGACATATCCCAGCTCAGTCCATTCTATGAGTGTGAACGTGTTTGAAACAATACACGGCACTGAACATGTTTAAGTCGCTCGACATTTCTGCCGCATCTAATCATCTAATTCAAATGCATCGAGTTACTTCAGTAAGATCATTTAATCGTGCTGTAATGAAACCAGCTTTATTTACAAATGTTCATAAGTTGCACAGCTGTCGTGCAGACGTGCTCCGACGGGCCTAGACTTCGACAGCAGTGCGAGCTCGTGAGTCGTGCAACTATAGTCGCCAATAAGATACCATACAGAACTTGAGTTCAAGATCGACGTGACATTTAAATGCTTCGGAATTCCCTATAAAATGATTACTAGTTCACGATCGCCACTCAAGTCCTGTCAGTAAGCTTAGCGTCGACTTGGATGGTATGCTCACGTCAATTTAATGATACTATAATAATGAGCGAACGAAAACTGAACAAATGGTTTTATAACAATTGTACTAAGTTTTAATATTATAGATAATATTTCAAAATTTCATAATATTGCCTCGAGTTAGAGTGAATTTTACAAAAATATACATATTGTACAAATAGTTGAGCGACTCAATGCATACACTGGTCAACCCTACGCTGCCTCAGCAGCCGAGCGGCCAGCGCGCGCGCCGCCCGCGGGACTCACATGCTGCGAGAGCGGCGCGAGGGGGCTACATGACGGCTTGTGGGTTAAGCTGGAGGACAGACTCGCAATATCTCACTGAAGACGATGAAGTTAGTTTCCATAACCATGTTTGTGCTTCCCTTATTACATTTAGTGTCTAACAAAAAAGTGAGATCACAGAAAATGAAAAGACATTTTCAGATTGTGAAACAGAAGAGTTCGTAGCTGCTGTTCCCACTGATTTTGAGATGCAGAGGAATTCAGAGAACGATGTTCCAATACCGGCCGTTCCACGGTATACCTCAGAGATACGGAGTAGGTACTCTACGACCTCCACTTAAATTATTCTTGACCGATTCGATTATAGAAAGAGAACCTTCAGCGAATAAAGAAGCAGTATCAAGTGGTACAAGTAAAGATAGATGGTTAGTAGCCATGAAGAATAAAATCGATTCTTTACAGAAGTTCAGAAGTAAATATAAAGTAGTTAAATCCAACCATGACCGTACATGCTTTATGTATTATAGTATATGATGCAGCCATAAGGCTTTGAGGATGGCACATCAACAGTATGTCACCAAAAAAGAGCCTCTACGGGTTAAAGCAGGCGACGCGCTGCTGTAATTATTGATACTCTCAAATCTTTAGGTTTTGAGAATCATGGGTGATATGAAAATCATAACAGCACTCTACGTCGATGTCGGAACAGCGAGGCACAAACATGCTGTGGGAAACACATGTATTTACATTTATCATTTAAACCAACGTTAGAAATATGTCTGATCCTCAGTTAGGTGCCGAGAGCTTGACCTCGAGTCTTTACTGCCAAGCGGTCTGCGGGACTCGCTGGCGCCGCCTCGGGTGTGTATGTGTGTACAAGACTAACACTAACTCGTTGATAGAGACTTACATTATGCTACAGTTTAGTCCAGCACGACCGACCTCACCACTCGCCTCTATTCTATCATACAAATCTAATCTTTATGCACCTGATAGGAAAGTCGAAAGTCACTCGTGTTAGCCGAACGGTTAAGTGCAAGCGGCCCTTAACGATATTATTATACACGACGTAACTGCAATTTAATAATAAAAATATAATAATAACAATAGACATAATAATTACGAGACAGAACACTCTCCCGACATTGCACTCCGTTGCAAGAAGGACTATTGGCCGGTAAGTCTTATTCGAGAAATGAAAAACTTAGAAATACAACGAGCGTGCAGGGCAGACGGTCCAAGTAAGCCGAGCGGTAGGTACTTCCTCCAGCGCAGTCATTAGTTTTAAGAGACGTGAAAATAAACGACACGATTTTGCGCGTTGAGAAGTATCTCTGATCGGATTATATTTTCCGTAAAGTTATCGACCGTCTGCGCTGAACACTCAACACGAGCGGTGCAAGCACGGCGCGACTGTGGCGCGGGGCCCGCCCTACGCCTCGCGGCGCCACAGCCACGCCACATCACGCCACGTGGCGCCACAGTCGCGGCACGTTGCGCCACAGTCGCGGCACGTTGCGCCACAGTCGCGGCACGTTGCGCCACAGTCGCGGCACGTTGCGCCACGGTCGCGCCGCGCGGCACCGGGTAACGCAGTGGTAGCGTGTGTAGGCCTTTATTTCGTTCACAGCGGACGCACCACGACCAGCAAACTCTTTGCTTATATCATTATAAATGATTGAATAAAAGCGCGACGTAGATTGATAAAAACTGATTTAAGTACAATAATAAAAGAAGATCACAGCTCGTAACACATAGTATTCAAAGGAACACGAGAACAGGAACATTCGAGTACAGTTTGCGAGGGGCAAGCTATACGCCAACGTAGTGTTCGCTTGTTGAGACACAAGAATCTATTCAAAGGTTCAAAGTCGTGGCGCTGCCGGCATTATCATAAAAACATCCCAATCGATCAGCCATCGTGAAAGTAATGCAAAGATATACAAAAATACCGCGGCATTAGTATCAAGAGTACTTCCAAACAGGACGCGAACAGAAAACGTTTCAAACACATACAGAATACACGACCGCGTTAATGTACAAAATAAAAGCGAAAACATAGAAATAGTGTTATTGTAATATTTATTTTTAAATAAAAAATATAATATCAAAAAAGCGTAATAAAGCACTCATTATGTACAAGGCGTTGTTATTGTGAACAGTTGTCGCTCAACAGTGTCTCACGCGGGCGACGCCACGCGCTCACCAATCAGCCATACGAACGTTTGCTCGTGGGATTTGTAGTGAAATTGTGAAAATAAAAAAAAATCACACTTGTTTACACTGCGGTCTGGATTGGGGTTAAGTTATTTATATTCGAGTAAAACACCCAAGTTAGTAATACATTTCAAATTTGGTATCTTTTAAAATAAAACATTTTTTTATTTAAGTGTTTGAGTTTAGTGAGCTAGTCCTCAAGCTCGTCTTTTAAGCAAGTCTAGTCCTCAAGCTCGTCTTTTAAGCAAGTGTTCATTGATTGGCTCGCGCGCAGCAGCGACAACCAAACTAAATAAAAACATCAGTAACACTAAGCACAACGGCGCCGCAAGCACGCATCGTTAATAAGTCACAATAAATATAAAATAATATATCTTAAGCAATCTTAAATACCCTGTTGATTTCTTTTTTTTAAATTATCATGTTTCCCCTTTTGAATTACGAAAAAAAATAATAAAAAAGACGCATTGCAATAGTGCTGCGGTACGAACTCGTACGATAAACCTTATCCTAGCCAGACCAGAACGATTTTGGAGATCATGTTACATGTAGTGACGTCACTCTCGCGGGGTTACTACACTTTGTATAAAGTGTGTACTTAGTGTACTGCGAGCACTAGAGAGGTGCAGAAGGTCGGCTCTATTCGACAAGTGAACTCGCGCGCACACATTAACAAACGCCCTCGCGACTGGTATGCTTGAGATCGTGGGTGTGCGTGCGTGTTCGTTGGTTGCATGGAGCAGATCTTCTATACCAGTGCCAGGTGAATGTGTGCGGCGCAAGCCGTCCAGTTGGGAACTGTAGTCAGGTCGCAGTGGGTGTGTGTGCGAGCCGTAGCCGCGGCACTATGCGCGCACGCAACACATTGAGCACGATCCGACGATCACGAGACCTCTCCGGCGACTACCCCTCCACTAACTATCATATAAATTCTTCCGAGTAAACCTATCATTAACGTATATGTCTTTATTACGTATGTTATTTCGTTTTTAGCTTATATTTAAGACTTTAAGACTTTATCATTTTGTGCAAAGAAAAGACTCTTATTAATTTAAGATTTTTGTACAAGATTGTTTTACTCCCCGATGTGTCCTCCATACGTACACCCGCCTGCGCAGGTGTGCCATGCGGGAGGACTCACGTGTCGACTACTACAATAGGACCCCTATGTTGTAAGATCTATATACTCTTTACACGACCCGATACCTAATACACCATGAAAATGAAATAAACTTCAACAACACAGTAAAAGACTCGTACACAAGTACGCCGAGGTGCGCACTGCGCCTTGTATAAGGAAACTATCGAACCCATCAGCACCCAAGTAAACATTATGCATCGTGTTAACGTTAAATTAAACCTATAGAGGGTATAACCAGTCATAAGGTACAACAAGATGGCGCGAGCCCACACCACGTGCGCCGGCGCAACTGTCACTCACAGCAGTACACATTACGTCCGCTGACACGTGACTAACTTAGCTGGTAACATGTCGGTACCCATATACAAATAAACAGAACGTGGAAGGATGCCGACACACGTCGTCTAGACTCGCGCTGTAGCCTTACAATAAAATGGCGCGTGTATAATAAAATATAGGTTACAATATTATGTAAAATTATGCTATTCACTAGCGATCCGAAACTAATGTAACTGTTCGGGTAACGTTGTGTAAAATGCACGGCGTGACGTCACGCGCCCGCCGCTTGTACTCAGCACTGCGAGTGCTACGAGTACAAACAGTACCTCCACGTGGCGGTATTTGTGCAGTGGTAAAGGTCAACGACCGCTTACAATAAAATGGCCGCCTCCTGCGACTGTAAAAATATAGTTATCAAATGCTAAAGTTGAATTATAAATAGCGTCGCTCGTGCGACAGTAAGTAAATTAAAATCTAAATAAAGTATACATAATAATATATCTCATAGGCCGTTGTTGTGACTTAGATAACAAACGAACGGAGCGACTTGCTGGGGGCGGGGGGTGCGGCGAGGGCTACACTTCACAATTTGACTAGCCGACACGAATTAGTAAGTGACTAGAACGCGAAACACATCATTGGCAAGACTTCGTATTACGAGCGCACTCGGCCGCTAATTCCGAACACTAGTTATTTTTCAGTATGGCAATAAAAATGGCCATCATTATTAGTTAAACATCACTGAAGATCACAGACATTCCGAATACATTAAGTACATGTCGCACGCCCCGCCGCCCACTCAAATCACAGACGTGCCCTACTTAAGTAAACTAAACCATCACGACGGAGCTGATGTGTGATGTAACTAGCGATCGGTTAAATAAGACATGTGATGGACCGAAACAAAAAATACATACAATATTTACAAATAAATCCTACAAATTAAGCTCCTCAGTTTGAAAAAGATTAAATTACATCACTAACGATTGCTTTACAAAACATTCTCTCGCGTCGATACTTCAGTCCAATTTGCTACTTACTCTAGGAAAGTACTTGCCGCGACCGTTCTCTTCCCACGCACTGTCGCCGACCGCTTACAAAATTAAGAATACCTCCTACCTCGATACGAGCCAGCTCGCTCCACGCACAACTCCCCAAACCTCACTTGAAACAATTGATCGTTGACAGCTTACAACTTATTCACTATCATAGCCGAGCTACTAAAATTGCAACGTCTCTAGTATGTCCATTTCGAGCAAGGCATGCACACTCCTCTCTCTCACAGTCCCGTCTCAAGACACTGTAACGTTAGTAACTGAGCTAGGAGCGAGACCGCAACAGGCAACCGTAGCAAGCAGCGGCCGCCGAGCGCGCCGGCGGGCCCGCACTAACAGAAGCCGCCGAAGCCGACCGTGGGCACGGACGGCACGGCCGGCACGGCGGGCACGCCGCCCGAGTGCTCGCCGTTCTTGTGCAGGTCCAGCAGCGGCGGCGCCGACAGGTAGTGCGCCTGCAACACCAGCACAAGGTTATAGTCACAGCTGGCTGGTCCTGATCAGACGGTGAGCTACCCCATTACTCACCGTCCGCAGGCCCGCGCCTACGGTGCCCGGGAGTTGTCACGGGCTCCTGACGCCCGGAGCATCTCCCGCGGTGGCTGGGATGTAAGGCGTCGCCCTCAAACGACCCGCCACCTCCTTCGCTAGCATAACAGCTTCGCAGAAGGAGGCGACTGCTTCCCACTCCCTCGCTGCGGACCGAGGATTGAACCCGGCCGCTAGAAGCCCACGCCCCCGATGCCAGTACGAGTACGAGGACACGGCGATGCTCCGCCCAAGTGGGGCGGAAGTCCACCGTATGTTCCACCGTGCCCTCCGGGCGATCGTTGCAATGGTGACACCCGAGCGTTTTCTCTCGTCCAATTTTGCACAGGAACCTCCCGAAATAGCCGGACTATTTCGGGAGGCAAGGTAAATGACCGGTAAGGACCTGTGTCTTTACCGGTCACGGCTATTTCGGCTTTTACCGCCTGACACATGTCAGGCGGTAAAAGCGAGGGCCCCACGGGCGGCGGGCCGGCGTACCCGTTGTAGTAGGGCGCGTTGTAGGCCTCGTAGCCCGCCGGCACGGGGCCCGGGTAGCCGTACTGCCACTCCGACAGGTAGCCCGGCGTGGTGGGTAGTAGTGTGTACCTGCTGATGGTGCGCGGGCGGCGGGCCGGCGTACCCGTTGTAGTAGGGCGCGTTGTAGGCCTCGTAGCCCGCCGGCACGGCGCCCGGGTAGCCGTACTGCCACTCCGACAGGTAGCCCGGCGTGGTGAGTAGTAGTGTGTACCTGCTGATGGTGCGCGGGCGGCGGGCCGGCGTACCCGTTGTAGTAGGGCGCGTTGTAGGGCGCGTAGCCCGCCGGCACGGCGCCCGGGTAGCCGTACTGCCACTCCGACAGGTAGCCCGGCGTGGTGGGTAGTAGTGTGTACCTGCTGATGGTGCGCGGGCGGCGGGCCGGCGTACCCGTTGTAGTAGGGCGCGTTGTAGGGCGCGTAGCCCGCCGGCACGGCGCCCGGGTAGCCGTACTGCCACTCCGACAGGTAGCCCGGCGTGGTGGGTAGTAGTGTGTACCTGCTGATGGTGCGCGGGCGGCGGGCCGGCGTACCCGTTGTAGTAGGGCGCGTTGTAGGGCGCGTAGCCCGCCGGCACGGCGCCCGGGTAGCCGTACTGCCACTCCGACAGGTAGCCCGGCGTGGTGGGTAGTAGTGTGTACCTGCTGATGGTGCGCGGGCGGCGGGCCGGCGTACCCGTTGTAGTAGGGCGCGTTGTAGGGCGCGTAGCCCGCCGGCACGGCGCCCGGGTAGCCGTACTGCCACTCCGACAGGTAGCCCGGCGTGGGCCGCATGACCGCCGTGCCCCAGCCGCCGCCGTAGCCCACGAAAGGTCCGCCGTAACTGTAGCAAAAGGCACAGGTTTAATACACTTAGAAAACCACTGACATAAAAGTAATTCAAAGAATATCAGAAATATTACAGTGTCGCGGCAGTGCCAAAAGAATTAAGTTGATCATAAAATAATGTGGTTTAATAGTGACCCATTGTTGCCGTACGCGGCGCCGCCGTACGCGCCGTAGGGCGGGTACAGCGCAGGCGCGTAGTCGGGCAGCGCGGCCACGGCGGCGGGGGCCTGCTCGGGCGCGGGGCCCGCGGGGCCCGGGGCCGACTGCGCGCCCGGGGCCCCGGCCGCCGCGCCACCGGGCCCCTCCGCGATGCTGGGGATCTGGTCCACCAGCGACTCCAGGCCCGACAGCGACTTGGACGCCACGTCTTGTGCTTTCGGCTTCACTGCACCCGCGTACTCTACGGGCGACCCTGACAAATGAAATTAATAAATCAATAATAGAAAAAAAAGACGAAAGGAAACGTACATTATTCATATACATGTAGTGCAAAATCCGGCTCGAGCGCAGCGAGGGAGATGGGAGTTTTTATTTATTGATTTTATTATCTCTCTTTTAAAACTATAATTACAGGTTTATCACCTAATGCGATAGTGCGATCTCTTATATTTATACCAAAAGTAAATTAGTTTAGTTATAACGGGTATTAGTTCCAAAAGACAATGGACAAAAATATATGGAACGTGGTACCCGCTCCAATAGTCAAAGTCAAAACATTTATTTCAAATAGGCACAAGAATGGCACTTTTGAACGTCAACGTGAAAATGAACAAGAAATAGAATTGATTCTAGTCGCCCCTTCCAAAACGTAGTTTCGTGTGGAGAATAATGGGCAAGAAACTCCACCGTTACTCTTTTAAAATGTTTCACAATGTTTTGTATACATGTATTATAACATTATATGTGAAGACGATGACGAAAAACAATACACCACAAAAGGTGAAAAGAAAAACACATGAAGCAGTGGCAAGTAAACTTAATTATGTCATAAGTAGATGGTGCTCACATATTTACAAACATTCTAAAAGTTAATAATAATAAATTAATCATTGTGTGAGAAGTTATTCCAATATAATAAAATAATATGGTACAAAATTATTACCTAATTTACTTAGCAACCAGTTTGATTTTGTCTAGACACTAGATTGTCCTGTGGAGCAGGACCAGCATGTTTCCAAGCATCCTTATCTTTGATATAATCCTCTAATTTGTAATAAGCTTGTTTACAAAGTCTACTTTTAATATGAGTTTTAAATTTTCTTTCATTTAATTGCAGTATGTCACAAGGTATTTTGTTGTAACATTTAACACAGAACCCCATAAAAGATGTATGTACTTTTGACAAACGAAAAAATGGTTGAATTATTTTATCTTTATTGCTAGTATTAAAATTATGCCTATCACTTATTTTGTTAAAAAGATGTCTATTTTTTCTTACATACATAATATTTTCATAAATGAATTGGCAAGGTACCGTCATAATATTAATCCTTATAAATAGTTCCCTAAGCGATTCGCGACGACGGAGATTTTAAATAGCCCTGATCGCTCGCTTTTGCAAAATAAAAATGGATTCAATGTCAGCAGCCCGACCCCACAGTAAAATGCCATACGACATAATGCTGTGGAAGTAACTAAAATAGACCAATCGCGCGGTTTCTACGTCTGTTAACTGCCTTATCTTTCTAACAGCATAAGCGGCCGAGCTTAGCCGTCCCGCAAGAGTTGTTATGTGGGGACCCCATTGCAACTTGTCGTCTAGCGTGATTCCCAGGAAAACCGTCTGCTTAATAAATTCCAGCTTTTCTCCGTTCAATATTATGTCACAACCGCTACTTTTAACATTAGGTAATGTAAATCTAATGCATTTGGTTTTTTTTTTCCTTTAGTACCAAATTGTTTACCGTAAATCAATCTTGGACCTGAAGAATAGAGTTATTCACGTCGTCAAGATTTTGTAAGCGTCGATTAATTTTAAAGATTAATGATGTGTCATCTGCAAATAACACCATCTTCGGTTGATTTTGAAGTAATTGGGGTAAATCGTTAATGTAAACTAAAAAGAGAAATGGACCCAATATCGAACCTTGAGGAACGCCCATTGTCATTTCCGACCCCAGCGAGTTCACACCATTTACTTGAACTTTAACCTTTCTATCTTTCAGGTATGATCTAAGTAAATCAAGGGCTGTATTTCTAATTCCGTAGTGCTCTAGTTTCAGCAGAAGCGTCTCATGTTCTACGCAATCGAACGCCTTAGAGAGATCGCAAAAGATTCCAATGGCATCTTGTGCTTCTTCCCAGGCGCTAAAAATGTTCTTTATTAGGGTGACACCAGCGTCAGTAGTAGTAGTCCCTTTGGTGAAACCGAACTGTAACTTAAAAATAATATTCTTTATTTACCGTTAGACCTCCCGGTAAGAATTCAGAGTGCACAACACCGCGATAGTCAAAGAAAACAGTCAACATGACTTTGACTTTTGATCGACTTTGGCGTGGTTTTTTCGGTTTAGTTGGAAGGCACCACTCCGAAGCTTGTTGACTAGTTTGCATGTCAAACTCGTAAACCCACGTCTCGTCACCAGTAACAATGCGTTTCATGAATGTTGGGTCCGAACTGACTCGTTCTAGCATGTCCTCAGCGACTTTCATGCGATTGAGTTTTTGGAGAAAATTCAGATCTTTTGGGACTAGCCGAGCAGCAACATGTTTCATACCCAAATGATTAGTTACAAAAAATAAAACCGACTTCCAAAAAAACACTACAAAGTGAAAAATAATTTTGATTTCGGAAGTCGGTGTCTTCGGTTTTGTATTTTCATTTTTTGCCACCGACTTCCGAAATCAAAATTATTTTTCACTTTGTAGTGTTTTTTTGGAAGTCAGTTTTATTTTTTGTAAAAAAGTTTTTATTTTTCACTTTTTAGTTGTGGTACCTACCTAACCCTCCAAATTTTAATACCACTACCTGGTATGTAAATTACAGTGACAGGAACTTATTAGAACATCGTCCACATATATTAAGTAGATTCTTTTTAGATTTTTGTCGATTTTTCAAAAACCGCTTATCCGATTTCGATAAAAAATTTATGGGACCATTTGGGAAGTATACCCTTTCCAACTAAAAAAGAATTTTTCAAATCGGTTGGCAAGCAACGGAGTAATGCGCGAACAAACATAAAAAAAAAAAATATATATATATACAGTCGAATTGAGAACCTCCTCCTTTTTTAGAAGTCGGTTAAAAATGGTACGGATCGACTCGTGAGATACAGAAAGTTCGGCGGCTATTTCTCTTAGAGTTGAATGGGGATTTTCAGTCACTATTTTCTTCACTTTTGCGATGTTTACTTCAGTTGCAGACGTTGACGGCCTACCAGAGCGAGGCAAATCTTCCATCACATCTCGACCGCTTTTGAACGCTTTGAACCACTCATAAGCACGAGTTTTTGATAAAGTCGATTCACCGTAAGCCTTCTGTAACATTTTCAGTGACTCCGAACACGAAATTCCATTGGCGATGCAAAATTTAAGACAAACCCTTTGTTCGATATTTTTGTCCATTATGAAATTCGCAATACACACTATATATGATATTACTAAAACCAGCACTGTATTTAATATAAATAACAGACGCAACTCGAACTCCGCGCCAAAATGGAAAATAGTTGTGCCAATGTAACAACTACAAAAAAACAAAAAAATTAATTTGGAACCATAAACAAATCCATTCCCGATACTTTTTTGACTGAATGTATATGCAGAAGATTCGGGGTATCTATTTGGTACGTCGTACCGAGTGCAAAACAAACGAGCGACTGACGTGGACGCCGACGCCTCCCCCACTGCTCCCGCGCACACCCCGCGGGAGCAGCAAGGCTCGAGTTGAAAGGAGGGGTGCATGGCAAAGTCTTACAGTACTCCCAAATTAATAATGCACATGCAAATCTTCGCTAATTGTCGTATTCCCGGAAACACCCGAATCATTGAATCGTTCGAATCCTTAACAATGCACTTGCATTTTGCACCTTGTTCGAAAGAAATAGGAGTCAATATCATGTGTACACAATCGAGAACAATTCGGGCGGTCGGCGGCGGTGGGCGGTCAGTCAAAGGTCCGTCAGTCGTCTTGTTATATTGGTGGTGAATGCACGTGTTCTCTTTGTCTGGAATTATATAGAGCTGCTATTACACACCCTTCTTGGTTTTGTTTTCAAAGGTGAATTTAATTTCAACTTTAATTATCTTAGTTAATTTTGTAAAATATTTAAATATACTAATATTTTTCACGTTTTTTCAATATTAAAAAATTAAAAATACCTACGTAAAATACATATTAAGTACTAGAAAAAACATATTAAAAATCAGATTTAGGCTTATATGAATTATAGCTCGCTATTTACTTACATGGAATTATTGAATCAAATTTCGTTACTGATAAATCAATATTTATCTGTTTTAGGACAAAACACATAATCTTACTAAATTATGCATGAAGAAAATGCACTTAACCACTCTATACACATATCGTCTTCCGACGCTCGGGGAATACGACCGTTGCCGAACAGTGGCGAAGATTTCTATGCGCATTATCACTTTTGGAGACCTGTACGTAAAAGCGTTATTAATAGAAAACATGAACGGAAATGCATATTACCTAGGTACTCATTTTCTTACATTGATAAGTGGTACCTAATATACTCGTATAATTATGTATGTTTATCGCTGGGGACACGGGACTGTCTAAGCAGGTTACTGTGGCCCTGGAACGCAAAGGGCAACCGAAGGAACAGGGTTTTTATTAGTCAGTAGGATTGTCCTTTACCTCCAAACGCAATCAGATTTGAGACTGGCGGCTATAGTAAATATTGTTCCTCTTGGTAAGACCTTTTAAACGACACTACAATCATATCTATTGGAGCCGGGTACCATTTTGCCCATTGTCTTTTGAAGAGGTTTTCTGTTTTCGTCCAGTCTATCGTAAAAACGAGGTTTTAGAATCATTTCCTACAAGATAGTTTTTGATTTCGGACTTTTCTAGTGTTTAAAGATTCAGTAGGCCCTAAAGAGTTTTAATCCTGACACCTTTCGAAATAATAAAAGCCGTCGTGAGAATACTTAGACTTCGTTCATTAATTAATATTACGAATGTGAAAATGATAATGACACATGATTATCATTTTCACAATAATTATAAGTCAAATCACCTAACGGTAACGAAACCGACTGCTGATCGGTCGGGTCCTTGGAGAAAACGGTTACTGTTTGTAGGTTTTTCTGCTAGTCTTGCAATTCAAAGCCGAGTGGGCTTTACTCGTTGAACATGTACATGCTCAAAACAATTAAGTGACGGTAGAAAACAACAATGTCAAGTTTCCGTGTAAAGAAACATTGAATGAAACTCATTGAGTAAGTTTGGTTTAGTGTTGACGTACCGGGCTGATGGTGATGCGGCGCGAGGTCGGCGTGCGGCGCGTCGGGCGGCCGGAAGGCGGCGGAGAAGGCCGCCTCGCTGCCCGGCGGCGACCTGCTGCAGGACACGGGCTTATGTTGGGACTTTTATGAATAGGACTTCACTATGACGAAAATGTGAGTGCGATGTTTCGTTGGCACATTATCTCGTGGCAGAGTGAGACATAATAAAACTCGTCTCGACGTGAGATGATGCGACGAAAACATTTTGTTCTGCTGCGTGTGTTAGCCTGGTAGGGATCCAATTCTGTGAGAAATAAAGTTTGAGGGAAACTGGGCCGGAAAATGGGACTTACCTATTGAAATTGCTAGGATACATGGACGAGGGATGCTGATGTAACTGGTCTAATCTGGGACTATCTCCGACGGAAGCGCCTGGAATTATAATATTGAAGTTAAGTTACATATTTCTGTATAGAGCTCCGTTATTTATAAATAACATTACATTGATATTACTTACGTTGACAATCATGTTCGGTAGTAATAATATACGATACTAATAATATAAGTCTAAATGATGTTTTTGTCGGAAGTCCCGACTTCGAACGAGATTCAGATCCAAAATGGCGTCTACTACAATTCACGAGTGTTTCCTCATCCGAATTCGAGGTCAAAGCTTTGAAACATCGTAAAAATTCACATCGGCGAGTTCGGTGCACCTGATCAGACCTCGTTCCATCGGAAGTGTGTGAAACGTTCGTTGATCTGCACTGTTGAAGTATTGAAGCACGTACCCTGGTCCTGCCGGTAGTAGTGGTCCTGCTTGTCGTGCGGCGCGGGGCTGTGCGTGTGCTGCAGGTGCGGGTACTGCAGGCGCGGCTCGCCCTCGTACAGCGCGCCGCCGAACGCCGCGCCGCCCGCCGGAGACATCTCACTGCTGAACTATTGAAGCACGTACCCTGGTCCTGCCGGTAGTAGTGGTCCTGCTTGTCGTGCGGCGCGGGGCTGTGCGTGTGCTGCAGGTGCGGGTACTGCAGGCGCGGCTCGCCCTCGTACAGCGCGCCGCCGAACGCCGCGCCGCCCGCCGGAGACATCTCACTGCTGAACTATTGAAGCACGTACCCTGGTCCTGCCGGTAGTAGTGGTCCTGCTTGTCGTGCGGCGCGGGGCTGTGCGTGTGCTGCAGGTGCGGGTACTGCAGGCGCGGCTCGCCCTCGTACAGCGCGCCGCCGAACGCCGCGCCGCCCGCCGGAGACATCTCACTGCTGAACTATTGAAGCACGTACCCTGGTCCTGCCGGTAGTAGTGGTCCTGCTTGTCGTGCGGCGCGGGGCTGTGCGTGTGCTGCAGGTGCGGGTACTGCAGGCGCGGCTCGCCCTCGTACAGCGCGCCGCCGAACGCCGCGCCGCCCGCCGGAGACATCTCACTGCTGAACTATTGAAGCACGTACCCTGGTCCTGCCGGTAGTAGTGGTCCTGCTTGTCGTGCGGCGCGGGGCTGTGCGTGTGCTGCAGGTGCGGGTACTGCAGGCGCGGCTCGCCCTCGTACAGCGCGCCGCCGAACGCCGCGCCGCCCGCCGGAGACATCTCACTGCCCGCCGACGTCTGCGGACACGCACGGTCAGCTACCTCGCTACTAAACTGTGCCCCGAGGGTCACAACATCTCTTTACTTTAAGCACACGTCGGATTGGAATCAGTTGAGTGTTAAACAAAGTTTGCAGCTAGCATACCGAACGTGTTTCTTCCTTACGGTGCTGTGTCAAATAATATTTTTCTTTCTTTTTGTCATGATTTGTAATTTTTGTTCCGATAACTGAAATTAACTACTTCATTTTCTCGATATACGCGCAACTAACACATATAAACTCAGCAGCCGGCACAATACTCGCCTTGTTGTAGTCGGACAGCGAGGAGTTGGAGTTGGAGCCGGGGTGCATGTCGGTGCTGCCCATGGGGCTGTGGTCGCGCTCGTCGCGCTCGGCGGGCGGCTCGAAGTCCAGCGCGGCCATGCCGGGCGACACGGCGGCCGGCGACGAGATGGCGGCGCCGATGTCGTGCGACAGCTCGCCGCCGAAGCCGGAGCCGGAGCCGCTCGTGCTGTTGCCGCCCTGCGCCCGCAAGATTACGTATAGTCATCATTCTTTTAGCGCCAAGCATATTTCAAACAATATTCTGTCTACATGTGTCATCTTGTATCTCATCTCGTTGATTGACAAAAACAGAGCGATTTAAAAATGTTTAAAGCTAAACGTATTCAGTGATTTGTGGTGCAAGTGGGCCTAAAAACGGCAAAAAATCACGAGTTTTTTATGGGAGCCATCCCCTTAAATATTTATTGGAACGAAGTTCCTTATCGCGCGTTGCGAAAGGGGGCTAGACGGAAATGAAGACCAAAAGTTGTAACGATACTTTTTTTGGAGTAAAATATGTTTTTTTTTTTATTATTATAACTTAAAAGAAATAAAATTTTATTACAATTCCTTCACTAATTTATCGAAAGGTACTTCGTTCCATCCAGGTGTTCTCTTGACACCTCTCAAGTTTTTATTCTAATTTTAAAGTAAGTATTTGTTGTTATAGCAGAAATTCATAATCTGTGAAAATACTCGGGTCCCGATTTATCCTTTGGGTACGGAACCCTAAAGAAAAAGGTAATTAATCACAGGCCTGTCTCGCACTTCAACATGTGTCGACACCTGGCTACCCGAAAAGGCTCCAGTGGTTACCTGCGGCTGGAAGTGGTGCGAGTCGCTGTAGGTGGGCGTGCGCGAGGGCGCGGGCGACGAGTGCTGGCTGTAGGGCGTGTGCGCGGGCGACGGCGTGTACGAGTGCAGCGCGGCGGGCGACGCGGCCGGGAAGGGCGTGGTCTGCGGGCCCGGCGCCGGCGAGCGCGAGAAGGGCCGGCCTTGCGACTGCAAGCGAGCACACGGTGAACACGCAACATTGGTGCAATACTGGGAGTTGGTGCGCGTCGACGTCAGTACAAAAATTAAACAACTGATATGTGCGGGTTTGTTCGTATGGTAGTGTTTGTTTTTGGACGTCGGTAAATTTATCTTATTATGAAAAAAAAAACACTTTTTAGTTGTGGATAGGTAAATTAGAATGCCACCTGTTATATAAATAACAGTGCCAAGAAGTTCTGGTACCGGTATGAACCGTGGCCAGCGCAACAAGGAGCACGTACCTGCGGCGCGGGCGAGTGCGAGTAGGGCTGCGGGTGGTGCGCGTGCGGCGACTGCGAGAAGCGCGCCTGCGGGGCCGGGCTCTGGGGGGGGGATTAACATACACCTCAAATGTAACGATATCGTGACACTGAAAATATTACTATACATGTATATAACAGCATTCGAATCTTTCCTAATGCCTTTTTAACACCTAAAATTGTTACTAGATTTATTACTGCGATTCATTTTCCATACAGTAATATTAATAAAAATATAGCTATTTTATGATTGATGAATTGGCATAGGCACGGCAACTTTTACAATGCACGCGCTCCTATTGAAGGACGGCCGAGCGGCCGTACCTGAGCCTGCTGGTGCTGGTAGGAGGCCGGGCTGTGCGCGTACAGCGGCGAGCGGCCGCTGAAGGGCGCGGCGCGCGGCGCGGGCGAGCCGTAGCCGCCCGAGGCGCGCGGCGGCGACGGCGCGGAGAACGCGGCCGGGCTGCCCGGGAACTGGTGCAGCAGGCTCTGCTCCTGCACGGGACGGCTCTCAGTACAAACGAACACCGAAACATCACGCCTGTATTCCCCGAAAGGTCAGGCACAGATATGTTTCTTTCTGTGAGTGAATCTTTTAAGACACTTTAAAACGTCAATGTTTTTTTTTAACTAGATGGCCGGCATTCCCGAGCCGACTGATCCCTGAGAATAAATTCCAAAACAAACTCAAGAGCTCTCTTTAAGTACATCTACACAACATTATATTATAACGATTTTATGTGAGTCTAACAATAATGCAGAAAATGTCCGGAAGGAACTTTAGAAGATAGTGGCAGTACCTGCGGCTGCGGCGTGGCGGGGCGGCGCGCGGGCGAGTAGCCCTGCGAGCGCGGCGAGGCGTACACGGCGCGGGGCGAGGCCGCGTAGCCGCCCGGCGAGCCGTAGCCGCGCGCCAGCCCGCCCAGCATGGCCGGCGTCGACACGTCCAGCGGGGACTCCATACCTGGCGAGCGACCACCACTTATCAACTGACGTACGGTAACGTTCGAACCAAAATATTTCTTCAAATCACATAAGACAGTCCTCCAAATCGACCGCTCTTCACCACTTCCGAATTCATTAATCGTCATCAGCCAAGCCTTTCAGGTTGAGGGCCAATTCTACACTAACCACATGGGGCTAAAAACTGTTACATGATATGGCTTGGTGAGACTGACTGTCAGAAGTTCAGGATTCGGGACCAACGGGGCCCAAAGGGTATGTGGGCTGTGTAATAATGTACAAGAACAGTTCTAAACAATTATGATTCCTTCACCAATTATGACCACCACATAGTAAAAGTACAAGTAGGTAAGAGGAATCCTGACATGACTGCAAAAAAATATGGTTTACAATCTGTAACTAATGTTGGTGGTTCTATTTGACTTCTTGAAAACGTAACATGCACGTCTTAACTGTCAATAAAAACATTCAATAAAGGGACAGATTTGATGTTAACCTTTAAACGCTATTGTCACATACACGTGACAAGCAAGCGCATGCCCTGTACGCCAACGACACAAATATGTGACAATACGGATACATTATAACACGAAATAAACAATTAAATCATTACTTTTGTGTGTGTATATACATATCTTAAATATTTGAAGCTCTCGTACGTATTTCATGACATGAAACAAATTAAAAGAAACCATGGATATTGGGCAATTCATGATGTACGAGCTACGCTGTACATGCCACAAACTTGTCCTACTTTAATAGTAAAACGTTGCAGATTGTTTAATCCAACAATAACTTACATTATTTACTTTACAACATGTTAATTTCAGTAGCAATTAAACCTTTTTACCAATCGGTTGTCTACTCAATCAACATAACATCCCAATACACAACATCAACATAACATTTTCACTGTTGGGAGCTACGCCCCAACACATGATGACAAGAAGAAATAAATTTGTAGCTTGGCGTGGAGGGCACACGCGTGCGTTTATGCTCTGGCATTCAAAAGGTTAAAAACGGTATTACTGAAGCTGAAAACGAAGCTCAACAAAATACCCACCGCTTACGTAATAAAGACCATTGTAAGCCCTAACTATTGTCAGGTTTTAGCGGCATCAACTTCAACCCCACATACACACCTGAATTAGTCGGTTGTTGCTGGAAGTAGTTCCCTGAGTCGTTGGTGAGCTGCTGGTGCTGCTGGTGCGGGTACAGCAGCGACGGCGACGGCAGCTGCGACGGGAAGCCCTCGCCGGGCGCCAGGTAGCCTTGCTCGTGAGGCAGTGGGTGACCGTGGATGGGTTGCAACGATGAAAGACCGCTACTTTGTTGTACCATCGCGTTTGTTTGCTAGGGGATGAAGCGATTGTTGAAGGTACAAACTCAAACAAATAAACCATTAACAGACACTTCGCCAAGGAGTCGGCCAACCAGAATGAAGTAGTTAGGTTGACATTCCTCTGCAAGCTCTTCCATTTTAAAGCAAACCGAATGATTAAATGCATGCCACACCCTCACCGAGACAGAGTGAGCATAACATATTCTCAGCTGGCAGGGCTCAAATCAACGGAAGACGTACCCAGTAAATAGCTACTTAGTCTTTATAGTACATATTATTCACACAATATGTGCACAGGTGTACGAAACAATAATTCTTACTTTGATAGGCCGTTTTATTTGTAAAAAGGTTAAAGGTATTTTAACTATTACTCTGGGTGCTTTGAACTAGCACGACTTTTTACATTGTTCTCAATGCTGTAACCAATATTTTTGTAACAATATGGTTTAAAAGGTTCCCTATTTCTTTTTCTCCTTCCATTGAGTTAGATAAAACATTACGGCGATACACAAATATGGTTCTGATGCTTTCATTCTTGAACATTTTTGCTGAAAAGAAAGCCTGAAATGTCACCATGATGAAAACCGTGTGGCCTACCCTGGTCCCTCGAGCCGTTCAGGAAGGTCGTTCAGTTCCGTAATGAGATAACACAATCTAGATTTGCATGAAGACTGCAATGAGACAGTTGCATGGAGGGGGCATCTCCTATTCACTGGCGCCATCTTGAATTTTAATTTTGACCCAATAATTGTTGTCAACGTCCTCTGAATCCATGAATACCACACCCACTATTAACACGTTGAGCGCCAACGCGGTCACCGGTGAGCCGCGAACAATAGTTTTTCTATTGTGTCTGCTGCGTGGCAGTCAACGACTTAAATATTTGAAAATTTTTAGTGGCGGCATCTCAAATTTTGATTTCGAACGCGAAATTAATTATTATACTCACTACAATCATAAAGATACTCTTGTAGCTAGCCCGCATTCTGTTTATAAAGACGAGGTCTTTTTTCCGTATTTGATATGTCGAAGTCCATAGGTAATATGTATATGGTCAACATAAAATATTGACATGAAATCAAAAGGAAGACGAACAAGACCGTTGAAAACTGTGCTTGTCATCGTTTTGCTCACGACGAGTTTATTTAGTAGAGTTATGCTTGTCGCTCATCATGTCCGAAGGAAGAAGTACGATCACAGAATATTAACTACACGTAAGGTACACTGTAAGGTTCGTCTCGTCTAATTTGTCAGGTATTTGTTAAGCTTAAGCAATTATTTTGTAATCTTTGACAAAGCAAACGTACGTAGGTAATTATGGTACCCGTGCGAGCTAATGTTTTTAACTGTTCAATATTGAGTAATTTATTTCGATTACAGTTTGTGACCACAATTATTTCTATGGATTTAGAATAAAAATTGTTAAAAAAAAAAACAAAAAAAGTTGTAACATCGATAGCCCTAAAACTCTAAAATTCGTTAGACCGTATTACTAAACTATAGACAAAATTTCGACCGGCCATGGGTTGTGAAACTCTGGACAGTAGGATCGTTGGCGCCTGAATGACGTCCAATAGAACGTAGCGTTGTATGTCGCTCACCTGTTGCTGCTGCTGCTGCTGCTGGTGCTGCAGCAGGAACTGCTGCTCCTCGGGGCGGATCTTCTTGGGGCGGCCGCGCTTCTTCTTGGGCGGCTGGTCGGCGGCGTCCAGCGCGGGCGGCGGGCGCGGCTGGCGCGGCTGGCGCGGCGCGGCGGGCGCCACCTCGCCGTTCTCCAGCTTCACCTTCTTGGGCCGGCCGCGCTTCTTCTTCAGCGGAACCTCCGTGCCGTCCTCCAGGATGATGGTGTCTCCCGGCTCCGGCTCCATCGTCAGTCTGCAACGTGGCTCGCTCACTCGTCTGCTCACCTCACTCACCTACTGCCCTACTCTCATACCCGCCCCGCTTACATACTTATCTGAACGAGACGGCCCTGATATGGCAGTAAAATAGTATAGGCCACTAACAGGGCTAAAATTGGAAGTATAAGTGAGTAAATATATTTGTCACCAAACTTAATCCCAGAAATAGGTAGAGCTTGTGAAGGGTTGAATCGAACCGACACGTCCGGACAGGCGGCGTGAGCAGCATGTTGAGCATGCATCACTTGTACAGCCACCAGCAGAAACACCATACACGCGCAGCATTCAAATGAAGAAGGTGATTTTGGCAAATGCCTATTTAATAATAAAGGTATGGTTTCGAAACTAAAGAATCTTGCGTCAGTGTTAGGTGTTTATGCTAGTGAATGTATGGGAGCGGTGGAGGACACGCGGGATGCTGTGGTCTACTGGAAGCAGCACTTGACAACGTGCATAGCACCAACAGACAATGGCGGTCGTGGTGCCATGCGAGCTATACGTACTATGTCACGGCTAAAAGACTGAGATACAACCGTGGACGAGACGACAAGCAAAAAAAGAAGTAAAAAATTGAAAAGAAGTAGTTTATCAAAAGTAACATGTAACTCTTGCAGTTTTAGCCGTAACGAAGTAAAAGTAACGATCGCCTACAGAACATACAAAGCGTGCAGGTCCAACTCAACCCTCGTCTACAGATTGACATCAATTCCTACGCCAATTGCAATACTGCGCGCTCCATACGTGTAACAAGTAGTGTGCTCCACACAGTGGGCTAGCTACTCCTAACAGTCACCTACTGCCTACTCACTAGTCACCGCGAAGGTTCTAACTAAAACAATAATTGATGTCAAATAGTCTGCTTTAAAATAAAATGTCTTGTAATCGAATGTGAGAACTACCACAAGTAATGTTTACTGGCAGCGAGTTATATTACCTGCTGGCTTGGCTGAAACAATCGAATAATTTGAAATAAATGGGCTAAGTTCAATCAGTACAAAAACTAAAAATCTTGAACAAACGGGAAGAGGCCAGCGTGTCGGTACGGGACAAAGGGGACGTCTACAGAGATGGGACATTTTGTTATTTCTTTCTACTGTTAGGATATTATTGCTCGTTATTTAATAATTTGGTCTCATTTGTATAATTAGTTACAAGGCTAACACAGATTTGATACTAAAAGATACTAAGAAATATTAATTTTATTTGGGATTAATGTTTAATATATCAAGAATGAAAACTATTAAGGTCAGTTGTCTGCAATGCTCAAGAGTCAGTTTGGTGACAAATCTATCACACTAACGGGAAGGACTTATATTGACTTACGTTACATACAGAGAGGACACTCGACACAACTACAGTTACTCCAGGTTAGTCCGGCCAGGTCACTACCCTACCTACACTATACACCCAGGCGCAAACGTGGCGTAAGGATAACGTCTCCTATAACCGTCATAGGCCGCAACCAGCTAACAGCTGTACGACGCGCGTCGGCGGTTGCTATAGGAACTGATGTAATGCTCACTGTAGCTACAGCGCTTCAAGGATCTATTGACGCTTGAATAAATTTGACAGAGAAGCTCAAAAGTTCATAAACATTTGTTCTGTGAAATGTTTTGAAAAATCAAGAAGGTAGTGTTAGTTCCGATTTTGGCAACGCGCCAAAAGATCCTTGTACAGCCATAACAATATACTAAGGCGGGTCGCTCACACGAGCTGGGCTCGAGGCGGTGTCAAGGGGTGTCGCATCTACGTCTTATTAGGAAGAAATGGCAGGGTGCTATATGTTGGAGTCGCGGCACGGCCTGCTGGTGGCCGATCTGACGCGACTCCATCGCTATGTTCATTTTAAATGAATGTATGATATGTTAAATGAACTAGAATGTGTGAAGGAAGCATAGCCGCCCGCACCTCTTCTCTACGTAGAGACAACGCCTCGACCGCGCCGCGACCACGCCTCGACTTACCAGTGAGCGACGCGCCTAAATCACGTTTACGCTGACGCCAGACGACACCGATAGCGTTTAGTTTAGAGACCCTAACCTAACGGTCAACCAGTGGCCAAGCGGGGTACTAGGGGCCACGGCCAGATGTCCTCACGGCGCTATCGTTTGTGGGTCCGAAGCGGCGATTCGAACGCCAAAAAATGTTATGTTCTTAAAACATGGTATAAAAATGATCCAAGACATTCTGAGGAGGCCAGTGACGGTTGAACCGCGGTTGATCTCAGTAGCCTATTGAGCTGCAGCCCTGTACTTTGTTGAGGGTCGCAAGACTATTAGGAAACTAAAAACTAACCAGTTTCTAATACTTCCTTTATTTTTTTTTTGGAACAGAATGTCAATAACCGGTTACTGTTTTGTTTAGATTCAAACTCTTCTTCGCTATGTGTTGTTCTTGATGTTTGAATAAACTATCTAGTAAGTTACTTCTGTAACCATACCAGTGCACAATACACATCAGTTACAAATACATCCTGTCGTGATCCCAAACCAGAAGCATACTTACAAATAATTATATAAAGTGACCGAACCCAAACCTGCACCCTATCGTAAAACGCACTCGAAATGACAATTCTTTCTATTTTGACAATACAACAAAATTCACAACAATTAATATTGTTAAATGCTATTTATATTGAATTTCCACAGTTGCTCGAAAGCATCGTTTGATACGCGTGAGCGTTTGTCACTGCACACTTGCATCAAATGTACCTTTCTACGTCATAACGAAAATCTGTCGGTATAGGTACTTTCTACGTCTAACAGTTTCCCCCTACGTCTACTAACATAAGCGCCAGGATCCCGAAACAACTGGAATTTCAATCTCAAACACCAGTACCCTCTTCTACTGAAGTACGTTTATATACAGAGTGTGGAAAGACCTATGGTAAAAGCCATTGTAACATTGAGCAGAACCAATGGCTGGGAACCTGCGGGTCTTTCATGTTGGTATGACAAACTCTCTTCTACAGGCCGAAAAACCCGGTATGTAGAGTTTAGAAAAATTTAGACTGGATTCCAATATCACCAAAACCAGTTGGTTCCCAGCCGTAGTCTAACGACAACAAATAATCGCAATGATGAGAAGTCAACTCAACGCTAAACATTTATTACAATTAAAACATTTACAGACACTTGAATTATTGTCAGGAGTTGGTCAGTCAAAACGATGAAAATAGTTGGCCATTCCAAAGCGTAGTATGTTCCTATGGAGAAGAATATATATCTCTCGGCTTGATGATAGGTCTTTTGACACTCCGTGTTGCAGTGGGAGGGTGACATACCGTCGTATCTCCATCTCCTCCTGCGGGCGGCGGCTGGTGTTGTCGGGGAAGACCAGCTCGCTCTCGTCCACGTGCGCCACCAGCCCGTTGAGGTAGTCGCGGAACTTCTTCAGCGCCGCGTAGAACGGCACCTTGTCGGCCGCGCGCGGCAGCTGCGCGCAGCGCGCGGACGACGACGGCATCACCCACATGTACTGCGGCCCGGGTTGCACAGGTCAATGGTTTCATTTGTGCACAAACCAATCACATTTTATATTATTATTGCATGTAGCAAAAGTTGCCATTAGCACCACTCGTAAGATTGCAAAAGTGTCAAATGATGATGTAAGACAAAACAAACATCATTTCAATCATTCCCGTTATGTTTTTCCTTACAAGTTAGCAGACGGCCCGATGGCCATCCGCACATACATTGCTGGGTACTATCCACTGAGTTGGAGGAAAACATTGTGAGGGAATAAGTCAGAGGCCCTTGCGCTACAATAACTCTGATCCAGGTTAGTCACTAACCACACGAAAAGTCAAAGTCAAAACATTTATTCCAAATAGGCACAAGAATGGCACTTTTGAACGTCAAAATGAACAAGAAATAGAATTGATTCTAGTCGCCCCTTCCAAAAGGTAGTTTCGTGTGGAGAAGAATGGGCAAGAAACTCCACCGTTACTCTTTTAAAATGTTTCACAATGTTTTGTATACATGTATTATAACATTAACATTATATGTGAAAAGAAAAAGAAGAAGCCACCGTGTGAGACATTGCTTTGGTTTTTGAGGCAACTGTTTCAACTGCCGTCATGGCGTGCCTAAATTGGCCGAGTGGAAGTGCGTCCTCGGATTAAACCTTTTGCGACTGTTCCACTAGCTATTCGTTCGTTTTGTGGCAGGAAAGATTTAAATCAAATGAGGTGCTTTATACAGTCTGATTTTGCAAAATTGTCACAAAACAAGACTGATTTTCCTACAAGCCCAAAAGCATCAATCTTTAAAAAGTATTCAATTTTTCAATAATATCAACACGCCACTCACAGTATTAGTGCCAGCTATAGTATCGGGCTGTTTCCCGAAGCAGAAGTCCTTCTTCCCTGAGAAGACCTCGTAGATGAGCTTGCCATTGAACACGGCGACCTTGGGCCGGAAAGTCTGCAGCTTCTCCAGCAGGATGGCCGAGCCCTCCTTGATCTCGCGCCGCGTTAGGTCGGCGCTGCCCTTTGTCGGCCGGGAAACCATATTTGTGAAGCCGATGCCGAAGTTCAGCAACTAGAAGAGAGGAAATTGAATAAGATGAAATCCAAATGTTATTTAATCTCAACTATCAAAAAAGAGAAAGAAATCGGTGACAGGCCCGCGCCCCGCTTGCTGACTATGGTTTTGTTATTAACCCCCGACGCAAAAACGACGGGGTGTTATAATCTTGACGTGTCTGCCTGTCGTAGCTCCCGAACGGATGAACCGATTTTGTGTTTTTTTTATTATTATTTGAACGGTTAATTAGTCATTTCAATTAGGAGTGTTCTTAGCTATGTTTGATGAAAATCGGTCCAAGATGGCCGCCACCACAAAATGGCTGAGTAAGTGTTTTTTTTTTACAACTCCCTCAATATGGGTATCAAATGGAAGAGCTTGAGAAGAAGAATGTACTATGTACTCTTTTCAAAAATATCCATGTTTAAAAATGCTAAAATTAAATCATCATTCTCCTGCACTTAACCCAATTTATTTGGCGTCGGCGCAACATGTCTTTTTCTCCCATATACTAAAAAAACAAACAATAAAAAAAAATCTAATCTTTTCTAATTAAAAATAAAAATGTAAAAAACCTCCAACGCAAAAAAAGAAAAGCGAACAAATAAAAAGTCAAAGATCATACCGCGGCGGTTATACAATTTAAAATGTTTGTTAGTCCTTATTAGTAATTAACTGTTTCTTGAGTTTACTTCGATGGTCCTGGATTATCATTTTGTGACTTCGAGTTAAAGCTATATGTGCATAATCTAGCACTGCACATGTAAGCGGGCAAGACCTTTATGCCTGAAGGCTATTATTTAGTTTTGTTTTTATTTATATTTGAGTAGTCTGTTCCCAATGTTTTTATTTTGTATCTTGGCGTGCTAGCTGACCAATGGCCAATAATTTCACTTCATGTGTTGTGTTTCGAAATGTTAATTACTTTCCATGCCACATATTTTACAGTATAGAAACTGATGTGTACTTGCTGGTGTGTTTGTTGCGCTACTTCTTCCCAGCTAAAGCACTAAGAGGTGAAGGGCGGGCTTTTTGGGGAACTGGCTTATGTAATTTTGACGTTCAAAAAGTGGTGATTTTCAGCCTAGTTTCAATCGCAGAATGATCATAGCGCTGAATAACGCGAAGCTACTATGGCGTTTTATTTTTATTATGTAGTTCTTTTTAATTGATAAATAATTTGAACAGTAACAATTAACGTATTTTTTTACCTTTTATTGTTTATTATGTAGGTCTTTTTAATTGATAAATAATTTGAGCAGTAACAATTAACGTATTTTTTAATTGATAAATAATTTGAAGAGTAACAATTAACGTATTTTTTTTACCTTTTATTGTTTATTATGTAGTTCTTTTTAATTGATAAATAATTTGAACAGTAACAATTAACGTATTTTTTAATTGATAAATAATTTGAACAGTAACAATTAACGTATTTTTTAATTGATAAATAATTTGAGCAGTAACAATTAACGTATTTTTTAATTGATAAATAATTTGAACAGTAACAATTAACGTATTTTTTTACCTTTTATTGTTTTTTTTTTCAATAAAAGTTTTATTTCTCACTTTTCAATTGCTATTTTCGCTACTTGCTTTGTGAACATCAGTGACCTAGGTACTGCAGAGGTTAGAAGATCCTCTACTGAGGGGGCTCAATGGTAGAGCGTGTAATGTGTGTATAGGAACTTCTATTCTATGAAGGGAAACGCGTTAGAAGTTTAAACACATAATCTTATATTTTCACTTTGTTATAAAGAATACATCTGTCTAGCTCCGCTGCCAGTCGTGAAGTCTCGAATGTCCAAAAGCTTAACTATATTATAATTATTTGAAAGGTTCGAATGCCGTCAGATAATTACCAGCCATGTACAACATAAGGTTTTACTCTAAGGCTCTACAGTACTTATTATAACATCATCAATATGCTCTAACTCAATAACTATTCAAAGAAAGTCATTTAAATGTATATGGAACAACGCAAAATCTTCCTCTACTAAAAGAATTTTCCACGTCGGTCCACGATTGACGAAAATATCAATAAACATACATAAAAAAATTACATACGGACGAACACAAGGACTCCTCCTTTTTGAAGTCAGTTAAAAAGAAACCAAAATCTATTTTGGTCTCTTTAGGTCAGCTCTAGCTGCGCATCTAGTTTAGGCGATTCTGAATTAACGATTCCGTTAGACCTTAGTTGCTTTTTCACTAGCAATTTCAAATTATTGACCTTCAGTAAAGTTGAATTTAAATAATTACGTCTTGAGTCATCTAAAACGTATAATCACGCGCTTATTAATATTTAAGCAACGTCGGATATGTCAATACAACTTTATAGTAATGTGTACATACTCACTACAGACAGTCTAATGTTGATTGTAAACGAGTGCCGGAGTACTATTAGTATGTAGTAGTAAAACATGCATTATGCATCTAACTTGTAAAGTCGATTCATCTTGATACAGATTGTTTTAATGACCTGCATACATCGCCCTTATAGCACATTTAACGAAAGTAATATGCCTATCTAGTGGGCTTTCGTAATTTCTAACGTGACGATATTGATTCGGACGTCCACGTCACGACATCGCGGTAACACAGGGAAGTCAAATGTAAGGAATCATATGAAGATGCTTTTAAATTTCCGTCCACGGTAACGTTATAACGCGCCCGTATTTCCATATATTTTATGGTCATGGACGGAAACGTCTACGATAATATATATAAGCGACGATACAAATTATAAATACACACATACGAATGGCTAATTAAAATTGTTTTTTTTTCCAATGAGAGAACTAAATTGTCAGACAGAGACATTCTTATAAGAGAACTAAAAATTGTCGGACAGCTATTTCCTGTAGCTGCAACGAGTAATGTAACCCTTGACCACGCTGCATACATATTTTTTGCTATTGTCATAGTGATAGTAATAAACAAGCTATTAATTTAGTGAAATGTAATAAATAAAATTTTAAACATTGATTTGTAATATTTTCTTAAAAGCTTATCTTTTAGTGTAAGAAAGCCTTTAAGAGTATTAATTAAAAACTTGTTTTTAAATAGCATTTTTTTTTCGTAATTTACTCAGCAAAGTCTTCTGATACCATATCATGGAAATGCATAAAAAATAACTAGTATGACATGTTGGGCGATCCGCCATATTATATTGGATTAAGAATTACGTCACTTAGTTAACCATGCATTGTTATTCGAACTAAAAGTGAATGCAAAAAATCAGTTAAATTGGTTGAGGATAATTGCTTTAAAATTCAGTTGCTAGATTTGACCCAAACCATCATACAAGTTAAAGAAAAGCTTGTAAGATGTACGGTTAACCACACGTCAGAAGTAACACCCTAAGAAAACCGCACTTACAGCTACGAAATAGAGGGGTGTCATTGTCAAATTGTTAGCATGAACGCGCGTTTAATTTTCTCCTTTTTCCTAAGTACGTCTGACAGTAACATAAGAGTTGACTACAAAAAACTGCGATACAAATTAACTAACAGAGAATCCAGCCGTACTAAAAGTGCCTCGGTTCAATTACAATTACAAAAAAAGAAATGGCAACAATGATTCATTGTGCTATTGAATGACAAATGCCGTAACTAATAAAATAAATCTTCGGCGATCGCAGGTCAGTGTCGAACATAGACGGCGGTCGATATCTGCAACACCAGAGACATGCCTGTTATAGGGATGATGACTACAATGTTTTTTAGTCCGTCTGTTATTTTATCTAAAAATATAGGTACTACACATATTTTTCTTTTTTTTACGTAATCCAAAGATTATGTCGATACATAAAATATACGATTAACACAATGTTAAAATGTCACAGGACGTCACTCCTATGTACATTTTATACCGAGTTGTGACGTAGTGCTTGAAAACTCTTGGTCTAAATAAAGCAAAAAATACATGTCTAATATTTTTTTATTCTCTGACTGACGGATCAAAAATAATTTCTTTTTTAACTCTGTCATCATCCCTACTGAGAGCGCGTCAGACTGGAGGGTTCCGTAATTTGGATGAATTTATCCCAAGAACAAACTTAACCGAGCGAACGACCACCAGAAAGAGAAAACTACTTTTGAGGTATTTAAATAACTTTAAAATCATGTGCAATCATTAAGTGTTATGCTGAATATAAATATGTCAAAAACTGTTATAAATAACGGTTATGGGGATGTTCCTGTAATCACCACGCGCGACAAGTGTTAGTGATTCTTATTATTGCAAAGAAAGACGGCTAGGGATATATTTTATTGCCAGAGATAATCTCCAAGAATACTTTGGTCTGCACGAGTGCATTCGCAATGCGCAGCATGTTGCCTGCACTTTCTAGTTTCTAAGAATCGCCATGCCATAGAATCGCATAAAAAAAATAAGAACAAACCTTATAATCTTCATCGGCGCTCATCTGTTCCCGTGTGAGGCCGGACAGGTACAAGCACTTCCAGAAGTGGTTGCCGGGGCCCGCGTAGTGGTGCCCCTTGTACGCCGCGAACAGCCCAGGGTTGATGCCGATCTGTACCACAAGCACTTTTGTAGATATTTGTACGAACATGTTTTTCATACACAAAACAGTGTCCTGTCTTTGTTATGGGACCCATTAATTGCCATTTTGGTTGCTCAACGATATACATTCACAGCATTGAAACTCACAAATAATGATGTAGTTATAATGTACGGTCAGCGCACGACCTCAATGCGTACGCGACCAAATACGTCAACACGCTGTCAATGTGAAATGGTTAACATCGACGTGCAGTTGACGGTACACACACTCAACATCACACCTCGTTTCCCCAAAGCGTAGGGCACCGGTTTAGTCATAGAGCACCCACATTTCGCCAATAGGGGGCAAGTCTATTGCCATTAATATTGCGGTTGACGGTACACGTTGCGTAAGTGTTATTGGGTTTTAGCTCGGAATCTAGGCTGCTCTGGTTAATAGCTATAGGCTTACCCTCTATTACTTGGGACTTAAACATAACGGGCGAAATGTGGGTGTACTACAGGCCTCTGCCTAACCCTACCGTGAATTCAAGCGTGAGTTGTGTGCTGGACATGTTACGTAGTGTAATGTGGGAGGTGCAGCGTCAACGACACGTGAGCTTCGTAGTAGAAAGCTAATGTAGTCGGACGGCCGCACTCTGTGCTGACTGGTTGAAAACGTGTCAGATAAATGTGACCGACACTGAAGACCTTAAATGTAATGGTAAACGCACAGGAAGATGGTGAGCTCATTTTGCAAAAAATCTAAATACGATTTCCCTCCATTACAACACTAACCAAATAAAAAAATCACTTTCTTGCTTGAATATAGGTAGGTTCATGAGGGCATAGAAACAACAAAAGTTCTTTATGCCACATGCTACCTTAACAGATGTCCCAATATTTATAAAAATTAAAATATTTTTTTCATGAATCATTAAAAACTATCAGATCGAATTAATTTAGTATATCTTCTAATAGTATATTATCTAGGTGTTACAACTCGCTAAAACTAGTAGGTACCTACTATTGCCCACAACATTATCAAATTCGGGGAACGTCTTTTTTTCTCAACTCAAATTTCTTTGTTTATGGTTTAAAAGGTTTCATGAAAAAATCAGGATAATAGGAAATATTACGCAAAACTGCGGATTTAGCTAGTTTCAGATAAAAAAAATAGCCAATAAGATTGGTAAATACTGTTTACGAAATTTTCATTTTTTTTTACATGTCTAAAGCATACTGAATAACAATGTGTCGTAGGCAGCTGGGTCAGCTGAACATAATAATGTAAATGAGAGGCAACCATGTATGTTCAGAAAGAGCATGAACACGGGTACACGGGGCAGGGGTCACACACAGTATTATTTATAATTAGTTTGCTAACAGGTTCCTAACGCGTCGTGTATGTCCAGCTAACCAACTCAAACTAATCCGCCGCTAATCATCGCAGTTTGTTTTCTGTTCGCAATGTCTACCCATTTGCCATTTCTTGATGGGAGAGAAGTAGTTGCGCATCTACTGACTAACCGCAGTAAGCACAGGTAACTTCACAGATTGATCGGTTTGTAAGCCTACAGTTTCTAAAAGTGTGATCAAGTTTCTGATCAGAAAATCGGCTGCCAAATCACATGCTTGGTATTATTAATTTGTTCAGTTTTGGCCGAAGAAAAAACCTAACGGCCTGAATCTCCTCCGCAGACCATTGCACATCAGAACAGACCTACTAAATCTGTTTGCCGATCACCTAAGATCATGCTCGGACTCTCAGAAACCGGGGTTTTTCCGGTAACTAAATGAACTGTATATAGTTACAGTAACACTACAACTAGCTAATAAAAGTAGCTTCAATAAACGTTGATCATACTCACAATGATGATGTCGAGGTTCTCCGCCAGGTGGTCGGGCAGCGTGCGGCGCGACACCTCCTCCTCGCTCATGCCGTTGAAACGGTCGTGCTTCTTGCGCTCCTTCACCACGCGCGGCACGATCGTGCCCTCCAGCCCTGGCTCTGTCTTGATCTCCATGCTGAGAAGCGAAATTAGTCAGATCTTTTGCTAAGGACAGTGTATACGTTGTGACTGCCGAGACTCAGGCCGCTTCTCTGTGACACGTTGGCCGTCGCGGCCCAACACAGGTTGCCGCTCAGTGTTTAGGTACAGCCAGGGAAATGAGTTGTTTATTAGATTGACACAAAGTGAACCAAACTTCTTCCTAGTTTACTTGTAATTGGCACAGTTTACACCAACAAATTATCAGAACAAAATATACAAGTTAATAAAGTGTCAAAAGTTGTTGGAAGTGTTGCAACTTACCACATCATGTAGTTCACTCCACTAGGAGGGCTTGCAATGTTAAGCATTACAATATTATAACATTGACTTCAGTTACTTGTTATTTATGTATTAAGTTAGAAGTACGTGCATTATAAGAATGTGTAGTAACGGACAGAGAAAAGAAATCCTTCATGAGAAGGGTTTAAAAGACAGACGGTTATCTTATTGTATCGCATGAGTTTATAACTAGAAGATGAATAAACAGAAATGTCCTTCTGTTCAAAACAAACTGCGATCACCAACCATTAGAGATGTTGACCGGCCGCGGTGTGGCATGGCCACAGTCAGCACTGGTCAGTGGACGTGTAATGAAAGTTACCTCTCATTGAATAAGAAGAGCTTTTCCAATTGTATTCAGCTAATGAAGCAGCTCAGCGTATAAATTGTATAGATGTCCATTATACAATAATGAATCTGCCGAGTGCCGAGTGCAACTATCAGTGGCGGACAGTTTTTTTTAGAACAGAAATTGTTCCGATGCGTTCAATGTGCAGTTAGTCATGTGATGACCACGACACTTTTCATGATGTTCAGTTGTTCTAATACCCCGGGCGGCTTGAGTCTTATGGCATTTATAACGACATACATTGCTATATATCCCTGCCACACAAATGAATGCTGGACGATGAAGAAAACAAGATGGAGAATGCTGCAGTTTCCCTTTATAAAGAATATGTTTGATTGTGATTGAACAAGAATTAACTAGTTGCATTTATGTTAGCCATCCGGTTATGAGTGATTTTTTGTCGGGGACCGGGACAAACCGCAATACAACCAGTTTATATGTCCAAAAACTACCTTAACTCCATCGCCTGCTATTTAGACTTGACTTGAGTATTGAAAAAGTCACGAGGTTGGTAGTTTTAACAGATAACGTTGGCGAAACCGGAATTTGACAATACACAAAGCAAACAATTGCGAACGCGGTAAGATATATAAATCAGCCAATACATAATTATGCTTGCGACATGTGGTCACGGTGGCTCTGGCAGCCGGCAGGCGGCACCACCGGCAGACACCATTGTCCGACAACAAAGTGCATATAAAAGCGTGCAGCACATTTGCATTCGTCGCCGTGAAAGTGTTGTCACACTCCGTCTGCCTCGCTGACGTTTTTCTTTCGTTTTTCTATTGCATTTTACTTTCTAGAGGCTTTGGTGCAGCGGCGCCGGCGCAAGCGCCCGAACTATGTTTAGAATATTCGCTAAACATTATACGTTTGACCCAGTAATCGTTTCCACGGTTCCAGTGTTCAGCTGCTGAGCGACCCAAAATTGTTTATTTTGGAAAGTGTTATACGTGGCGTGGTTGTTACGCTGATTACGGAGAGCGATACTGTTCATTAGTTTAGTTCATGGTACAATATTTATCAACGGCGGAGAGTGGAAGCCGGCGCGACCGCCGCCACCGTGTACCGTGCACAATCGGTTTCCCCGTCTGGCGGCCCTAAACAAATAGATTGTGATAGAAAGTGAAAATCATCAGCTTTCCGTTTCAACGATTCCACCTTGATCTGATTATTTCGCTCGAATTTTTGGCTAGCGATAGTGCGGCATCGGTTCCGGTACCGAAATACCCCCGCGACGTAAACACTATGGCGGCGTGCGCGCAGGCGCGGTGCTCATGCGCTCGCGCACTACAACACAACATCAAACGTTCATTAGCTGGTTGTGTTGACGCCGCTATCACTCCACATCAACATTACATATACATGAATATCTGGGAATGCGTGCGCACGGTTCTACTGTCATTTGCATCACTAGCTCAGCTAAGAAATCTTTAATTTCGTTTGATAGCAGATTTGGCCTCATTACTAATCCGCGGCATTAATGCGAGGCGCACTAAACGGAGCTTTCAGTCACGCATGTTTCTAAAAGCAGCCTGCTAATGAACCTATGTTTGATTTAAAAACATCAGAAGTTTTCAGCGACCGCGTTGGTGGCAGCTATCTAATCGGATGCGACCGATTCAGTTTCAGCAGAGCGTTGTCTATCTGACCTCCAGAACTCTATTTCCGAGGGATCCCGAATATAGCTGCGCGGAAATATTAAAGACATTATCAAGGTGTCGGTGGCTTTGGGTTGGTACGTGGTGTCTGGGGGCGTGGGTTCCGTGGGGAACTGGGTCGCGCGCGCGGATCGCTAATTCGGGCGGGGTCAGCGGCCGACGCACTAATTGTGTCACCATGCTGCACCGCCATGCCACGCCGCCACGCTAGCCCGTCTTATACCCTCGCTTCCCTCAATATTGAGAAGCTCCTAAGATTGGTGAGCTGTTTACGCAACTTTCACTGTATACTTCTTGTACTTCATACGTACTTCTTGTAGGCTTCTTGAGATATTAATTGAATGTAAGATTAGATCGTATGATTAGGAACTTATCTCACTTTTCAGCATCAATTCAGAACTTTGTTACAACAAATCATGTAATGTCACTTTCCCTTTGCAATATCTTTCTATCAGCATTAAAAACGTCATGGTAAGCACCATTCGCTGATGACGAAGAATTATTGTATGACCATTCTCCAGTCAGTTGTGAGTTACTAATGGATGCTGAAAAGTACAATAGGTTCCGTTGAGGTCCCTCACATGAGCCTACTGTATCAGAACTTAGTACTGACCCGTTCTCGTCCTTAATCTTTTTCTTGCGGCCCCTCTTCTTGGGCTGGTTGAGCATCATCTGCTGCGGATGCATCATGTGCGCGTGGTGGTCGTGGTGCTGCAGGTGCGGCGGCACGGCGTGGTGCGCGGGCTGGCCCAGCATAGCGCACATGGCGTCCTCCTCCACAAACGAGTACGGGTCCTCGCACTCGCGCTTGATGCCGTTGTATAGGTCATCGTCCCTCTTAACCCCCGTCCCGTAGCCATGGTGCTGACTCATGTCGAACGGCACCTCGGGCTCGCGCTTAAACGCGTACGGGTCACCGCCGTATTTAGGGAAGGGGAAATGCTGGTACTGCGGCTCTGGCTGCGGGGGCGGCGGCGCGGGCGGTTCGAAGTGCCGGTAGGGCTCCGGCTCGGGCTCGTAGTGCCTCATGAGCGGCTCGAAGGGCGCGCCGGGCGGCGGCGACGGCTCGGGCGGCGGCGCGGGCGAGCCCTCCGCGCTCGAGGGCTTGCGCCGCGCCGCCTCGCCGCTGTTGGACGTCTCGTACCCGTCGTCTTGGTTCTCCGTCGGCTTCGGTTTCTCTTCGCCCTCCTCCCTGGAATATGCATAGAACACAGTTAGTTTTACGTTCTGACCGCACTCGACTACAGACAAACGTATCGACATTGTATAGCTTCAGCATTCCAAGAATTTTCTGATATCGGTAAAATATTGCAACTTCACCTCACATTCACGAATGTTGAATGATGATATAAATGAATTGGCAGTAAACAATATTAACGTGTCAGCTGACTGGGGAGAAGAAAAAATTTTACTTCAACCCCAGGTAACATGGAACAAGGGCAGGTAGAAAAATGGGTATAATATACAGTAAAGATCAATAGTTGGGGGTTTCTCCCAGAACTGGATTCGATCAGTATCTCTCGTGTGGCGTATAGAATACGGTAATTTACTCAATTCTTTTTAAACGTAAACCTGCAAATCCTCGTTAGGTAATAAACTTGTAATAACGAGCAGCGCGCCGCGTTCCGAACACATCTTAACAGATTACATGCTATAACATAAAATTAATCTTAAACAAATTAGCCGCCATTATGTTCATTAAACAAATACCTTATTTTACTTTTATTACCGCAACGAGCAGCGAATTAAACCATCATTTGATTCGGATCGAGTTTATTACAAGAAACGGACTAAAGTAGCTTGAGCCCAAGAAAGCTCCGAACTCTTCGTAGGTGTTCGTAACGTTTTTATAAATCATTTGTATTTAATCCACTAAGCGGATGTTGATGATGTTTTTAAACTTCCTGTTGTTCACATAGCAAGTAGTGGTACATACGAAAAAACTGGCCAAGTGCGAGTCGGATTCGCGCACGAAGGGTTCCGTACCAGTATCTATAAAATAAAATCACGTTTGTTGTATGGGGGCTTCCTTAAATATTATTTTATTTTGTTTTTTAGGTGTTGTTGTTTTGGAGTATTTGTTGTTATAGCGGCAACAGAAATACATCATCTGTGAAAATTTCAACTGTCTAACTATCACGGCACACGAGATACAGCCTGGTGACAGACAGACAGATGGACGGACAGCGGAGGTTAATAGGTTCCCGTTTTACACTTTGGGTACGGAACCTTAAAAACAATCGACTTCCAAAAACACAGCACAAAACGAGTGATAATTTTTTTTTTCGCAAGTCGGTATCAAAAAACATGAGTTATTTTTCACTATTTAGTGTTTTTTTTTCGTTTGGAGTTTTTAACTTGTAAGTATTAGAATTTCTCCAGCGTCGTGGGTGCAGCCACAGACAAAAATTCGATACAAATTTCTTCGCCATCCAAACATTTAGTTTCAAAGAGCACCAAACCGCTGATCGTGCTGCCTGGCTGATTTATGGCGACGGATCATCGTTCCTTTGATAAATGTTCGTCGTGGACAGCCAGTAGCGGCCTAACGTCTTTCGTCACGCACATTTTTCACATCACTCTCACGCAAATTCCTGCCGATGCCCACAGCCAGCGCACGCTCCGAGTGATCTAGTTATATCCATCACGAACTAAAGCTTTTTAATGTACGCTCGCAATCGATTCAAGAGAAGCGTAGGTGATTGAACCAGTGACACGTCACAGCAAACTTGACCGTGTTGAGCCAGCGTACGACACAAACTCCAAAAGGAATATTTATATCAGCTGATCATACGTACGAGTGCACTGGCATCGGACATTATGCCACATGTAATAAACATAAACGGCGCTGAACGAGCTCCATTCATAAAAGTGTTCTCTTGAATTATTATATTACCAGCTCGCTACTTACTTATTATTGGAATTGATGTAGTAAACACATAGTAGCCGGTATTAGTATGCCGCCGATATTTATGAACTATTAACTAAAATGAATTGTTTATTTAAATGTTCAGTTGTTAATGCTAATTTGTTGGATGTTATTAAAAGTGTATTTATGGCGATCCGAACAGTTGTAGCGTGTACTACTGTAGCCACTCGCGCACATGGCAATGTATGAAATGTGATTGTGGTTGTTGGGTCGCAGTCGGCAGTGTCGCCGGTGCTGCGTGGCAGAGGGGCGAGGGGTGGAATCTGAGAATGTGGCGGCAGGTGGGGTGCGTTGGCAATGTATTTATACATTTTAAGCGCAATACGAGCGCTTCGAATACCGCTGCCCGGTGTTGGGGGATAGGTACGTGTGATCCCGGTGAGGGGTGGGACAGGGAACACCAGATTTATTCTATTTGTAATAGTTCTATTGTGCGATATGAGCGCAAACGTTTCGCAGTTACCCGTCGGTTCTTTTTGCCACTTGTGCGCTCTTACCATCTTTATGGAGGACAAATTACTGTTAGTTAGTTGCATACTCTGTCGACGCACTCTTACGTCTAGTGCGCACATTGCGGTTTCAGTTCTAGCAAGACGGAGCAATGGTAGTCAATCTTTTCCGCCATACAATTCCAAGTTTCGCCATATTTGGAAATTTTAAAGAATACTTCTTTTAGGTTTTAAAATACCTCATTTCAATATGCTTTGACCTCCAAGGTCAAGATACAATGCGTTGTGTAACGTGTGAGACTTGTTGTTTTAAGTTAAAACTGACTTCTCACAGCTCTCAGTCAGTCACCTACGTGTACGTAGCGCGCGCGTGTGTGTGTGTGTGTGTGCACGTGACGCGGCGGGTAGTAGTGGTACAGTGCAGCACTCGGCAGAAGAGCAACGACCCACTTCTGAGCAGATAACGCCGCAGATATTGACTCGATGATTACACTACACGCCGCACGTAGTGATAACTCGAAGGCATACTGTGCTCGCTACTCACTATACTCCTACAACCTTACTTATAGAACATACCACTACTACACAGCTACGTATAGATATATCCTAGCGAGTCGTCGGCGCTTGACGAACGAGCTCTTTATCTCGACGCTCGTTGCTAGCAGCTCCACTTGGAATGGTTTCTGCGCACTACAAACAAGAAACCACGCGAAGCTGAGCCTCATTTCCAAACTCTTATTGACCCGCTTTGAAAACGTTGTATTTAGAAGTAGAAATGGTGTACAATTTAATTGCAACGTAGTTCGGTACGGCGTGCGGAGTGAGGACACGTCATCGTCAGCGAGGGAGGACACTTCCTCCTGTAGATACAGAGTACGTGTGTGTGCTGTACGCTATTGTTATATCCACACACGCATTTTATATAAGTTCAGTCGTTCCCGTGGAATCCTCAATTTTGCGATTTTCCTAAATGGTTGCTGCGAAGTAAATTAACGTTTCGCCTGCCTAGGTACCGTTAACCTCTTTAGTTCGTCAAGAATTCGTATGCACAAATGTTCGATGTTAAACTCCCGCACAAAATGATATGCCGACAAATAAGGTAAAACGAAAATGTGTGTTTAACCACCGTGCAAATAGGCTCGGCTTAGGTGTCCAGCTATTATTATTAAATCATTAAGTTGTGGAATGCGCGTGGACGTGGATGCGTGGATGTCATTGAGTGGTGTCGGTCGATGCTATGATGAAGGTTTCGTCCTACAAGTGACAGGGAGACGCTGGGAGGTGACCGGCCGCCCGTAAAAACGAACCCGGCCGCATCACACCAACCGCCACTATACACCTATCTATAGTACCGACCCACAGTTGTATGTACTCGCACACTATGTGGGAGTGAGCCCGAGCGACCTATACGAAGCTATGTTTTAGGATTTCATTTATTGCGCCTGTACTAAGGTCTGACTTATGAAATCTCTCAAATAACGTCTGCTAACCGGGATCACTTGAGTAGCTGTTCATACAAGTTCATCAAATGAATTATCATTTCAAGAATAAGTATAGCTAGCTACTACTCAAAATCGATACAAACGCAAGTGTTTATAAATACAGCACTCAGACCCAGCTGCAGATAAAGAAATGATCCCATGATCGTACAGCGAAGCGTGAACCTTATTGGATTAAAAAAAGTTCAAAAGGCGTTTAGGTTGGCAACTTGGCAACAAAAGTAAAGAGCATGCGGTACCTATATGCGAATAGTTAATTAGGCAAGTATTCGAAACGATACTGGATTGTGTAAAGAGTTTTTGCGAACAGTAGTTATGTAAGGAGCAGCAGGCAACTGGCAAGCGAGCTCCGGCTGGGAGAGGCAATGTGTCTTGTTTCGACGCCGCCGTTGCTATGGTTCGGATCGATGGCGGTCGCCCGATCTGACGGCACACACTTATTAAGTACTCAGTATCTTTGTACCTTGCTGCTGAATATTGTATGTGATAAACGTTGTCCTGCCGCTCCTTACTTATAAATTACTAGTTATCGACGAGGTCTGTCTGTGTACTACGGTTCGATTACGTGGCTTACGATTGAATTGTGTTATTCAACATTGTGTAGATTTAAGGCTTTTCGCGGAGTTGGGGCCAATTGCGACTGTTGCTAAGAAAAAAGCTGTGCAAAGTTTTTAATGGACTCCTTTTCGAGTATAATTTTGATACAATGTCCTTTGTTAACGCATTTTCAAGCGAATCTGTTGCGTAAGTTCCAAGTTTTTGTATGAACAAATAGAAGCCTTCAAAGTAGTGGTCAACATAAACAAAAACTTGTTAACGTTTCCAACTTCTAGAACATCAGGTGAATGAAGCAAGGGTTTCATAATTAATTGAAGACTACCTAGAGCATGTTGTCAACATATACTTTGCTGGTAATGCGTTCAGTAGAAAGTTTTCCCGATCGTTGGAATTATTTATCGTATTTTCTTAAGTTTTCGAGCGCAGTCGCTTTTGTGTGCAATTTTTTGACTGTGTAAACATTTCGCAATTTAATGACAGAGAAGTGAACACATGCCTCCTAAAGTAAAACAGCTGTTTTCAATGTCATTCTACTTTCCGGCGACTAAAGGAGACGCAATTTTTTTCTCATTTGTCGTAAGTTTGTCTCACGTCGAAGATAGATCCCCTTTAGAACGTACCGTATCCAGCCAAGGACTGCAGTTAGCTAAGACAGATTGCTAGCCTCAGCTTTGCTCCAAAACTGGTTTTGAGCTCATTAGCAGGTTATAAACACTTGCACTTGGCGTTAAACTATACGTAAACGTATACAGTTGAGTACTTGAGGTGGCCGAAGTAACAAGTCTTCAAGTTGGCGGGTACTATGTGTACCTACGAGATGAATACATTTGCGTGGCGGTACGGTTTCCGTTCACAACGGAAAAAGTTTTTATTAGTGAGTCGAGCGTGTGTTCGGCATAATCGTGCTTGATAGAGTAATGTCAAGTGTCAAGGATAGGGCTGGCATTAGTGCGCCTGAGTCTTTCCTTATTGTCTCATGACTTTGCTGTAGGCATTCAGGTTTTGTGCACACTTCAACAATTACAAAAAGTCGACAGCTAAAAAGGAATCAGCTTCAACGTTTTTTTTAAGCTGGAATTATTTCTTTAGGTTATCACTTTACCAGCTCTCTCATAATTCGAGTTTTTAATACTAATGCCATTTGGACAAACACGCAAAATTCTCTTTCCGCTCCAAAAAGGATCGAGGTCACAGGTTTTTTGCCTAGAATACGGTCTTGTTAAGTGTATTCGTCTGTCTGTGTAAACGACACGACTTTGCGCCTTGGAATACGGTCCTAGGTTTTCTCAATCAATAACTGAGCTAGCTACCACAAAGGCCAATGGCCTAGAACAGCGCAAAAAATCAATAAAAAAACTCGCATAATACCGTATTTGGGTATCTAAGCTATTTTTTATTGCAGCAAATTTTAGGTATACGAATTCCTTTTCGTCCCCTATTGTTAGGTTTGAATGTCGAGTTTCGTGGTAAACGAATTTAATTTGCATTTTCGCCTAGCAACCCTACTTCGGTCATAGGCCAATGTCTAATACGAATTTGCTCGCGACGGGATTGTGCGTTTTTTATCTGTAGCTACCACGTGTAAACGCTTAGGTAATTGCGTTTCAAGACAGAATTCTGAAAGACGGGCAAGTTCGAACAGCAAGGCGAATGGGATTCGACTGGCAGGGCACTGCGGCTTAGGGTATGAAGACGCTGTAGAGCGCGACGGGAGCTCGCTCATAGTATTGGGGATTTATTCAGGTGTGTTGTGGACTGCGATAACAAGAGGACACAAAGTAAAGGTGAAGAGAGGTGACACAAGGTAAAGTTGGAACAGTAGTAGGGTAAGGTTTTTAACTATTACAGGCAAAGACAAGTTTATTGAGTCAATGAAATTCACACTAGATGAGATGAGTTATGTTTCAATAACCGCTTGATGCTTTGAAACTAGAATATGGGAGTCGATTTCTGAAGCAGTCTGACAGTTTTCATTCACGTAAACAACGAAACTAAAAGAGTTTATAGATTTTAGATTTTATTCTATTCTAAAAATCAACACGTTTGTTAAAAGTCATGCTTTATTATCGGCGCACAAAAATGAATCGATTCAGCTATGAGAGCTAGTTTTATTCATACTCAGTGTTTCTACACGTCAATCCTTGCTTATGGGCTAATCATAGCGAGTGGTATCAGCGCGAGATTTTTTTATACAGATTGGTCACGTAACGTGCTGGCTACGTCACGACAAACTGAATTTGACGCAACAGACCATAAAGTTAATGGCTTATGACCATAAATGATGGCCCAATGTAATCCTCAATATGATTAAGGACGACATTCAAGGATACAGGGATGTCACACCATGGGAGGTAATACAACACAAATGTTTGAAAACCTAATTCGTTACAGCAACATTGAACGAGGTTTTGATGAGCGGGCAGTAACGAGCACTCGGGTACTGCGGACCACCTCGCTAGGTGACGGGAATGCTATAGGACCCCTGCCATAAAGAGCTGACACCTGAGAAAGGCGATGCAGGGAGGCGAGCCAACTGGATCGCTTATAACGTAAAAACAAGAGTAAAAAAACTAATTTACTTAAATTCTCTAGTTTAAATACATATTAGCTTTTCTGTGATTCATTAGTAATGAAGCTAGCTCGTGACAAGTACAATTCATGTAAGGTACCATCATAAAGTACCCAAGCTGCCTGCAGCACACGCACTGGAGGCTCCGCGGCTCGGTACATACAATCAGCAAGTTGTGACATGACGTACTCTATGGTGCATTGTTCCCTGCTCATGTCGCAACACCTTTTAAGAATCCGTGTTTTGTTAAACTTAGGTAATTCTGAATCTTCTTCTAGGTCATTGAGAAATGCAATCACACTGCCATGCGGATTTGACGGCGTCCCGTTACTTCGGGATCTCATTTCGTGTTGCTACGTCCATTTTGTGCTTAGCTGAGCAACTGTGTGAGTGGGGGGGCTTGCGTATTTCTGCCTTTTCTGTAGTTTCACGCCCAAAATGTAGTATAAGGTTGTTTTGAGTAATTCCGAATGCTGTTTGACACAGAAATGTAATAATGGTAGAGCATTTTGCAAATTTTGGCTACCCGCATAAGTGGTATAAATAAAGCGTGTTTTTATGTATAGCCAAAATCCGAGGACTGACTGTAGCGACTTGTAGGTCATCCTTTCTGCACTTTTTGACGTTCTAAAGTGCCTATTTGAAATATATAATTTGACTTTGCACCAAACAAAAGATCTGGGGACCTACCGCTAAAGTTGTTCACCCATGAATTTGGATCTCGAAACACATTACCTCAGGCCGGCTGGTTGATAGTCTTTACGTACATAGTACGTATGTGACGTTGCCGTAAAGGCTGGCCGCACAAAGCGCAGGTGCACGGAATGGGCAGTGCGTCTGCGAGACGTGCGCGGTGGAGGGCGCATCGACATCGACGTGTCTGCATGAGCAATTCTATGCTCGCAAGCTCTTTGTCGGGACAACGTAACTATTTCGCAATTATTTAGGAACTAAACATGATTTTATTACATTACATTACGCCCGTATTCTTCGGAGGATTAGGCAGAATAGTACAGTACAGCCTTGGTCAGGTTTGTGTTGTTCCATGTACTAACAGGGGGTGGCCGTATTGCCGTTCATAGCTCTCGCAGACAGGTGCGATGCGCTTCTGATAGAACAACTTAAGAGAAGTTTTATGGAAATTGTTGTACTAGAGTCGCCTCGTGCTTAGGGTTGCCAGTTGTCTGGCTTTTCGCCAACGTATCCGGACACAAATATACAAGTCCTGCCTGTCTGACGTTTGATCAACTCCACCCCGTGGAGAGAGTCACGCGGACACGCATGACTCGCGATGTAGCAGAAGTGGGTCGCAATTGAATCTATCTGCCTAGCATTTTCTAAAATATGTTGGGGTTGGCTTCCAGTCTAACCGAACCAGTATTTTACATGGAGCGACTGCCTACCTGACCTCCACAACCCAGTAACTGGGTAATTGTCTCCGTCTCACTTGAATAACAGTAATAATGCACAAACAAAAGTTTTTTTCTTCTTTAGGAATCCAGTGTTCAGGGCAAAATGTCCGGCTTTTCCTATTTTCGGGCCACCCTAGTCGCGCCGAGCCTGTCTACGGGAACCGAACACCGGGGACAAAACAGGAATTCGGGAAAATTTAAAAAAGAAAATCGTTACGAAAAATCCCAATAACCCTTTGCAGACCATTGCTTTATATTTCAGGATAATTATTTTAAAAGATTATGACTGTAACACAAGTTCATAGTTGGTCCATAGTCCACGTTAGTTTGGTAGGTGCATCCACCGTCCACCGCTGTGCAGACATGTTCAGGTCTATGTGATGTCACTGATGACTTTAGCTCTCCAAGTCATCCGATATGATTGCTTGGAGCCTTGGTGACGCTTCGGTGATTCCAATGCCATGTCAACACCCAAGTTCGTCCTGTAGGACTATTGCAAACTGCGTGCGTAAGTCTAATTCCAAGTAATTATTTTGGCATTGTGGCGGATTCTCGTATCGCAGGCAGATTTCTCGAGTAGATGATTCAACGAATATTTTAGAACGGATCTTACCGTATCAAGAAAGGGCTTTAAAAAATTGTTAGTAAACATCAATTCGGTTAACTCTTGCAAGACATTTTATTTTGTTTCGTTTGCCCCTTAGGTTACGCCTCTGGTACACCCACAGGCTAGGTATAATATCCGAAGAACACGGCAGAAGTAATTGTTAACAATAGCAGAACTCAATGACTTGTTTGAAATTTTATTGCATAACAATTGCATTCCGTGATGATTAGCAGGGTTGACGAGTTATTTGGTCTTTGGAAATAGTAAGGGTTCATTTAGAAACATGGTGATTCAAAAACTATGTAAAAAATGAGTAGAGGAAACTTCATCCGAGCCTGGCGTACTAATTTGAAAGCAAACCGTTTTACATGTTTTGTCCCCTGGGGCACTTTTGTTAAAACAAAAGAATAGCCTCCGTAACTTTGAACAAACGTGCAGCAGCCTGCAGGGACCCGTGTGCAGGTGAATCCTTTGCCATAGGTTTCCAGCCTCTAACTCGTCTATTGATACGTGTCGTGCTGCGAAGGTGCACCCTTCGAGACATCCTGGTCAAGTATGCATGTCGGTCAAGGCGAAGCAGCTCGAGACCTTTGTTAACTCCCAATTAGATAAGCTAGCGTACACACTAACAAATTGTAAACATGTCCGACATAATGCCAAACACGAGTTTTTAAATATGGATTGTATTTTGTTTTTCTTATCAGATAACGCGTACAGTGCCCACTTATCTCAGGATTTCCTCTCGTTCGCTCGTCGATCGACTAGCAACAATCTTCAGCGCTATCAAACGCGTATTATTATAATCTTGGAACATAATTAAATATAATTACTATATTTGTGTTTGTTAAGTTTATTAATTTCCCAGAGAACAGAGTTTAACTGTGCTAGTTTGCAGTGAGTTGGCAATTACTTTGTGCTTTTCAGATGTCCATTTTGCGCAGAATTAAAGTTATAAGCAAAAGCGAAAAAATGAGTGTTGTCGTTTTTTATAGGCCTTGACATCCTGTTAGCTACACCAGATATATTTGTGCTCTGGTTTTGTGTAGAAACATAATATGTCGTGCAAGCATATTGTCCTAAGTCATTCATTGGCACACATTATGTACAAACATCTACAGCTAAACATACACCTTCCATAAAGATTGCTATGGTCATGAAATGGTTGCTGCATAAGAAACACCACCCCTTTTGGTGTTTAATTAATGGTGAAGTGTGCACACACACATAAGTATTGCAACTGCTGCCCCTAGTGTCCTCCAATACGTTATTTGTCGATTGTCATGACATAGGAAATGTTCATATCTGAATATACTAATTAGTTTTTTCACATTTTTGTTCCCACATTTTAGTCATAATGAGACAATGAGTTATATCTTTAAAAAATCCACACATAAATATGCAAAATAAAATAATATACAAATATACATTTTCTGTACAGGGATTACTCTGTGTGTCTGTATGTTGACATCTAAGGGAGGCAATCTCCTGTACTCATCACATAGAGAGCACTAATAAAGAACATGGAGTGGTTCATTTCCACTACCACCAGAAGGCTGCAATAGGCAGAGTTGATAGATGACATGTGGCTTTCATTCACACATCAGGACTTCATGGAAATATGCTGCAGGTACCACAGAGGTATAAAACAAAATAATTAAACAAGTCAATGAGCCAACTTGTGAGTGAAATCAGGTGAGAGTTCAGAACTACATAGTTGCATAACTGACCACAGTTTTATTTTACTTAGTTCTGTTATGTAACAGCCAAGTTAGCACTAACTGCTGCCTCATACTATGTTTTGAAAAACTGAAATACTCCTTTACAGTGACTAGATTGTTTGATTTAGTGTGTTTCTGCTATAGCAGCTAGCAAAATAATATGTGTATGAGTAATTGTGTGTGTACTGAATACTAATAATAGTATTGGGCTATAATGTTGTAGTTTACAAGAACCATCACACAGAGACTACCTTCTATGATCAGCATTACTTCTTGGTTTGGACACTTGCTAAATAGTTATTGTAATAATTCAAGAGAAAACTTAGTTCCTGAACATCATGTAACAATCAGTGAAGGAAAACCATTCTAAATACTGGTTTTGAGGTCAACTTATCAAGTGGTGAAACTTTATGTCCTCACGCAAGTGTACACTGTATATGACAATAGGTATATATGAAGTTATATTTATAGGAACATGCACTCCTACAAGTACCTTGTGTGTCATGTCATAGTCTTACTGTGAAGTCTATTTGGTGGTAAGTACATTTGCAACAAGTTTTGAAGCTTAAGTAATTGATTTTAGTGTTTTCTCGGGTCAATTAACTACTATTAATAGTTAAGTATATTCTTTATTATTATAGTTTTTAATATATAAAATTAATACCTGATGAAAACTGGAGTGAGAAAACTTGTAAGATCAAAGCACAGTTTCTACATACCTCAGGTACATATTGATCTTAATATTGTTTATATTATTTAATTAACACATTTTGTTTTTTTGTTTTAGCATGTTCTGCAGTTTAGAACTTCTACATACACAACATTCTAAATGTACTGACAACTACAATAATATACTATAAGTTTATGCTGAGTAATGTGTGCCAATACTTTGCACATGCATTATGTAGTATTAAGTTGATCATTTGCAAATACAGAGATTTTATGTTAAAATATTATGTCAATATGAAAGATAAGCTATTGTTTAATATATAGTAAGCTTAATGAGCTGTGTGTAAACAAATATTAGGTGTATAGCAATAACTTGTCAACTAACTTACCCTGCACTAGGTGCACCACAAACAGGGACGATAGTGTTTGATGAGAGCCACTCATTTCCAGTCACACACAGCATCACAACACGGCACACACTATATCTTTCTAAATATCAATGACTTCACTTTAGCATTCCTCAATATGTTTCTCATTGGATTGGATCACTGGTCATCATCACAACGGATAGACATTACTACTACCATTACGTTTGTTTATATTGTCAATTATGCTTTATTTAGCCATTCATTTATCAGCTGAGTTCTGCAAATTGTAAATCAAAATAAAGTTCAGGTTGATGTTTATTACATCATTAAATTAATTCATAATAACTATAAATCAAGTGCTCCTAATACAAACACATTTGCAAGTGATGACTTACTTGTAGATTACTTGTTTATAAATATAAACAGTGGGAATTTTTCCTGTATTCTGTGTATAGCAGCAGACAGTGAAGTTAGAATGAATAGTTCATAAAGTAGACAGATTGAGCTCACAAGTGGAAAACAAACATGTTCCAAATGTGTTAAATATGCAAAGTGTTGTGCCACAGGAACCATTAACATTTAAAGACAAATTCAAATAATTTAAAAACTAGCCTGGCAGTGGCAGATACTACTATCCAGTTTCACACTGTTCAACAAAGAATGCAGAGATAAAACAACTTTATGTGCAATCATGAGCATGATGTAACTCAGTCACTTGAAAACCTGTAGTCCTTCTAGTTTTATCACTCCTACCAATTTGTTAATAGTTTGCTAAGCAGGTAAATGACCTGAGTGTAGGTAGGTATGGAACACAATGCCAACACACAGCTCGCCAACCACTACACTCCACCTGAGCATGAGGCTGCCGGTGTCTCACCGGACTGGACTGCACACCCTGCTGAGCACGGCTCAGCTCACTCTCTGTCACAATCACATCAAACACTAATTGAAATGGTTTAATAAGCAATTAACTCGGAATTGCTGCATTTGATAGCTGAGACAACATAAAAAGCACCCGGCTCACACAGAGGCACACTCTCACTGTCCAACGCGACACACACACTGCACTCCAGTACTCCGCTCATCGGGCTGCGCCGCCAAGGGCGAGTGCCTCTCCTGGACCACTCGAAGGCACAGTCACGACCTAACCTCAAAATGCACACTAAAATGAACAATTGACAATCACCCAGATGTTAGCAAAGACGACAAACACACTCATGACATCACCCCCGCCGCCGAGTCGCACGAAATTTCACAAAGAACGCGAACTCTGGCCGTGCGAGGCTAGCAGTATGGATTTGTGGGCAAAATGCTTTGTTTGAGTAGGTAGGTACGTACTCGCAGCCTTCACTGCATATAGCTATAGATAGCGCGTATGTTAGGTATGTGTAGTGTGTAGAGCACGGGTTATATGCACCTAGCCATAATTCACTCGGGCGTTTGGTGAGCGCCACGGTCGGCCCGCAGCGAGGCCGAGTGCCTCTCGCGCCGCCCTTTGTCTCGGGGGCGGCGCGACAGGTTTCGTGCGCTCCGCAAAAACTGTAAACACGATTCTGATTTACGATCCCGGCTGGCCGAGTCATTCATACGGGAGGCACCGGGGCTGAGCGGGCGGAGCGGTCACGCTCGGCCGCCGCGCTCGCTGCTCGATCGCTATCAGGCTGGCCGCGGTGTCCTCGCCTCGGCTCGCGAGCACTAGCGCGAGCGGACGACCCGACCGTTCCGAAATGGCGCAACGCGGAGGCCGTGACGCCGCGACCGCACGAGCGAGAGAATGTCCGCTCGGCGCGAGCGAGAAACGAGCGCGGACGGGCCGTTTCGCAACCTCGGATGGGCTCGCGGAGACCGAAATAATCCACGACGTAAGAACGCGGGCGGAACGAGCACGGCACGCTGCAAGCGATGGGTGCGGGCGATGAGACACGATACTCACGGCCTGGCCACTCGCAGCGGGTCAGCAGCGCCGGCGTCCATGGCGCGCCCAGGCCCTGGCCGCGGCCGGGCTCCGGGCCGTCGGCCGAGCGACGCAACACTCTCTCCGATCTCACTCGGAACGCGACGACGAACACCGTCGCATCATCTTGACGACACAGCACATCGACCGCGGCACTTCTATACGCGTATAAACACTCCGCGAACGGTGTTTTGTTACATCGGTTGACTTTTCTTTGAAAAATCAATATACATTTTCCCAGAGTTTAGAGATACGGACGAGTCGATGTCCAGCGCAGGTTAGGTGCGTGAAGTTTGCAAGCTTTTTTAGCGCACCGGTGTTACCAACATTTTTTTGCCCATTTTTTGTTTTGGGTGTTGTGATTTTTTTTCTAGTGATTTGCGGTGCACTTCACTCTAGTCGTGTAGCGTTGGGTCTTCCATAATGCTCGCGTGTCGTACAGTGGCGCCACTATTTATAGTAGTCAACTGTAGACTATGCTATTAACAGGGCTTGAGGTTTGAGTTATGAAATTATAACAAAGGATGAATGTTGTTAAATATTTATTTATAACACTAATATATTAAAACCAGTTTAAATTATTTTGACCATATCGAAACAACAGTGTAAAATAATCTTAATCTTATTACCTCCTCGATATAAAATATATTAATTATATGGTGGTACATACATAGTAAAATTATAAGTTGATCATCCAGAAGGAGCAGATCCTGCGTCGTTTGTGTAGTATAAGCGTTTCGGCATTAAGTTGGAGGAGTTGAATCTCACTTTAAGCATAAAAAGTGAAGAGATCACACCTCCACTTGATCCTTCACGCGTCGATGGTCAAAATTCAGTGTCAGGAGCAGGTGTCTTTCAGAGTTGCAGGTGCGATGATGTCGATGTCGAGACGAGGCGGCTTCACGCGTGAGCTGGAAAGATAGATCTGGCAGCACATGGCTCAAACTGTCAAGATCCCCTGTCCAACTCAGACGTGAGGCCTAGCACGTGGAGGCGTGACGGTGTCCGGTGAACTCTGCAAAACAAAATGAATATTTATACGACATGAATGTTGTCTGGTGCGTATTTGTTCAGTGTGACAATCGTAGCGCGCGCACCGATATGGAGCCGAGCGACTCGCTATCACCGCTCGAAAAGGTGCGGCTAATGTTTTCTGATAAGAGCAATGCTTTTCCCTGTCGCGTCAGCGACCCTGCATAGCTGTGTAGCGAATGTAGCCGCAATTTAATTATCGCCACATTAAGAAGATAATTTGTACATACTCCGAGCGACAAAATCACACGGAGCGAGCCCACACATGTGCCATTGGACCACCATATGTTATTACGTAATCGTTATCGTTTTGTATTAACAGTGACACTAATTAAACTGCAAAACTGTCGGCACAATGAACAACTATGGGTTAAGCACGGCCAATGATGGCATTATGAACGTTACAATAAGTTTCTGGATCAAGTATGGCTGCCACGTCGACATTTCTTATCGAGCCGCGATTAACATATAAAATAAAAGGTTTGGTATCACCAGGATCTGACAAATGGGACACCGTAACTGTGCGCCGATGAGGAGTCCCGGGTCCCGGCGGTGAGGGTCCAGCACAAGTATAACACGCGCAGCTCGTCTGCACAGTCAATCGTAATCACAGCTCACACTCTGATAGAGACCCGATCGATCGATGGGCCCATATTTATACTTTCGTCGATATCTTCAGATATGATATCGGTGTACCGACACGAGGCACAAACGTCCACCATGATCGTGATAAGATTCGACGGAACGGGGAATCGATTGGCCCCCGTCAGCCGTATCAGGTGCGCAAACACTCCACTCAGCCAATCGGCAAGGTATCGGTGATAAGCGGCGGTGAGCCGGCGAGGGCGCGGGCGCTGCGCCGCCGCCGGTGCCCCACGCACCCGCGCGCCTTGCGACCGCGGCCTATCTGCTGGCGGCGACAACGTGGTGTTGTCGACTCTCGACACTCGACTAGGTGTCTTGTTTACAGTTGAGATACACCTTTATTACACTAATAATTATCTAGCTGCTGACAGATAATTTTATTTCTTTCTCATAGTTCTTAGAGAAAGATGCGCGAAGTCTTTCAGTAGATGCGAGATAGTAAATGCAACATTTCTTGGCAATGATTCATGTTGATAACACTATTTCGATACTTGCGTCATAACAAGACGATGCACATTAATCAAAATAAACATTAAATCAAAAAACTGCCAGCTTCTTGAGTTCATTATTTAGTAGATCAACCCAAATAAAGTATTATTAAATGCGAAAATACAACATGGCTGATACGATGATATGAACCTACTTTACTAGGATACGTGATACGTGGAAGAATTTCGACACGATAGATAAGGTAGTAAAGGCGCATATCAAACGGTGTCATTTGATAAGACACAAGGTGTGTGCTTTCTGGAACATATCGTACACCTGTGCGAGTAGGTACACAACTACACACCACGATCGTTTATGAATAGTGTGGAATTACACCAAGGGTACTAAATCCTTCTTCAGTAAATAAATATGAGACTAATTGGTTAAACTAAAGGTCAAAGATTCCTGCCAAGTTCAACAAATAATTATACTTATTTGGTTTTTCCTGTGGGAAAACATCTCAATTAGATATAGCTTGGGATGGACACGGAAGTAGTGCCTGATAAGCAGCGATAGGCTTGCCCTAAATGTTGACATAATGACTGTTATACGAATAGGCTTCAGACCTCTGCTCCCCCAAAAAGATTTAATTTAAAGTGTGCTTAGACTGTGGTGACTTCAAATGGGTGGCTTACTGGGTGGTAAATATCCACTTGAGTGAGCTTTCGGCATCTAACAACCGATAAACAAAACCAGCTAGCAGCTAGTTATTAAAAACTAACTAGTGATCAAAACAAACATACCAAAGCAGTTTTCGTTCTGTTATTTAGGTAACCAAAAGAAGGGTGAATATAAATAATATTAAAATGTTGATGGATGGGAGAGGCGATGGATGATATAAGAGAAAAAATTGAGACTGAAAAGAGTGATGGCTGACAGGGGGACAATGGAAGAAAAACACGCATTGCACGGACCCCGTGAGACATGGGACAAAAGCTGGAGATGTTGAAGCTAGGAAAGAACTGAATGCAGACATGATGATTGTTAGACGTTTATGGAAAGAAAAGAGCACCGAACCAATCAGGTTCGGTGCTCTTTTAGGAAGAAGAGCCGGAGGTTAATTGCACCACACTACAAGTTTCATTTCCGCCTATTGTAGTCCACTGCTGGAAATAGGCCTACACTACTAGTACTTTGTTAAAACCTAAACCCTCTTATCCACCTTCAACACTATCAATATGTCCAAGGTCAACCAAAGTGCTGGTTTATTGAAGTTATCAGCTTCTAGATTACCAAGCCGGCGCCCACTAAGCACGGCTTTGTGATTAGGACTCAATGTTTCACAATTATTATCTTTGGTAAAGCTGACTCAGCCACAATAGTTTTACCAATTAATTCAATCGCTGAAAGCTGCGTCAAATAAGACTAAGAATCTATGCTGCAGTCTTAACTGTAGTTGAAAGTGGCGGTAGGTAGGCTGAAGGCCAAAAATACCATCCCAGGACCCGACGGCTTGCCCGGTAAAACCTAGGTCCTGGGTCTGGCTTCAAGGTCTCTCGGCCCTCGACTGGATGCGCTTTTAAGCGCATTGTATGGAGTGAGGCCAGTTGTTTTCGCTCCGTTGGAAGATGGGAAAGCTGGTCCTCATTCGGAAGCCAGGGCACCCTGCGGACTCTCCGTCCGCATACCTGCGCATTGTGCTGCTCGACGAGAGAGTGATTATAGGCCGCCTCTTTGGGCACCTGGTGTGAGGACGGGCCCGGCTATTGCGGATAGCCAGGTTGCCTTCCCCGCAACTGCCCGCAAGGGGCGTTTGACGGTAGACGCCATCATGCACGTGAGAAACCCCTCACGACGGGGGGGGGGGACGCAGTGTCCCGGGGTGGGGTGGCCGTGGCAGCGTCACTCAACATCGCCAACGCGTTCACACTTTGGCCTGGAGCTGCAATGGGGAGGTACGCTGGTATCACAGGGCATATCAAACGGACAGATCCGTCATCTACCTCGGTTGCGACGGGGAGTGGAACCGGCGAGAGATGTCGTGCGGTGTCCCATACAGATCGGTTCTGGGGCCGCTCTTCAGGGACATCGGTTACGACTGGGTGCGTCAGTGTGGTTTGCTACGCTGAAGATATGCTGGTCCCGGCGCAGGGGAGGTCAGACAAGGCGGTGGCCGACGCAATGACAGGGGGTGGGAATGCAATAGTCGTTGAGTAGATCCGGCATTAAGGTCTCGAGGTGACATTGCAAAAGTCCGAGGCCATGTCGTTTCATAGGCTCCGGAACAGGCCACCCTTGGGATCCCAACTAACGGAAGGAGAGGTTCACATCGGCGTCGAGTGAAAAACCCAGGTATATCGTATTCGTGGAACACTTCCGACATTCGGCCCCGAAACTGGACCGGGCCCAACGGGCTCTTGCCCGATCTGGGGGGTGCAAACGCCTCCTGCCGGAGGCTTTGCGTGGGCGACGTGCAGTCCATGGCCCTATTTGGGGCCTTCGGTTCATGTCAGCTTGGAAAAATGAGCCCGTTAGCGCCGAAGCCTGCCGGGTCAGCGGAATTGTCCGAAAGAGTTTACCAGTTAGTAGTAAAGGAAGGAACATGGATGAGTTTTAGTCAGTAAGAGTCTGAAACTCGCTTCCGCTTCACCCAGAGCGGGAGGGGTCATTTGATGATTTTCCACCGTCAAAAAAAAAGGCTTAACTGTAGTGAGGAATGTCGGCTGACGACAGAGAGTTTCTTGTTCGTAGTAGTAGCTGTCTCCGCGGCGATGCAAGCTTCTACCTAGCGGACGGAAACGGAATTTGCACTTTTCGCTCGCCGACATTCAATTGATAATTTAATAGGTATCTATTATAGCTGGAAGAGCACAAAAAACTACAACTTAAACTATTTTGAGTAATTCTGTGATTATTGATTTCCACGTTTTTTTTTTGTCAGTTTATCCAATTCGAATGTCATTGACTAGTAATAGAAAGTAATCATTCCTGTTTACAAAAAAGTTTTTAATTAAATAATGACCAAAAAGGTTTATCGATAACAAATTAATAACTGCTGAGGTCTACATGTGCAAAATGTGATGCTCTCCATTCTAGAACTTGGTTGTACATACTTCTATTGACCCTAGTTCGTAGAAATTATGATTGAAATCCAAATTCTTGAGTGCCACCTTTCAGCGTGAATTGATAAACTGTAAACAGGTAAACACCGAGTGTAAGATAAGGATTTCTCAACAAATCCATAGTCACATGTGTGGTATAATACTAACGCTGTAAACATAATGGTTACTAACTATTTCAAAATCTGGTTGTGGCGGTGGCTGCAAGCCAGTACCCGTTGGTTTGGGTGGCGTTCTTGTCCTCGGTCCACAGCACCAAAAAGTTAACCGCAAAAATCTTAGGTTCTCAGGTAGATTCTGAAGTGCCCTATTTGACCAATGTAATGAACATCTGGAAGGTGGCTTGTCTGGATACGATACACAAATACCCGTTTTTCCAGAGACAGTGGGGTAATCTGCTCTCTAGGTTGGTGGCCGTGTGTACAGAATAATCTGATTAATACGTCTACCAATACTGCTGAGCGAGCCCTAAGCTCAATTGGCTGGAAGAATGGGAGTCGGGCCTTTGGTTTCAGGCGCTACCGTCCGCTACCTAGCATAGACACCACCAGGCAGGCAGGCTAAGTTATTTGACACCACTCACCGCTACAAGCTTGCGTTTGCGCTCACGTGCTAGGCTTCACATCGCTGTCACTAGCGGTGGAGCTTTTTCGCCGGGGTGCTAACTATTTTAGGGCCCAATGGCTTGGCACGCGACAATGGTCAAGGGCCAGACGGAATGACCTTAATGCCTTGTAAGTTGGGTAGGTCTTTGGTGTAGAATACGACATGTGTATCGACATGGCAAGCTGTGCTAGGGCGGCTGCTGCATGTGTGTGTGGCAAAAAAATGAAACAGCGTAAATATAACAACCTTAATGGGAACTATATGTTTGAGCCGTTTTGGGTTGAGTACTCACCGCGTATTTCGGGATATCGCCCAGCAGTTGGTAGACTCTATGGCTGATAAGACTCTAAGAAGGCTGGTCAATTTATAAGTCAAAGAATCAACACTGCTATCCAATGGCAACACTGCCAGCACAGCACAGGCGTCAGGTTAATACTTACTATCAAAGTCAAAGAGTATAGTAAGAGGTTAATACTTACTATACTCTTTGATAGTAAGTATTAACCTCTTACTTATACTCTTTGGCACAGGCACATATCCTACTGAAGACAACGGTGGAGTCAAATTTTTTGGTGCGCTCATCATGCATTCATCAATCATTGAGCTCCACAGAGTAAATTTTTCTAAAATGAGCTCTACTTTTTATCCCTTTTTGTACTGGTACAGAATTTAATTACACTTAAGATTTGTGGATATTAAATAGATTCGTAATATAAAATACATATTACCAAATAAACATTACCACTCTTGAATTAAATAGTCATTGCAATTATCTATTTCAGTTGTCGTTTACAAGTCTGCCCACAGCCCTAGAGCGAGAGCGCAACACACAAACGTACGACTCCATTCATCATAAAACATAAACAAAACAACTGTGTTACAAGGTAAAATCAATCGGTGCACTGTCCGAGTGCAGTCGATGAATCAAACCTATACAAAATAAGAAGTAAAATCGCGAGCAGTATGAATATCGCGAGCCGCCCTACCCGCGAGCGGGCGGGTGGCTGGGCGGGCGGGAGCCGGCGGCCGCTAGCAGCACCGTTAGCCCGGGGGTGGGGAGGCCCCGGCGGAGGAGGGGCGCGCCCCGGTGGCGGCGGCCGTGAACTGGAACTTCGGAAACTTCTGTCGTATTGTGTTTACATTGAACTTTGTTATGTGGGTTAAAGTTAAGCCAGAGTTCACAACGTGTGTGCCACCCGCTTTACTCGATTGCAAAGTTCACTCTCAAGTTTGTCGTATCGATTTTCATCTCGTGTTTACCAAATGTTTCAAGGTTGCAGACGTTTTCTGATATTAGGTAATGATCAGATGTGATGTAGACATGCTTTTCATGACAAGTATTTTGGGTTTCACAGAGCCAACGGTAGCGGTCGAAGCTCCACTCGCTGACGAACGGTTAGATAGGCACTGTACTTGCTATTGACACTTGATTTTAAATTATAGTTATTTTTCATGCTCGAAAAACACCTAGGAACACAATTGCATGAGTAGGTAAAACATTATACTTTCTAAATATTTTAACGAAATAACTTAAAACCTTTTAGATTTTAGAACACAAACACCCATACATATTCCATGGAAGATTACAAGGTATTAATAAAAGTTAAAGTTATAAAAGTAAAGTTAAGAACAGGCAGGTGAATTTGCAAAAACTATGACATTATGAATTTGAGTCAATAACAAAATAATAGCATGAGTGGCGCGGCGGAAACGCATGCAGGTCTCACATCCTTCGTGGCTATGACGTCACAATGAGACGACCTCTCCTCGCACACGTGACGACGATTACATTTCCATAACATTAGTATTTATGAAAGACCAACACAACTTAAGTAGAAGTAGTTTTTCTTTGAAATGTAAGTACAACATGTAAATGTAACCCAACTAAAGCAAGAACAACCAGAAAGCTGTGGCGCTGTGATATATCAAGGTAATATTAGTGGCTGCAGTAGAAGTAGACTATTGTATATCGACTTACCCAGGGGTTCACTACACTCGCACACTCCTGTGATGTTATATTAGTTCTTCTTCTTTGTGTGGTTAGCGACTGACCTGGTGTCAGAGTTTTCATGCTGCCCACGGCCATGAAATATTAGTTGAAAAGTTAAGAGTCGAATGTGTACATCAACAATATATGTACTAAGTACCTCCTTGACCTGCCCATCATGCTTATCGTAAATTGGATGGTAGGGTCACTGTTTCTGCTGGAGATTTGATTTAGCTTCGATTTAGTATCTTCAGAATAAACATCATTAGTCGTGATTTGTAAGCAAAGCTGGCTTTAAAATGTGCTTGCAAAGAAACTATTGCAGAAAGGTTACATTCAAGCGAACAGGGTAGTGCTCAGTATAGTCAGTACGCCGCCGCCGGTGAACAGGGTAGTGCTCAGTATAGTCAGTACGCCGCCTAGCTGGTGTGACTATACCAGGTAGGTCATTTAAATAATCGCAGATGGATGAGCTAGAAAAAGAAAAAAAATCACAAACTGTGTACCTTGAAATAGGGATGGGTGTCTACGGATGACTGTAGACACTGAGACACAAAGATCTGAGTCTTTGACCAATTGTAGGAAGATGTATGTTAATAAACACAGAGTAATAGTTCTCTCATGATTGAGAAATGTGAGTGTAATACGCTAGATAGCATTAAAGTATAATATATCAGCATTGCATGACGATTACATGTTAAACTGCCTTTCTTAAAGAATGTTAATGTTGTCAATATAGCGTGGACATGGTGGTCAAGGCATAATGCACATACATACTTAGTAGTGAGAGGTGTGAGCTCGACACCAAGTCAGAGACCCATGGGCAGCGAAAACTCTGACACCAGGTTACTCACTAACCTCACGAAAAAGAAAAGAAAAGTGAAAATGGATTAACAGGTCAGCGGGCGCTAACGGAAGAGTCACAAAATAAAACTGTAGGGCGTAACAAACAGTACCTAACATCCCAAAAATTCGCTTCCTGACAATCTATGTGTGATTGCGCACTGTGTCCCTGGCGTAACACGCATTACATTAATTTGAGTGCGAGTGCGCGTATCGTTTGCGCATCGGCCCCGCTACACTATCTGATAACGGCCACACCTGAACCTAGTTTCCCTTATCACTACACAGGTCCCAGATAAACTTTCTCTAAATTACTACTATTTTGGGGAGGTTAGCCGACAACATTAATAAGTTACTGTAGTAGAATCCGTTCGATATAATATGTAGGTATTCAAATATTAAAATACTATGGTACTATAATATAATACCTACTTTTTTAAAATCTTATCTTAATTTGATTAAGATTGGAGTAATCTTCACTTTGCAATATGACTATCCAGTAAGTAAGGTGTTTTATAGTCACGTGTTTGTTCTCATACCGATATAACATTGAACATTGGGATGATTATATTTGATCTAGCTTCTCACGTTTAATGTGGACAGCAGTAGACGAGAATCGGCGCCATTTAAGCATGCAGTTGAAGAAGCCTGCATGAAGCAGTGGACTGCCAGAGGCTGAAAGTGAAGCTAATGGGTATTCCGGAAAACGAAACCAGACATGTTAGTGGGTTTTATAAGCCACACTCCATCAGCTCCAGCTGATTCCATGAACCAATTACATTCAAGCAATAAGTATTGTTATCTTAATATCCTTTATCAATGCTAAAAATAGGCCGGCGGAGTGTTATTACGTGTCGAGTATTGTGCTGTGGCTGTCAAGGTCCTCCCTTGTTATTATAACACAAGTGTCTGCTGAGATTTCCCGTTCAGTTTCAAACTGATGCTTGGTTGCACAGAGGATCTGCCAGTTGCTTTGATAATAAATAAACTTACAGGCCATTCACCTGCTAGCAGGTGGTACTACTGCCTGTCATAAGGAGACCTGTGATCTGTGATAACAAAAGCATCGCAGATACGTTGAAAATGTAAAATGTCTCATGTGAAAGAAACCCACAGCAGTGGGACACTAACACTATAGGCTGCTTAGTGCCTATGTTATGTTGTTTTTGAATTATCCCTCCATGCACTATTATTATTGTGTCATACTTTGTAAAATGTTCTAAAACATCTGTAATTTTTGTAGTAGGATATAGAGAGTATTCTATTCTATTTTATTCTTTATCTGACCCGACAGACGTTGTTCAGTCAAGATATCTATAATGCGTTGCATTCTTTATTTTTGTAGAGAGATCCTTCATTTGATTTATATAAACTGGTGTCGTTTTCTCAAATCAGACATTTAATTTTTATTCTGTGACCTGATTTGCACTTAAAACACTCCTAAGTGTATTTTTATTGGTTTGACGTTTTATTTTGACCTGTTAAACTCAAACTCAAACTCAAAGTATTTATTTCAAATAAACCAATTATAGGCACTTTTGAATTGTCAAGGTGTCGGTCAGTCCGAGAAATGAAGCTAGTTGCCCATTCAATTAAATCAAATCAAAAGTCATTTATTCAAATTAGGCTGAAGATCAGCACTTTTTGAAGGTCAAAGTTACATAAGACAGTCCCCCAAAAACGCCCACCCTTCACCACTTCCTAGTGCTTTAGCTGGGAAGAAGAAGTGGCGCAACAAACTCCCCAGCAGCACAGCTGTCTGTTTAGTTGGAAGAACTTGACTCTACACACATTTATCGCATGAGAAGTAATTAACATTACGAAACACATCACATTAAAATCAATCATTTGCCACATGTCAGCTAGCACACGTCAATATACCAATTAAAACATTAAAACTGACTGTACTCAAGCGTAAATTTAAAAAGAAAAAAAAAGAGCCTCCAGGTAAAAGTGCGTGCCCGCTTACATGTGCAATGCTGTACTATGTCCATACAGCCGTAACTCGAAGTTACAAATGATAAACTAGGACCATCGAAGTAAAATCAATCAATTAATTGCTAATGATTACTAACTAGGATCAAGATAAATAAATATGATCAACTGTCGAGGTCTCTAGCTAACCACATTTTGCAATACAACTCATTAAAAAAAAAAACATTGTAATGAGTAGATTATGTCAACAATAAATGGCTAATAAAAAAAATAAAAAAAACAACCAAAACAATGAATTGAATACATAATAAAATAATTTTATGAAGCTAATTCTGGAGAAAGAACATAAACATTGTCTTGTGTTAATCACAGCGACCAACTATTCTTGTCATTTAAGTAGTCGTTGGTAGTATAGTAAGCCTTTGAACAAAGGATAGATTTTACTTTAGATTTAAACGTATTAAAAGGCAATTCTAGCAAAGAAGAGGGCAGCTTGTTATAAAAGGTTATACCAAGCCCCACAAATGAGTTATGAACCTTATGAAGCCGATGAAAGGGAGCACGTAGTTTATCCTTATTTCTAGTATTGATGTTGTGAATATCACTGTTTTTAGTATATAAGTGTAAATTTTGTCTAATATATAAAATGTTGGCGAAAATAAATTGTGACGCTACCGTAAGAATACCAATTTCTTTAAAAAAATCTCTCAGAGATACTCTGGCACCTAGCTGGTAAATTGCTCGAACAGCTCGTTTTTGAAGAACGAATATATTATTTTTATCTGCGGCTTTGCCCCACAGCAGAAGGCCATAGGACATAACGCTATGAAAATAGCTAAAATACACTAACCGGGCTGGGCAGGCAGGCATTCCAAAGGAGTAGGTACCTATGGAGAAGAACGGGCAAGAAACTCCATGGACACTCTTTTAAACAAAATATGGTTACATAGTTCATATTAATATTATACATGTGAGAACGATGCAGAACGTTAAAAGCATCAGATATAAAACATGTAAAAACTATTCAATAGTTAAATTAAAACAAGCCTTAGCCGCTAAGAGATGACCAGTCCCTACTGACAGCGCCCGTTCACGAACATGACGCATATATTAGCACCATTCAGCTCAACCATTTTGAAGGGAGCTAAATGATCCAACACACACGCCACCATCAGCGAGACATTAAAGTGAGCATGGCATACTCTCAGCCGCCAGGGCATATTCATTTCATTACAGTACAGAATCAATTAATGGTTCGTCCTGAAATGAATGTTTTTTTTGCATAAACAAAACCTGTCGAGTCGAAAGTTGGTAAAATATCATCATCGTTCAGTTTTTGCTATCAAAACGCTAAGAAGAAGAAGTTACTATAAAGGTCTCAGATACTTGTAGGAGCTTCAGTTTTATCAAACATGTTGATGAAGATTATGGTATCGATTATTTCTAGTTGTTTAATACTAGTGACGTCATAAGTAGTAAGTATTTGGTCACCATGTATTTGTTCTGTGTTTCGAAAAAGTCTATCAAATGTTTAAAAGTGTACCTTGGAATCTTAAAAGGGCACTTTCTCCATTGTGCGTAAATCAGTAGCAATGTTAGGGGAATAACGGTAACGCTCGTCGATCATCTATACATTTGCTTGGCGTGATGTTTACGACACTTAACCAAAACGGATCTTTGTAGCCAACTTTCCTTGCATTTTTCAGGTGCCTGGATCATGTACTAGTTTACCTGTACAAATGTGTACCGCGAAATTACGGCCTCTAATGTCGTTGCCAACCTGTTTCAGCAAAGGCGACGAATTCCTTCGAACCATCGAGAGAACATTATAACCGTGTGCACCGCCACTTCAGCGGTTCAGCTACAATGGTACCTTGGCTTTATCTCGTTTTTTACACTTTATTTGCTGAAGGCGCACGATAAAGATAAAGATAAGTGGCAGTCAACGCTTTTATCGCGAGCTATCGCGCGAAAACTACTCGCTTCAGGAAGTTATGCCGTGCTCATTCTAATGTAATTAGGTACTTCACATATTATTTTGTTACGACACAATCATTTTCATTTCAATTAGTATGTAGCTAAAGTGTTCTTGGGCCGTGGGTCCTGCTTTGCTACAGATAAAAAATTAGGTGTTGTTGGTGAGCGGTCACGTGTCATAGTGGTCGAGCGTGCATTAGTCGTCATTAAAACTTGTTGATACGTGTTACTGGGTAATAAAAATCCACTTCCACATTATCAACCATCCCACAATTTTTGGAGTGTTATTAGTAGTTACCTACTTGGTTCCATTAACCAATAATTAATGTTGCTGTCTAGTCTTGCTACTATGAAGTTTAATAGCTGATTACGACTCAAAATAAACTGTAGGTAGTCTAAAATAAAATCTAGGTAAAGTGTAGGTAGGTTAGGTACCTAAAACGCAGTAAAACAAGAAACAAATCAGACAGATTGAAAATTATTTTTTTAGCGAATTGAGCTTATTTTTTATGACAATATTAAATTAAAACTTAAATTGCTGGGGTTTTATAATAATAAATAATTTGATACTTAAACTTAAATAACTTAATGTCCTTGAGGCTCCTGTTCCTTAATTCTCTTGATCTGAATCTGAACTTTAGCTCAGGAATCAGGTACCTATAGCTCCAGAACACCTTTATACTTACCTAAAGGTATAAGGGTTTGATGTTGATAGATTATAAATGTTTGTATTTTGAAGGTCTTAAATAAATATTTCACTAACAATCTTCAATAACATCGAGCATTCTTAATATAAAGTTAACAGCACGTTACGAAAGTTCTCAATGTTGTGAATATTAGCAATTTAACTGAAGTAAGTTAACTTTGCAAACATTGTGTTCATTAATCAAAAGTTTGGCGCAGCACCTCACATCCTCCAACTCCGCCTCCGCCCACCCCTGCTCTCTTGAAAACATATAGATATATGTATAAAGAAAATATATTTATGTTTTAGGTCTCGCACAATACTCCATTCCTCCATAAATTACTTGGCAACCCAGACTTTGGAAAGGTCAATATTTGACAAATGGCCGCTATCTGTCACTTTCCTGCGGAATAAACACCACGGACGGATCGTTTATTTATTTTTTTAAATAATAATGGATGATATTTGTCGATTATGTTGTTCAACAAAGTTTGTCAATAATGACATATTTGACGAAGAAAATGCGTTGTATCTCAAATTGTCGCTATATCTGCCAATAAAGGTAATATTCGTTGATGTGTCCTTACCTTTTTTATGTGATATTTTAACCTATTATTATACGATATTAATGGTGTTTATTTATAGGTTTTCAAAAACGATCGGCTGCCTCAGAAGGTTTGCGACAAGTGTAGTTGCAAAGTGAACGACTTCTATCAGTTCTGTAATGAAACTATTGAAGTTCAAAATAGGTGAGTGTTGTGCTGAAAACGTTCGATTATCATCAGTCGTTACCAGGAACCGGTGTACTTATCTTAATTTATTTGATTAATTCAGTACTAGCTCAAAGAATAGTAATGTTATAATTGGAAAGCTAATGAATACAGTAGAAACTAACCGTTCTTAATTAATGTTAGCTGGTTAGTTCAATGACTAAGTAAATTGTATATGTTATTTCCAAATGAACAAACAATCACTCATCATGAATAGTTATGTCTCATTTACAGCCAACACAGTAGTAGTAATAATTTAACATAATTTGCCTCTGGTTTCAGGTTGCGCAGTTTATTCCTGCCATCTGGGGCCTGTATTGATGGCTCAGTGGATCTCACGCTCGTCAAAAACAGTGACTCGCCTCCCCCCGTCCATGCCAAACATTGTGAGAGAAGCACACAAACAGAAGGCACAGATGCAGCCTATGACTGTAATGTCTCTATACAAGTCAAAGAGGAACCTCCATCAGTTACACCCATCAAAAAAGAAGAAGAATGTTACTATAATATGGACACTGATCATTTTGATAATGCCTCCTCAGGCAGCGATGATATATCATTAATTAGTTTGAAAAAGAAAAAGGGTAAGAAATCAGTAAATGGGTCCGTTACAGAGAAAAAAGGTAGGAAAAAGAAGACTAACAATATAAAAGATTGGGGGGAGCTGATAAACTGTCTGCCTGATGCAACCATCACAGTGGTGGATAGAGAGGATGGGGGAGTGCCACTGGACCGTATCAAGGAGGAGCTGCTGGATGAGAAGCCGCCGCAGCTCAAGGACATGGATTTGTTTAACTGCTGTATCTGTTACACTCAGTGCTTTAGCAGGACTGAGGCACTGCAGCATTACAGGTAGCAGCATTAATGTGCTTGGAGCTCTCCATCATTTTAATTTAGTATATAATGTTAAGGCAGCAGGCCAAGATGAATGGCGAAGTATGTGGCGACCATTGTCCAGCTGTGAGACAGCAAAAGATATTTGTATACTTGCCTCATAGACAACAAATTGTCATCACTGCTGCCAAATTATCTACCTTTTCAAAGGTAAGGTCAACAAGTTCTGTAGCACACCTGGAGATTAATAGTACAAAATTAAGTCGCTGATTGTGGCAGTCTAGGTATGTGTCTATTTTGTTTTTAGATTCTCATGCTCTTTGTTCTGAGAACAGCTGAGGCTATGATGCAGTCAAATGAAATAATATAATAATCATAGTAGAAATTGATTGATTTACTACTTAACACTACAATACTGATACTGAACCATAATAGTATATTTTAATCTAGGCCTTTAATAGTATTACAATAATCTGGATAAAACTATGGTATAAGATTATAGTTGCAAAAATTAGAATCCTAGAAGTACAGTAAGTTGCCTGATCTAGGTTTATATAAATCTGTGTTTTAGGCCATATCTGTATGACAGTACTTCTCAAATAGGACAGTCATTGAATTAAATTAGCATATATTTCCAATATTAGGCTGAAACAATCTTTTGCATAACCTGATTATGAACTAGGCGACAACGATATATTTATATCTTTTACTAAAGCTATTTTAATATTAGGCTAATTAATAACAGTTCAGTCAGCTACTTTATGTCAGCACCTCGTGTTATAGTTTTTCCATGACTGGGTAATTTAATTTTGCTAAATATTCAGATAAAATTATACCACATCTTTTATAAGTCACATTATACATCATTAAGTAATTAGTTAAATTTAATTAAGAAAGGTCCAATAAATCTATAATATAAAAATGAATCGCAAAATGTGTTGGTAAGCGCTACAGAACAGATAAAGAGGTTAGAATGGAAGTAGTTACTGATTTGTATTAGAACGCGTGTCGCCGCATGTCTCCAACTCTTGTCTCTCAACTACAAGCAAGAGATAATACGTACGCGCATTACACACACAAATAAACCACACGCACTTAGATCGCGTGTTTACTATTGGTTGTCACACTAACACAAATACTGCTCTGGACGTACACTCACACACGTGTAAAAGTAATTTATTTCTCATATATGTTACGGCTACCAAAAGGTCGATTAATCATATCGATAAAATTACTGTAGCTTAGTTAATTAAAGTTTTGCATTTTTTCAAGTTGCAGATACGGTACGAATAACTTCCTAATTACATATAAATAAACTTAAATCAAAGTTAAATTAAGGGGGAACATCCGATACTGCCGCGAAGTTTAAATTTTCTTTAGTTTTATGCTAGTTGCAGCTCTGTTTTACGTCATAATAATGAAAGAAAGAAAAATAGCATTTTGAATAACATAAAACGTAAAACAACTCTACAATATGCAAAATAACTATAAAGAAATTTTAAATTTCACGTCCATATCGAATGCTAAGTCGTATTAACATAATATAATCTAATTAATTTATTGTGAACTACTCCGTGAAAAAGTATTTATTAATTGTAGCATGTTAATTTATTAATAATAGCTGTGCCCGCCGGTTTCACCCGCGTTACATAACCATTTACTGCAAAATGTTGCAAACATAAATTGTGCTACATTTGGTACGTATCCATTCAATTCTACCAGTTGCTTCAAACCACAGTTTTCTTGTAGCTGGATCTTTTGTAAAATTAAAAAAAAAAGTGTTTGCATCGTAAATTAGATTTTAGACGAAAAACCAACTAAGAAACTAAATTAATAATCCACATTATACAATAATTGGTGTTAATATAAACTAAGTTATTTTCATTGTTATATTACTGACAATAATCATTCGTATACACATCTTAATATCGACATTGTTTACAATTTGGTACAACACTATCGACGCGCATAGATTTCCCAGAATTGAAGCTTTGGATCGACGCACGCGACGTTCGCAGTGAACGCAATACATTGCGCAACCGCTCACGTCGTGCAAGATCGTACCAATGTAATGCAAGCAATGTATAATTTTGCATCTGAATGCGATTTTATCGTTTTTGTCTACAAACTACATAATACTTTTGTAATAATTACAAATATCACTCGTATTTTAAGGTTTTTGGAGTTACCGGTGAAAAGAAATCCCTCCTCGGGCCACATTACACTCCTGACTTCTTTTCCGACACGTTATAATTGGGCAAGACGGCATAATTCTTTTTTTCCGCGGAGAATTGAACGCTTTCACAATAAGAGCGTGACTGTTGACCGGTGATTCTAGTTTCGGTTGGGTTTTGAGCGCCCGCGCAAACGTGTGGCGCGTCTGTCCCGCCCACAAGGCCCTTCTAACCTCTTTAACTGTTCTGTGGTAAGCGCATATCTCGAGAGCAGCTGAACCAATTTCTCTAATTCTTTTTTTGTTGTGTTTGTTATTGTCAGGAGAAGGTTCTTAAAAAAAAGTGGGTAGGTAGGGTAGGTAGAGTAGGTTGGAGAGGTTGGTAGGTAGGTAGGTGGGGTAGGTAGGTAGGTAGGTAGGTGGGGTAGGTAGGGTAGGTAGGGTAGCTAGGGTAGGTAGGTAGGTAGAGTAGGTAGGATAGGTAAGGTAGGTATCATAGTTAAGACAGGACAATGTCTGTCGGGTCAGCTAGTAAATAAATAAAATCTTTTAGTGAAAGCATGTTTAGTCTGGAGGGTTCATGCACGACATAACCGTTCTTCTCTTGTCTGAAGATACTAGTTTAAAATCTGGTTCAGTAAAACTATATACTTAAACTTTAACTATGTAAAGTTTTAAAATAATTAACAGATGTATGAATGTGGCGAAAGGAACAGTATGGCCCTCTTTATTGTAGCCGAGACGTACAGTGTTGCCCAGTGTGTGGTGGTGGTGGTGGTGGTGTGGTGTGTGGTGGTGTGGGATTTGAGTTTGAGTTTGAGTTTGAGGTCAGCCGCGGTATGATGTGGTTGTGTACCTGCCTACTTATTGGTGATGAACATGTTTATGTATGGGTGGTGGCACTTCCTGGTATTATGTAGTTTCTGCCGCCTACGAGCTGGACTTGATGTATGTACGCACGGTTGTTATGAATTGACAAAAACCGAGCTTTTTATTTTAAGTAAGTTAACTGTTAATGTGCTATCATGCTCACAAACTTTCCGGAATAATATCTCTAAATGATGGAAAAACCACATCGAAATCCTTTGCATTATTTTTAATCAGTAGAACAGTGCTGTCACACAGACGGACATAAAAAGCGGCTTTAACTGTGAGTATGTAAAATAGGTACCTAGTATAGATAATGTGAGTACGTCGCTTGCCCTGTTGCAGGCAGCACGCGGCGGAGGCCAGCGTGGCGGAGCCGCCCGCCGCGCCGCCGCCGCCCGACCTGGAGCCTCTGCGGTGCACGCGATGTCGGAAGGTACGTGCTCGTTACGTGGCTTCATAATGCTCTCTTTGGAGAATATTGCTCATTAAACTCTTAGTATATCTCTATTCGAACAGGAAAATCAAAAGAAAATGTGAAATACCTACTACTTGAAATTTTTTGTACCCCCGACTCACCGAGTCGCGTCGCATCGCCCGCACTGTTACTTAGTTATTGCAATTTTTTTTGCACAGTAAAATAGTATTTAAAATAGCCTTAAACATACACAGATAGCAGTAAGTAAGTTTTCAACATGAAATTGAATTGAGGGTTGACTTTACGGTGTCCAAAAAATGCTCATAATTATATCAATGCTCAGATCAATCATAAGTAAAAAGAATGATAGAATCCCAATACCTGACTGCACTCATTGCGAGACACACGCACTCTGCTCTGCTCTCTCATTGGTACCTACAATGAAGTCTGCAAACTCTGGAAATTAAAAATATGTACTACCTCATTCATTGCAAAAAAATAAGCAGTCAAGAAAATGTTGGTTGATCACTCCAATTAATATAAAGAAATCTCCTCTCTAGTCTTCACTCAGTTGTAGCTGTCTAGTTCGGGGTTCACTGGCGCACTTATACTGTAACCTAGCCGAAGGTAATTACTGTTAACCTGTAGGCTCACTTAGGTATGACCTGGGCAGTAAAATGTTTTCTATCTTCAAGTAACGTTTTTTGACGTCATTCGCGGGTAAATTGCCGACGCCATCTGGCGGTCACCGCTCTCGTAGCAGACCGTAGCTTAGCCTCCCATGTTACAAATAAGCAAGTGAGCTACTTGGCGCCAGGCGGTCCCGCGCGGCGAGTGGGCGGCGCACTGGACGCGCCACTGGGAGCGCGACCGGCGCCCCTACCGCTGCGCGCTCTGCGAGAAGACCTTCCGCGACGCGCACCAGATACTCAAGCACGGTACGAACAATTAAATACCATTTATTTGGGACTCACGAAGAAATAACAAACAAAGACGAAGTCGTTTGTAGAAAGTTTTCAGTTTGGTCTTTGTAAAGTATAAATAACTAGCACTTCGCCCACGATTTCGCGGGTTTTTTTTTAAATATAGTCTATGAGAATCGGAGATAATGTTGTATGTAGGTAATTTTTATCACTAATTCCCATTACTATAATTCTCATTACATACAAACTTAAAAATAAATATTACTCTTTATAATAATATTAGTATGGGTTTAGATAAAAACGGAAGCAACATACTGTGTCCGTCACACAAACTGCCCGCTCACAGTTCTCGGCAATTTTTGTTTTACAAGAAAATATTTTTTTTCCGCAAAACGGTAGCTACAACTCTTTTATTCAGAGAAAATATGTAGTTACCTAAATGATTGACAATGTATTGCTTTTCTACGTCATTTGAAGGGTCAGTGTGATCAGTGGACCGTATTGTACACGTTGTAGGCCTGACGCACAACTACGAGGCGGGCGCGTCCGCCGAGCCCGTCAACAAGCGCTTCGTTTGCGACCTGTGCCCGGAAGCCTTCGTGTACATGCGGTGAGGCTCCTGCTGTGCTAGCTTACTATTGTAGCGTGATCGGCTACCTTATTCTGTGGAATGCGTGGAGGTATTAAGTTGAAATAATATGAAATACCTATGTCTGCAGTCCCGAAAACATAAAGCTTCTAACTCAACTTAGAAAAATGCGGCCATTATAATAAGTGAAGAGCACTCCTCGTTGAACTAGAATCAAGAAATTTGGCAATAAGCAATTTCTCAAACTATAAGTAAAGGAAAAAGTCAGAATATCGTAAACATGTAGTTTGTCACATTAAAAAAAAATGCGATTAGGAAGTATCATGTGTGTGAAAATAAACAATACGAGTGTGGAGCTAGGAAATGAGTTTGTATATTTGGGGAGTAAGCCTGCAAGGGATGGTGAGATTGACGGAGATATGGAAAGTAGAGTTAATGGAGGGAAATTAAATGATTGGTGCCATTCATGCAGTTGTGAACCATCAGTCGATGCCCAAACAGGCGCGGCTGGCGGTCCACGATAGTGTGCAGGTGCCCACCTTGTGTAGGGAATAGTAAATGTGAATGCTGGGTGTGGCAAAAGAAGCATGAAAGTAGAATACATGTTGTGAAACGCGTTCCTTGCGGAGCAGGTGTGGCGTGACGATGAACGATGGGAACATTATGTGACAAGGTTACAGTGCGGTTTAAAAAGCATGTAGTAACCGGCGTAGGTACGTGTGTGACCTGACGTGTGAACTTATCGAAGCAAAAGGTTTAGGTGTCGTTCTATAGTGTCTGCCTACCCCGTGCGGAGAAGGCACAGCCACATTAACGTTGTGCGGCAGCTACCTGCTGGCCCACCGCACGCGCGCGCACCCGGAGGCGGCCGGGCGCGCGCTGGCGCTGCGCTGCGGCGTGTGCGCGCGGCACTTCGCGCACATCAACTCGCTGCGCCGCCACCTGCGCGCGCACTCGGGCGAGCGCAACTTCCTGTGCAACGTGTGCGGCAAGGCGCTGTCCTCGCGCGAGCACCTCAAGTTCCACATCCGCATCCACACGGGCTACAAGCCCAACGTGTGCAAGTGAGTGCGCATTAGATAATATCGTACTTACTGCGGCGTGTGCGCGCGGCACTTCGCGCACATCAACTCGCTGCGCCGCCACCTGCGCGCGCACTCGGGCGAGCGCAACTTCCTGTGCAACGTGTGCGGCAAGGCGCTGTCCTCGCGCGAGCACCTCAAGTTCCACATCCGCATCCACACGGGCTACAAGCCCAACGTGTGCAAGTGAGTGCGCATTAGATAATATCGTACTTACTGCGGCGTGTGCGCGCGGCACTTCGCGCACATCAACTCGCTGCGCCGCCACCTGCGCGCGCACTCGGGCGAGCGCAACTTCCTGTGCAACGTGTGCGGCAAGGCGCTGTCCTCGCGCGAGCACCTCAAGTTCCACATCCTCATCCACACGGGCTACAAGCCCAACGTGTGCAAGTGAGTGCGCATTAGATAATATCGTACTTACTGCGGCGTGTGCGCGCGGCACTTCGCGCACATCAACTCGCTGCGCCGCCACCTGCGCGCGCACTCGGGCGAGCGCAACTTCCTGTGCAACGTGTGCGGCAAGGCGCTGTCCTCGCGCGAGCACCTCAAGTTCCACATCCGCATCCACACGGGCTACAAGCCCAACGTGTGCAAGTGAGTGCGCATTAGATAATATCGTACTTACTGCGGCGTGTGCGCGCGGCACTTCGCGCACATCAACTCGCTGCGCCGCCACCTGCGCGCGCACTCGGGCGAGCGCAACTTCCTGTGCAACGTGTGCGGCAAGGCGCTGTCCTCGCGCGAGCACCTCAAGTTCCACATCCGCATCCACACGGGCTACAAGCCCAACGTGTGCAAGTGAGTGCGCATTAGATAATATCGTACTTACTGCGGCGTGTGCGCGCGGCACTTCGCGCACATCAACTCGCTGCGCCGCCACCTGCGCGCGCACTCGGGCGAGCGCAACTTCCTGTGCAACGTGTGCGGCAAGGCGCTGTCCTCGCGCGAGCACCTCAAGTTCCACATCCGCATCCACACGGGCTACAAGCCCAACGTGTGCAAGTGAGTGCGCATTAGATAATATCGTACTTACTGCGGCGTGTGCGCGCGGCACTTCGCGCACATCAACTCGCTGCGCCGCCACCTGCGCGCGCACTCGGGCGAGCGCAACTTCCTGTGCAACGTGTGCGGCAAGGCGCTGTCCTCGCGCGAGCACCTCAAGTTCCACATCCGCATCCACACGGGCTACAAGCCCAACGTGTGCAAGTGAGTGCGCATTAGATAATATCGTACTTACTGCGGCGTGTGCGCGCGGCACTTCGCGCACATCAACTCGCTGCGCCGCCACCTGCGCGCGCACTCGGGCGAGCGCAACTTCCTGTGCAACGTGTGCGGCAAGGCGCTGTCCTCGCGCGAGCACCTCAAGTTCCACATCCGCATCCACACGGGCTACAAGCCCAACGTGTGCAAGTGAGTGCGCATTAGATAATATCGTACTTACTGCGGCGTGTGCGCGCGGCACTTCGCGCACATCAACTCGCTGCGCCGCCACCTGCGCGCGCACTCGGGCGAGCGCAACTTCCTGTGCAACGTGTGCGGCAAGGCGCTGTCCTCGCGCGAGCACCTCAAGTTCCACATCCTCATCCACACGGGCTACAAGCCCAACGTGTGCAAGTGAGTGCGCATTAGATAATATCGTACTTACTGCGGCGTGTGCGCGCGGCACTTCGCGCACATCAACTCGCTGCGCCGCCACCTGCGCGCGCACTCGGGCGAGCGCAACTTCCTGTGCAACGTGTGCGGCAAGGCGCTGTCCTCGCGCGAGCACCTCAAGTTCCACATCCGCATCCACACGGGCTACAAGCCCAACGTGTGCAAGTGAGTGCGCATTAGATAATATCGTACTTACTGCGGCGTGTGCGCGCGGCACTTCGCGCACATCAACTCGCTGCGCCGCCACCTGCGCGCGCACTCGGGCGAGCGCAACTTCCTGTGCAACGTGTGCGGCAAGGCGCTGTCCTCGCGCGAGCACCTCAAGTTCCACATCCGCATCCACACGGGCTACAAGCCCAACGTGTGCAAGTGAGTGCGCATTAGATAATATCGTACTTACTGCGGCGTGTGCGCGCGGCACTTCGCGCACATCAACTCGCTGCGCCGCCACCTGCGCGCGCACTCGGGCGAGCGCAACTTCCTGTGCAACGTGTGCGGCAAGGCGCTGTCCTCGCGCGAGCACCTCAAGTTCCACATCCGCATCCACACGGGCTACAAGCCCAACGTGTGCAAGTGAGTGCGCATTAGATAATATCGTACTTACTGCGGCGTGTGCGCGCGGCACTTCGCGCACATCAACTCGCTGCGCCGCCACCTGCGCGCGCACTCGGGCGAGCGCAACTTCCTGTGCAACGTGTGCGGCAAGGCGCTGTCCTCGCGCGAGCACCTCAAGTTCCACATCCGCATCCACACGGGCTACAAGCCCAACGTGTGCAAGTGAGTGCGCATTAGATAATATCGTACTTACTGCGGCGTGTGCGCGCGGCACTTCGCGCACATCAACTCGCTGCGCCGCCACCTGCGCGCGCACTCGGGCGAGCGCAACTTCCTGTGCAACGTGTGCGGCAAGGCGCTGTCCTCGCGCGAGCACCTCAAGTTCCACATCCGCATCCACACGGGCTACAAGCCCAACGTGTGCAAGTGAGTGCGCATTAGATAATATCGTACTTACTGCGGCGTGTGCGCGCGGCACTTCGCGCACATCAACTCGCTGCGCCGCCACCTGCGCGCGCACTCGGGCGAGCGCAACTTCCTGTGCAACGTGTGCGGCAAGGCGCTGTCCTCGCGCGAGCACCTCAAGTTCCACATCCGCATCCACACGGGCTACAAGCCCAACGTGTGCAAGTGAGTGCGCATTAGATAATATCGTACTTACTGCGGCGTGTGCGCGCGGCACTTCGCGCACATCAACTCGCTGCGCCGCCACCTGCGCGCGCACTCGGGCGAGCGCAACTTCCTGTGCAACGTGTGCGGCAAGGCGCTGTCCTCGCGCGAGCACCTCAAGTTCCACATCCGCATCCACACGGGCTACAAGCCCAACGTGTGCAAGTGAGTGCGCATTAGATAATATCGTACTTACTGCGGCGTGTGCGCGCGGCACTTCGCGCACATCAACTCGCTGCGCCGCCACCTGCGCGCGCACTCGGGCGAGCGCAACTTCCTGTGCAACGTGTGCGGCAAGGCGCTGTCCTCGCGCGAGCACCTCAAGTTCCACATCCGCATCCACACGGGCTACAAGCCCAACGTGTGCAAGTGAGTGCGCATTAGATAATATCGTACAGTCAACAGCAAAAGTAGATGATCAAAAACTGAAACTCAATACTAGTGAACGGAGTTCGCGTCAGAACTGTGTGGCGTCGGAGTGATTCAAAAGTATATGATTGTAAATTATACCAAACATTTAGTACTAGTACAGCTGTCATTATATTCGTGATCAGTTATAACTCCAAAAGTTATAAACACAATTCGCATCAGAACTAAGAAGTAAAAATAAATTTCTTAGTACTGATGCGAATTTTGTTTATAACTTTTGGAGTTATAACTGATCACGAATATATGACAGCTGTACTAGTACTAAATGTTTGGTATAATTTACAATCATATACTTTTGAATCACTCCGACGCCATACAGTTCTGACGCGAACTCCGTTCACTAGTATTGAGTTTCTGATTTTGATCATCTACTTTTGCTGTTGACTGTACTTAACGTACACTGTATACTTGGGCCAAGAATGCTGCCCTGGGGAACCCTGTACCAATTTATTTACTACTTGGTTAAATTGCCAACCTCCCTAAAACATCTACTGCCTAGATTGCTATTGCATTTTTAGGCCATTCTGCGCATATTTTGCCTTAAAGTTTTTAATAGTTTCAAAAGCTTAAGCTTCAACTTTAAATCTAAAAATTTTCACTTACTCATGTAGCGTTTTAACTATTGTATATATTAAGTATTTTTGATTTCAGAACGTGCGGCAAAGGCTTCGTGAAGAAATGTAACCTGACACTCCATGAACGCGTCCACTCGGGAGAGAAGCCGCACGTGTGCTCGCACTGCGGGAAGGCCTTCAGCCAGAGGTCCACGCTGGTCATCCACGAGCGGTGAGAGGCTCGCTACTAGCGCACACACGCGGGATGGGCGGGCCGTCCCGACCGGCTACAATTTTTTTACACAGAGGAAAGCGCCTGCCTGGGTTTGAACTCACGACCTGTACTGCGCAGATCGGGGCCGTTACCAATGGGCCTTCCTCCTTTTCCAACCATAGTAATACAAATTCAGCAAGTACTTGCATGGCTGTAACAGCTCTACATTAGATCTCTCTCTCGACGCTCATACTTATCCAGGAAGATATGATGTCATGTATGACGAGTTGGAACTTTAATATTTTTTGAAAAGAGTTCTTATTACATCCGTTTACCTATAAAACCATATCAGCACGCACTCGGCTGAACTCTGACTTCTTCATTCAGTCTTTCTACTTTTATCGCGCTTGTAACTGGTAGCTGTAAGCTTTTCGTAACATCTTGCATGACAACAAATGAGTATGAAGTAATGCGCCCGCAGGTACCACTCGGGCGCGCGGCCCTACGTGTGCGGGCTGTGCGGCCGCGGCTTCGTGGCCAAGGGGCTGCTGTCCATGCACCTCAAGACCACCTGCATATAGCACCTGCTCACACAGGTATCTATGGTTCTCTACTCTCTCTTAAGAACAGTGCTGACGAAATAAATAGCCGGAAGTGAAGTGGCTATGGTATGGTCAAAACTATCTGATGACAATTTTAAAAAGGGGATCAGGAAATGTGAATGCTTACTTGTAGTGTCACTTACAAATTCGGTGCTTTGATGTGATTACTTGCATATCTATACCCGAACTTCTTATTTTAAATCATTTATGGATGTTTTCCATTTGACAATTTAGGTTAATTTTATATCCGCAAGTTTCGCCGATGATTTCCAAATTCAAAACTTGTTGGAAGAAGTGGTGAGCTGGAAAGTTTCCTTCCTTCTAAATACATATGAATGTGTTAGTAATTCCCTTTAGGTGCTTTTAAACTAAACAGTGTTTGTTTACACGATCATCAGCTACTTTAGGAACAGACCATACCTACGTGTACACCTACCGCTCGTAAGGTAGTGCCTGCGTAATTACCGCTGACTCCTTCTCTAAGAGGGATAGCCTGTGGCCCAGCACTGAATTTTTCCACTACTGGCCATAGGCCTTCGCTTAAATCAAGTAGGTGGCTAATTGCACAGATCCACTGTGATGTCATTTTTTTATCAACCATAATAATTATATTATCGTTTTATAAATATTATCGTTTTATAAATTCTATTAAACCATTTATGTACACACATAAAAACAAACGAGAAGAAAGGAACAGAAAATACGTACTAAGGTGGTGCTTATTTATAAAGAAATGTCAACCATCATACCTACGATAGGAAAGTTGATTAAAGACATGCAAACAACGTGTGTAGGATTAAAAGAGAAAATATAATACAAATAATTCACTTTAAATATAAACATACACTAAGAATAATACATACTTAAGATAATAAATACATGACAAAGTAGGCAGATAGTGTTCTTTCATTCATCTTTTAAAAAGTGCAACAGTTTGGCAGTGTCTAATGTCAGCCGGGCGTGAATTCCACAACCGAACCGCTGGACGGAGAAGGAGGAGTGGTTTGAGTGGGGGAGAGAGTTCCTGCGAGGTCGAATAGAGAGCCACTTGAGATCTTGCGAAAGTTACAAATGTGATGATATTTTTTAAGGTTAAAAACAAAACGAATACAGCTATTTTGCAAACGCTCAAGTTTATTTAAAAGCTCCTCGGTAGCATCCAAGTAGCAGGCATCAGCGTAGTCTAGGCTATCTGTTTGAGAGTTTGTGCAAGGGAGATGTTGGTGTTCAAGGGCAAGAAGTTATTTGTTTAGCGATTGACTTGAGCAACCGTCTTTATCGTGATGTAGAACTTTGTATCTGGCTTACTGTAGCCCTAGTAAGTAGTAGCAAGTACGACTGCAAGCTGTGGCGACGGGGGTTCGAACCCCAACTCGTATAGTATTATTCTGAAGCTAGTCAGTAGCAGCCCGGGCCTGGGCTTGTTTCCAATGGTAACAGATGCGCCACTTAGCAACTGCCAACATGTTATAATATGATGAGAATTCGTTAAGTATGCTTTTAGTGTGTTATCAAAGAATATATATTGGACAAATATTGGGCAGTAATGACAGTTATGAACGTAAACAGTATTGTAGTGAATACGAGCATGTTATCGGTGGCAGTTGTTTGACAAAAACGTCAATCAAGTTGTAATGTTTGTGTACACTGGAGGAATAAAAACCATGCGCCAGTCATCGCACCCCGCGGGGGCGGCCGCCTTTGTGTGGCTAACGTGTTCGACTGCTCATGAAAGTACATTTTTATACTCTATTTATGTAAACAATTCCTGTGAGTTGTTTACATAAATAGAAACTCATACATGATTTGATATGAGCCATTTTAAGAAGGAAATATTTACGTGACGTGACCCTGCGTCTTTATGCTTGATGAATGTTTCAATGTTTTGTGCAGGTTTGTGTGACACATAATACTCGTACAATACATAGCGTGTTACATATATTGTTGTGATTATTACCTGCTGCAGTTGCCTTGTGAGTAATGAATAACGAATAATTATGTTGAATTTAGAAGTTCTTAAATGCTATGGTTTGTTGCAGGTCCCCGCGCCCGCAGGCTGGCGGCCGCCGGACGCTGCGCGGGCGCACGTGTACGTTACGTAGTGAAGGCATAGTGTATAGTAGTATGTAGTGAGACGTGACGGAGCTTCATGTGATATAATGTTAGATGTTCTGCAACTAATTACTTAAGGCGTACTTGACAGTACCTGTTAGGGTTGCCAGTTCACTTTAGCAACAAGTCGCTCGCAACCAGTACCTACTTACCTCTTTTTTTGCAAAATAAAATTCTGTTGAATTGTGGTTTTTGAAATTTACTCGCAGAAAACATACATAGTAGAATGTTTCACAGTTTAGTTCGGTTTTTCAAATCTTGTTGTTGATCAGGCAACCCTAAACTTTCTTAAAACGTTAATGTTTACTGGCACATATCGCCAGTACCTATGCATTGTTTTGGTATTTGGTTACTAAAAGTTCGCAGATTGTTTCCAAAATGAACTGACAGAAGGAACTTCGCACAAAGTTCAACAAGAAACGCACACATTTATGTTTAGTTGAAATTATTTTCAAACTTTTTTAGTACTTAAAGCTAATTCTTTCACTTACAAACGAATGATCATTCTTTTATCACCAATATAATGATCAAAATACGTAAAATGTCAGTGATATCGCAAAGTTATGTCAACAACGGAATGTATTCATAACATTGAACATATCGGGGACTTCCCATGACCTTTCAAAACGATTTATATTTCGTGTTTAAAAACGTAGCATGGAAAGTTCTAGACTCACATTTGCTATCACGCCTACGAAACTCACTGATGCACCGCGGCGGCGTTGGGCGACAGATTCTGATAAAGAATTTCTAGAACGTACCGGATATTCTAGAAAATCTTTCGGGTCTGATTCCTCAATATCGAAGCCCCACAACGTCTCGACAGATCCGCATCGGTATTTGTTATTGTACAGTGACGCAACTGGAGCCGCACTTGCACGCTACCTTATCGTATTGCTGCCACGTGCACCAGGCCCGAGCCCGCGCGCGAACCTAACGTACATTCGAACGATTCAATAATAAGTACAGCTATCGTATGGCATTTTAGTTAAAATTTTTGCGACAAACTCAATTAGTATCACCCATAGACATGAATAAAGTCTATAAACTAAGTCAATGCTATGTGCAAAACGAGTATTTTAAATTTTAAAATCATTCGTATTCACGTGGCGTGTAGTGCGCGCACTGGTGGTGTTGGTCTTGTATTCTCAGATCTAACTCTATATTTTGACGATGAAGATTTATTTTTGTAAATAAAACCCAGTCAGTTCAGGTACCTCGCGGGAAACGCGGTGAGAACTGAAGGAATATAGGTATAAGTTTTTTAAATTAAGTACCTATTATACAAGATTATTTATCACCAATATTCTGAAAACGTATCATCTTCCACCAAAACAATGTCAGCAGGTGCCTGCTCACTGCTCATATGGATTGATTTGATTAATGGCTTGCCTTCATAAACACAACATGATATGTTTGTTTTAAGAACTTAATAATAAATTCGCGACTGTCTGTAAATGTGCTGATAAAATTAGAAAATTAGTTTGTATTATAAATATAGTATTAAGTCCAGTCCTCACTAATAATAAGGTGTGTAATTATATTGTTAAGTTACTTAAATTACTTAAATACGTACCGGACACTTTGTACCTAGCGATACGTAGGCAGGGAGTGTTACCTGCAGTTTGATACGTCCGACAACACTTAGCGAGCGCCCGTTGGGTTCATTTAAACTTGATTTTATGTAAATCAGCTATACAGGTGACCCGTCGGCATGTATGAAGAAATATGCAACTATCAGAAGAAACGACATAATCGATTTAAGGATTAGAAAAAGCTGCATCCCAAGATTTTTACCGTATCAACCTGTAGAGTGTATTTGAGGGTTTTGGACGTATCAGACCCCTAAATGGGCATTTGACTAGTATTTAAACGGATAATGTAATAAAAATGGTCAGTAGTCGCCCGAGTGGGGTTAAATATGTTATAAGCGAATACAAACGTAGTATATAGAGTCAAGTGCCTCACCATGTGATAATATATAAATTGTAAACTTGCGTTTTGGGACAACACCCTGTATCAGGGGAAACATCTCCTTTCCCCACTGAAATGTTTTTAATAAGTACGTACTGAGAGTATGCAAAGCTAAAATGTGTGTGTGTGCCGTCGCTACTGGAGTCGCACCCGACCATTTTGTATTGTAAGACTACTAGACTTTGTTTTATAAACAAAACCTGAGTAGAACATAAAAACTTCACATGTAGGCGTGACAAAAATTGCTTTATGACTTCATAATTTATTTTGAATAACAATTTAGTTACCTGCATTGTGTGTCACCATAAATAAATTAATAACAACAATATAAGATATAACTACCTAGACGAGTCTCCAGTCGATCGGTAGATGTCGCTAGCTACTTGCATACTTATCAGTTAGCAGTCGGTACTTATTTGAGTTGTAATTGGCGAAGAGTTGAATGTTGTGGCTCTTAACTGATTATCATTTAATACTTAATTAAGTTCGTCAATGAATGGAAGTGAATGGAAATATTTGTCGAACACAATGATGTAATAAATAACGATTGGTACTCCTATTGTATGATTTATTTGATTTGCAGCTGTTTGTGTTAGCTTAGCAAGGAGCACAAACTAAAGAGTGATGTGTTCCTACTGATAACATGGACTTATTAACTAATGGGACTTTCCTTTCATGAACACCCTCCGTTGATTAGAAGATCTAATCGCGATAATGTTATTGATTTGAATTTTATGTTCTATGACGCACGAAATTGAGTTCAGAAAGGTCTAAGCTATCAAGTAATTGTTATCGACATTGAAGGTACGAGTTGAGACAGTTAATATCGCCATTTCCGATAGCTTCTTGCAACCATATAGAGCTGAATTGTGCGCCAGTTCACCAAGCCAGCCATAGGTGTTCTAACAATTTTAGCGTTTCGTATGTCAAAGGGTGACAACGGAATCCCATTTCTAAGAACATAGGTTTTATGGAATATAACGATAACAAGTTCTAGCGGTACGGAACCCTTAGCGCTCGAGTTTGGTTCGCACTTGGCCGGTTCAATATCTTGTCTTCGGCGTACGGCCCGCGGCCGGTATCTTGTACTCAGAGATAACTCGTGTGTTTGTGCCTATATCAGTGGTACTGATTAGTGCTCTTAATCAGCAGATTAATTATCTGACGAGCTCGCAACTGTTAGCTGATTAATACAAATACTATGTTGGATAAGACGGTTACATTCGACTGGTTATAGGATTAACCTTTTGAACGCCAATCACTTGTATACAAGTTCGACATTTTCGTGCCCTCAGCGCCACGACTTGATTAGAAGTAATAATAGTATAAAATAAATTTACGACTTTTACAAGACCTTTTATTTTGTTTTTATGGAAAATTGCCCTGTTATAAGCCATATTTTTAACTTTTTCACACATAATAAGTTTATATTCAATAGAAACAAAAACGCCAGAAAATATTTCAATGCTCCCAACGCCAAGTACTTGATATAAAGTAAGCCAGTGATGGGACACGATGAAGACCTCGCTATATTTCATCTCGTCGAAACGATCATAAATACTATTATTGCAAGAAAATGACGTGAATAAATAACAAATATAAATATTGTAAACTATAAACTACGTTTTATTCACCTTAATCAAAAATAAATAGGTTTTCTAATCATTGTCGATAGTGAAACACCGTTTGAAAAACCCATCCTTACAAAGTGGCTAGTTGTCAGTGCGCACAACGCCACGAACTTGTATAGAAGTAAATCTGTGACGTCATAAGCGGACGGTTTTCAAGGTCATAGTGACTTTGTGCATTTAAGTGTAGTGCAATGTCTTACATCTTGCGTTGGCGCACGTGTTCTAACAAAAAATGAGTGACGGTGAATATGACGAATTATTGCGAGTTTTACAAGTCTGAATCAGAATTTGATTATTATAATAATCTGAATTTTCAATCTGTTCGTCGTCTTGACATTCCGTTAAGTCGTCAACTTCCATTTCAGGAATGTACTTCCGTTTTCTATTAGTTTCTAAAAACAAGAAAAATCATTGCTAGTATTTTGCGACACCTATACCATTAAAAAAGAAAAGATCTGTAACATCTGCGTAAAACAGTGACTTACCCACCATTTTTATTTAAAAAAAAACACGTAGAAAACCACGTATCTAGCTTCTATTGATTGAAGTAAACGAAATAAAATGCATGAATCGGTTGAGGTTATGCACGTGTAACTCGACCACAGTGAATAGAATAATACCATACACATCGACATCTAGACATCCTTATATCAGAAAGGATTTTGACGTGCCTCAAGCGCCAACGACTTGATATGAAGTAGAACGATTACATTTGGAGACAAATAGGGATGTGCCTTCTAGAACACACGTCTAATACATTTACAATTCTTTTCTTTTATTATGGGAAATATATCCAGGTTTTCATATTGATTTTTTTATGAAATACTAGCACTTTGCCCGCGGCTTCGCTCCCGTGGTCTTTCCCGTGGGACCCGTTATTTTTCCCGGGATAAAAAGCCTATAGTTATAGTATATAGTATATAGCCTATGTTACTCCTAGAAAACTAAGCTTTCCAACGGTGAAAGAATTTTTAAAATCGGTCCAGTAGTTTTTGAGCCTATTCATTACAACCAAACAAACAAAGTTTTCCTCTTTATAATATTAGTATAGAAAACAAAATATAAAAATACGGTATCAGTTTTTATTTAGCTTCGTAAATTGGTGAATAAACATTAATTTCAACTTATAATATTATTTGTCGATAGGACATTAATCCCATCCCTACGTTTTACTATAGATACGTTATACATTTGTAGCGTGGCGCTGGAGGACACATCGCGTATTATATAAATGGGCGTCGAAAAGGTTAAAGCAAAATATTTGTAGTTCACCATGAGTTGAAAAAATACAGTGGTGTAAAAAGATTTCAGGTTGCAAAATATAATTAGTTATGGAAACACTTGTTCCATTATTCACTAAATGCGACCATGAAGACATGGCACTCAATCTATAGGTAGGTACTATACATACCTACTATAATTTAAAATCGCTGCTCGTGGTAAGTTGTTACCGCATTGTTATTCGTTTCGAAGCCGATTTTGTTGTGGTTTTCAGCATCATTTAGAGAACTTATTGCAAAAAGTCCATGTGTATAATAAATTAATATGGAACTTGGTTCATTCACCAATAGTCCATTATGTACAAGTGGTAAAAAAGGAGAAGAGCTCATACGGCGTCAAAAAATTCATCCCCATCGCTGTCAGTGGGAAATGTGCCCGAAAGGCTGGCAGCGTTGCCATGTTGAATGCCAATGCTGATTCTTTGGCCTAAAATTGCCCAGCCCTCTGGCCACGTGTAGAGTCAACAAACCGCTGGGCGATATCCTGAAATACTCGTTGAGCACTCGAACCCCACGGCCCTAGTGTTTCAACCCCAAACGGCTCGAATATATAACTTCCAATAAGGTTGTTATACTTGCGCAGTTTGAGGTTTTCCGCTCCTGCAGCAGCCGCCCCAGCACAGCCCGCCGTGCTAGGAATATGGGATGGCGCAAGGGTGTCGACACAGGTTGCATTCCACACCAAAGGCCTACCCAACTTCCAAGGCATTAGAGTCATTCCGTCTGGCCTCTTACCATCGTCGCGTGCCAAACCATTAGGTTCTAAGCTGGCACCCCGGCGGTGACAAGAGCCCGACGGATGATGTCATTAATGCTGGCGTGCCGTGCCAACCGACCAGCGCTTTTACTGCTTCACCGCACTGACAGCGATGTGGTGCCCCGCAAGGAGAGCCCAGACGCAGACTTATAGCGAGACGGAAAGTTGTGTCACACAGCATAGTGCCTATGTTGGGTGACGGTAGTGCCTGAAGCCAGAGGCCCGACTCCCACTCTCCCACAGCCAGTAGGCGGGCACGCTCAGCAGTATTGGTGGACGTATGAATTAGATTATTCCGTACCAACCTGCAGAGCGGCTCATCCCACTGCCTCTGGGAAGACCGGTTCTCGGACTGCACCGTATCTGGACAAGCCACCTTCCAGGCGTTCATTGCATCGGTCAAATACGGCACTTTTAGTTTTCATCGAAATCGAGTCCGCTACTCCTCAAAGTTTCGGACTTGGCCATCCACGCCCACTTGGAAAAGTCTTCTGACAGTTACTTTAAATAAATAATAGTTTGAAAAAGCGTGGGGTGCTTTTTAAAATAATATTCACAACAAACACGCAGACCACGCTTTTAAATTTTTTTTTTTCTTGTTTACAAAATTTATTTTCTATTTTTTAGTTCGGTTTTCTATGAAAAGCGTGTTTTTTTAGACTGAAAAGAGTGGACCGCATCCTAAAATTGGTAATGGGGACTACCTACTACCAACTTGTAAGTATGAGGGGTTATAGATCCGAACTGCGCCCGTCAGAATGACAAATATTTCGAATTCAGATGGAACTCGCATAGGATGGCGTCCGCAAACGCGCTAACATGTCGCCATACTGTAGCGATGCGTGCGCAAGCGCTCTAAGGGTCACCGCACACGGGGCACTGGCCACAACCACAAACGCTGCCACGAGAAGCAAAACGCAGCTGCAAAAGTAGTTGAAGCGTGCGACACTTGTGGCCGGTGGTCGCCACTTGTGGCCGGTGGTCGCCACTTGTGGCCAGTGGTCGCCACTTGCGGTCGGTGGTTGCTACTTTGTTTAACCCATGCATTTGCATCTTTTTGAATCCCAAATAGCAAGATGAGATTGAATCTCTGATATAAATAATCCTATATCCATATTATGTTTGAATGTGATAATAATTATAAAGTTAAAAGCGAATGTTTGAATCTGTATTATCTTTTAAAGTAGGTAGCAGCACATCAAGCTGTCCCAAACTGTCAAATTTTCCCAATTGAAAATGAACCTTATTACTTTGCAATAAAGTTGAAAAACATCAAAGTAATTTGACAGATTCTGATTCTGCACTTAATCATTTATATGAAATGATGTCAGGGCAAGTTTAAATATAAATTTTATATGCCTAATGTAAATAACATATTTTATTGGATTTAGAACACCCGTTCGATAGTTTTTGAGTTTATAGCATTCAGACAGACAGTCAGACGCAGGCGGGGGCACTTTGTTTATTACTATGTGTTGAAGTGACAGTCATATTCAAGACTGTTTAGAAGTTGAACGCCACGGGACAAAGGTACACGTGAGGTTGTACCCCTGCAGCATCTGAGAGCCTTCCTGTTTTGTTCGAGTCAGCGTAAAATAAAAGGTAAATCTAAATCTGAACTTTTCGCTCCGAATCTCAGCTGATTCCTAAACGTGGTGCACAATTAATCGCAATGTGTATCAGTAATTAGACGTCTCGCCTGAACCGTGTCCAACTGTCCACACCAATAATAAATCATTATATTTTATGATATTCGCGAGTATCATTAATTGGCCGATATCAGGATTGCATCTCAATAACAGCATGACTCTTATCTATTAGATGTCTGTCAGTTCGGTTAGTTCTGATCCGATGTTGCCAAAACAGGAAAACAGTTTGTTAGTGAAAGGAAACAGGTTGATAGTAAAGTACCTATACTTTAACATATCACATCATAAAATAGTTTAGACTACTTACCATGGAGCAAATACAAAGAGGAGATGCCGTAACTGGATTTCCCTTTAACATAATGCGTGACACTTTACGGGGAGCGAGGGACGTTACAAACCACGCCCCTCTCTATTTTCCATCTAGCGGTGAATAGGACAATTAATAGATTAAGCTTTGTCGATTGTTACAATGTCGTTTTAGCTAGATGTCACTAGTGTATAGGTGACATGATGTGATACAAAGTGGCGCCATCTTTTGTCGAGCAGTGACACTATTATTAAGAGACAATGCACAGGGCCAATGGCCAAGCCACATATTTTTACTAAGGTTAAGAGTTTGTGAAGATAGGCCTTGTAGAGTTAGGGCGTGTAAAGTTAGAACCTTGGCTCTACATGATTTTGACAGTGCGAGTAATATGGTGTCGTCTTGGCAACATTTTACATGAAAATGTTTTTGGTGGGATTACAGTGTAACCTAAAGGCAGAAAGAGAAAGGGATTCACTGGGTATTTCATACTGATAACGTATATAAATCTGTGAGGCTGGAATCTGGACTTCACCCTACCCGTGGAATAACACTCACTCAGGCTAGCGCTGAGCGTGGATTCAATTCCCATTTTTGCAAAGTGTAAGATGCGGCGCAAACGAGTCGCCGATCATAACCAGCGGTGGATTTCGCCTCTAGCCGCGGTGTTGAGGACTGCTGTATCGTATATTGCTTTATCGGTATACCTACGCAATACATGTATTGCATTAAAAAAATGTACCTACTCATGTTTTGAGGGTGGGGAAATCATCAAATGACCCCTACCGCTCTGGGTGGAGCGGAAGGGAGTGTCAGACTCTTACTGACTAAAACCCATCCATGTTCCTTTCTTAGCCCTTTGTGTTTCGGGGTAGCGGTAACCCTTTCAGACAATCCCGCTTACCCGGCGGGCTTAGTGTCAATCCCTAGCATTAGATGGAACAACAGCTCACCTGACGCTCACCTCACATAAGTTTTCACGAGGAGAATTTTACAGAATCGACCGACTAAATGGAACATGGTTAATTTTGAGCTTGGTAAGGCTAATTCATTTTTTTTTGGCGTCTAACACTGTGATGTTGTCGGCAGAGGTACCTACTTAGTGAGTAGGAATAGTGACTGGTGTTTGCTCACAATTTTGCTAAAACGTTACCAGTTAGTATAAGGACTTTGTATTTTACAAAGAATGGCTTATAGGTTTTTTCATCTACATATGTTGGCATGAATTCGTATAAACTTATTTTGTGGAATGAAAAAGTGTTATGACTAACCTGGTGTCAGAGTCTTTGTTATGCTGCCCATGGGCCTTTTAAATATGGAGTAAAAAAGATCGAGTACCGCCTTGCATCAGGCGGTTACGCGCCAAATCAGATTCTTGAACTGCTTACATGCTTACTGAAAAAAATCAATATACTCAAAAAATACGTCTATCGCTCCTTCAATCGATTTTTATCACGGATTCAAGTGTAGAAGACACAAAAAGAAGTGGTCGGCCTCGCACTGGTACGCGCGGTTCACATTACTCAGCATAATTCCAGTCCTCCAATAGAAACTAGCGCTGGAATGTCACCAGCTAGTACTCTTTGAATGCTACTGAATATTGGAAACAAGTGGTCTGTTGAGTGATGGACTGACTGACAGTCTACTTTTTCATTCTAACTCGTTCATTCCAGCGCTTCTGGAATAGTGATTGACAATACAATGCTGGATTAAACGTTGTTAACGTTGAATAGTGAACACGCATTATTGTTTTTGTCGGACTAACTGAATTACTGGCATATTTTAGACGATATATGAGCCAGTGTAGCACTGGACTGACTCGCTGGGTTACTGGGCTAGAATAATGTAAACCGGCATCAGGACTCCAGCAGAGATAAAAGCTGTAAAGGTGCGAGTCCAAAGAAATCTCACGTGTAAGCAGAAACTATTGGACTTTCCGATGGGGTGCAGCCATAAGCAGAACCACGGTGGACAGGGTGTTGAATGAAGACTTGGCGCTTCTAGTTTTTCGAATAGAAAAACGGCACATCGGGTGGATGGCCGTTTAATGACCTTGAGATTGAAGAAATCCCGCGATTTATTGAAGCGGTAGGTATTTATTGAAGCGGTAGGTATTTATTGAAGCGGTAGGTATTTATTGAAGCGGTAGGTATTTATTGAAGCGGTAGGTATTTATTGAAGTGGTAGGTATTTATTGAAGCGGTAGGTATTTATTGAAGCGGTAGGTATTTATTGAAGCGGTAGGTATTTATTGAAGCGGTAGGTATTTATTGAAGCGGTAGGTATTTATTGAAGCGGTAGGTATTTATTGAAGCGGTAGGTATTTATTGAAGCGGTAGGTATTTATTGAAGCGGTAGGTATTTATTGAAGCGGTAGGTATTTATTGAAGCGGTAGGTATTTATTGAAGCGGTAGGTATTTATTGAAGCGGTAGGTATTTATTGAAGCGGTAGGTATTTATTGAAGCGGTAGGTATTTATTGAAGCGGTAGGTACGCGGGAAGAAAGCACCGTGAAAATATAGTTCAGGAAGAAAAAAACACTAAGTACTTCGGTATTTAAACATTTAAAATCGCCGGTAATTTTTAATAATGTTATTTCGTTTAAGAGTCTTAGTAATTAGTTCACAATAAACAGGCGACACGTGACAGAACTTATGTCTCTATATGCATTATGCTTATGTTACACACCTAACCGTAGCCGGCCTTTAGGCGTAGCCTAGTAGCGGTAGCGGTGCTTGCTCTGCCCACCTCACACAATGCTCGTGCATTTTATCACACCGTAAGTTTAATTCTAAAAAAATCCGAATAAAGTCAGTTCATTCGGATTTCCACATTAGGCGGCAAAGTGCGCTTAAAAGTTTGTTTGTATTGCTCAGCTTGTTGCGTCAATGGCACCTGTCTAAAAAACTGATCGTAAGCACCTACTGCGGCGCTTGGAGAGCCGGTCGGTCAGGTTGTGGCGCCTGCTACCCGGCCGCGGAAGGAATACCTGGCTCATCGAAGAGCTGTGACGAGTGAGGAAGCTTCTATATTTAGTTGCGTGTTGTTGATGAGAAGCGGCTGATAGGCGGCAGTGTGAGCAGTGTGTTGTGCGGCAGTGTGCGACCGAGTGCGGCCAGAGGCACCCGTCTGTTAGTTGGCAGTAACCCCGTAATCGTTGACGAAGCTGCACGCCCCGCGACATCGTATTCTTCTACACTAATATCAGCCGACCTTGGCGCTATTTCGACGCCGGTGTTTGCACGGACAGTCTCCGGACCCACATGTGAGTATCTGTCGATATACTACAAAACTCCTACATGCGCCGCATTTCAGGATACACTGGTTATGATACAAGTCAAAATCCTGAAAACAGGATAGGTACCAAACAAATCAATGAACTAATGTTTTATATCTGGATGTGAACATAACTTTATTCCAAACATAAATATAAGATGACAAAACAATTTAATCGAAAGAAAAAATATTTTCTTCACGCTGAAGTTTATGAAAAGAAAATTTTCAGGAATTTATTTATTATAGCCGCGAAGTTGTTTAAATTCCAATAGGTACTTTTAAGTAGCCGGCTCTACCGAAACAACACGCAGATAAATAGGTTTACTATTAAAATAATGTTTTGACAAAACATAGTCTTGCATACCTATCGTCAGCTATTAGCATTTAATTAATATTCATTGGTCCGCGAATCAATGTCGCCGACCGAAGCACTTCTATTAGTAAAGTACTTATTTAATATTGATGAGATAACTCCGAACGAACAAGCAACTACCTATTTACAAAAATGTGCCGACGCGCGTCGAATTATATTTTTCAATGAAATACGCAATAAGTATTGATAAATGTATTGATAACGTATGATGCTGACGTCTCAGAGTTAAAACGCGCGGGCCCCATGTGACCCCCGGCGAACCCGCCGTGACCCTCTCGCGACCTCGTCGGAGAAAGAACCCGCGACTCGTCAACAGATAGTGTTATCTAAACCAAAACACTCAAGTCCGCTAAAAACATCTCAAACGCACACATACGCACAGTCTATACCAGAAATAATTGCTTAAGTTTGTGGCACAGGAATGAACTGCCTCAGAGTCAAAGAAGCTGCGTTCGAATGCCAAGTTAGGATTGTTTAGTTTCTTCTGTAGGGTCATTCTTATCAGAAGCTTGTAGTACCTACCTAGTGAGACTATAGTTCCCTCTTCAGACGTGCGACCCTACGCAGTTCAGCAGTCACACCCCAACTCTCAGCAGCCTTCACAATATCTTGGTGCAGATTCCCCCGTTTCCCACACGATTCGTTTCATCAACGACATTAAAAAATAGCGCATTGCGTTTGTGCGTTCTACAATAAACTTAATCTAAAGGAATTCGCGCGATAGCTCGCGCACACTAGCTCAGCTGATTGCGTAAATAGATACAAAATTATTTAACGTTCGCGACTCGCCGACGTTCCGCGGCCCGCTTTATTTACCCAAATCATTCATACTTGCACTTGAACTCTACGATAATGGCTTCTGATGTAACGAACGCGAACGTCTAGAATTGAATTTCTGTACGAAGACGTATTCGGAAAATCTCTTGAGTTCAGTAGTGCAATCTTGTCCGGTATATTATCTGTGTAGATCTATTTTTGGCAATCGACATCTATTTTATTTGTGTTTTACAATGGACGCTGGAAAGGCTCGCGTCTCTCGGTAACTTTTACTGAACAATGACGTTCGTTGATATATAGTCTCTGTTTGTTACGACTCTGACTCTTTTCTAATGATTTGATACTTTTTGTTACACTTGTCGCCCGGATTTCTACATGGTCCTATCTTATGGCCATTGGTTTGAGACGAGCTAATTCTTTACCCTCAATCATCATTTATAAATTTTATCTGAATCTTTAAACTTGACATCCTCCGCGAAGCCGGTATAGGGTACAGGTCGCTCTCCGCGACCGCTCTCTAAATGTCTGGAATTGAAAGATTGGTATCGAATGGTAGAGTTTATTGCATATCATATAATTCGCGTTACAACGGGGAGGCGAGATTGAGTAACAAGTCATAAATAACTGGAGGCGATCGTAACTCCAGCTCCAAGAGGGACCAGAGTCGGACTGGTCGCGTCCTGCACTAAATATTCATTGAAGATGCGACACCGGCAGATGAGGATACAGGTCACGTGGACGCATTGTTGCGGACATTAGCGGCTCGGACGTCACCGAAGTGTCTCAGGGGACCTACGAGCCACGAACCGATTAGGGTTCCTCCAGAAAACAAAGATTGAACTGTAGAAGGAGAAAAGATAGTAACTATAGCTAGAAAGAAAATGAACAATGAATCGGTGACAAACAAGGTATGCGCGCTACTGGTGTAGGTTGTGTGTACCTAATAGCATTTTCTTGTTGCAAGCGGAACCAAACATTCACTGTATTATAATGATGGACCAGACTTCCTATCATAACAACGCTCCCACTACCGGGACGTGGGGCTGCTTCCACTGGTTCCAACAAATGGTAGTTTCACTCCGTGGACACCGCGCGCGTGTTGTTAGTTTCACTCCGTGGACACCGCGCGCGTGTTGTTAGTTTCACTCCGTGGACACCTCGCGCGTGTTGTTAGTTTCACTCCGTGGACACCGCGCGCGTGTTGTTAGTTTCACTCCGTGAACACCTCGCGCGTGTTGTTAGTTTCACTCCGTGAACACCTCGCGCGGGTTGTTAGTTTCACTCCGTGGACACCTCGCGCGGGTTGTTAGTTTCACTCCGTGGACACCTCGTGCGTGTTGTTAGTTTCACTCCGTGAACACCTCGCGCGGGTTGTTAGTTTCACTCTGTGAACACCTCGCGCGGGTTGTTAGTTTCACTCCGTGGACACCTCGCGCGGGTTGTTAGTTTCACTCTGGGAACACCTCGCGCGGGTTGCTAGTTATCCGATTATCCGGAGTAGGACCTTCATGATTAGCGATTTACTAAATTCGATACCTGGTAGTGTCTTTGTGCCAAGTACACTTGTAAAAAAGCAAATTGTTAGCATACAAGCGCCACCACTAGTAGAATTGGCACTTATAACTGGTCAGAAATAACACGTTTTTGTAAATAACCAAACTACAAAATTGAAAACAAAAATAGTTAAAAAAAACGATATCACGCTTTAATGGAAAAGCAAACTCAATCAATCAATCTGCCTAGCCTTTCCCCAACTATGCTGAGGTCGGCTTCCTGTCTAACCGGATGCAGCTGAATAACAGTGTTTAACCTGGAGCGACTGCCTATCTGATTTTCACAATCCAGTAACTGGGTAACACCCAGCCCCTTGGTATTTATTTATTTATCAGGAACAATTTAAATTGTGTTTGATACATCATCATCATCAAATTAAGTGACATGCAATAATATTAAACATGCAGCAATAATTAAAAGAGGTAATTCTGGTAAGACTGGATGTCAGACTTTCGGGCTTCTGACTCAGAAGCCAGAGCGGAGAGCGTCAGAAGTTCTGACGACCCGTAACAACTGTCCAAGATCCACAAATAACAGTGGGGCCAACCGGTTAGCGTGCTTTCCGAAGCACGTAGGAGTCTCGTTATGTAGAGATGGTCACCCATCCTCGGACCAACCCCGACAAGCGTTATGCTATGGCTGTTATTATTTTGCCACGAGCTCCTCTTTTATTCAATAAATATTAAGATTACGAAGAATAATTGTTACCCGAACAAAATAGCATTGTAGGAATTGTGCAAAATCATGGTTGGTCGGTTGGAGGAGTCGAGCAACCTCAGAGTACCAGTCAATACTTAACTAATAAAAACAAATCGGTACCTACCTACTTAGTCCAAGTGACTAATTACAATTAGTTAAGTAAATTTTGCAATGCTTAGGAGGCTGGTGTCGTGCGTCGGTTGATTTGACTACTCATAAGCCCGCACTCACTGGTACTTTAAACATTGCTCGCCTGGCAGATGTCTCGCCTGGTAGATTGCTCGCCTGCTCGTTGCTCGGCTACAGCAATCACCGTCCACGTGACTAATTAGGAGCCCAATTGTTATACTCGCTTAATTAATTATGGCTATATTCTTCTCGACTTATAATATACACATTTTATAACTGGTGGCAGGCACCAGCAGTTTTGTGTCGATATACAAATAATTTATTCCAACCTTTTTATTTTTAAACTATCTTGTAAGCTTTTAAAAATGAATTTGTTAATTGATCAGTAACGTAAAAAATTGGGCACAAATGTTTGGTTTCTAATGTTAATTAAATTATCTAATTCCGCTTATCATTGATAAATTAATGCTAGAAGATTAGGTTTTCATTTGCTCATTACTTAGTTATTATTAAAAACATTGATATTATCGTAAGATATAATACAGAAACTAACTGTAAATTGATACATTATTGATCTCGGCTTGTAAGCTCTTGCTTGTACAGTGTGGTTGTAGCCATCACGACGCGACGCGCCAGCCGCGACGTAGTAATATCATCGTGTTGTATCAGTATTTGCTCATTGTCAGCAAGGCCGCACTGTCCAAGTTCATTAACTAGCCGGCTGCGCGTGCGCCGCCTGCGTCACCTCCTCGTGTTTACCATATTATACTATTCAGCGGTTCATGCCACCATTCAATATTAAACTTTTGCCCATTTCTTCGGTCATTCCGGAGACACTGCCGTGCAGGCTCATCAGACACTGCCGTGCAGGCTCATCAGACACTGCCGTGCAGGCTCATCAGCGATGGCCTTTCCTATAACTTTGTACTTCACCGCATTAAATAGAACTGGGCTTTTGTGCCTGCTTACTTTGTGGCACTTAACTTATGGCATTATTAAAGTCTCCTCCATCATTCGCATTATTATTTAGCTCATCGCTCCACTTGATGTCACGTACTCATTGGTTGGCTCAACTCGCCTACACTAGCGATTGCTCCCACAGCCCAGCGCCCGGGGTCCCCCAGACCTCCCCGTCTCGCAAATTAGCCATTAAAGCCAATGAATCAGTTGGCGCGCGCTGCTGTTCTCTCCTTGCTCATTTATATCTGATTGAGGGCCACCGACCGACCAGTTACTGGAGTTTACTGCTACATTCCATCTTGTGATACAGGGAATAAAAATTATAAGAATGCAGTTAATTGGCTCGAGATTTAACTTATAGTATAATCTAGTAGTCGTGATATAAATTCGGAGACAAATCGATGCCCAGTGCGACGGGCTCGGCCGCCGCCGCCGCGCCGCCGTCGGCGTACGTTTGGTGTGTCATCATTATTGATGATAAATTATTTGGACAGCTCGTATCGGCGTGTAATCGCGCCCTTATCGGCAGCGTGAACTCGCGTGGGTGAGGCGCCTGCGGGAACCAGCGGCAAGGGGGGTGGGCCACAATAAACATGACCTACGGCCAGTGCGGGGCCTCTGAGTTATAAACCTCAGATCTTTCTCTGTCATTTCGATAGCAAGTACCGCTAAGAAAGAACGCGATGGACATGGGGCGGCGGCAATACCATTATATGTAATAGCCTGGAATTTCCCATCGTCTAAAGTACTAAGTTCCATACAATATTTTATCCCCTAATTTCCAATTAATATTTAATCCCTTCAGAGGATGAATTAATAAAAACCTATTTGGTGCTCACTTTCGTACATATTTATGAAACTTTTATGCAAAGCATGCTTGTAGACCCAGCGGCTTAGGTTGTACGTTGTTTATCAGTGATTGAGCCATTCCAGCATTGCAATTGTTATGTTTTCATGGTTTAAATCCCAAGGCAGTATCCACAGCTAGCTCTTTCTCGGAGAGCCATTAGCTCTGTCAGTCAATCTGCTCGAGTGGCCACCTAGCTTCATTTGTCTCATAAGGAAAATCCGTTGTGGAAACGTGACGCTCATACTCGCGTGGGATGACAAGTAGTTGCTCAAATAAGTACGTAAATCACGCTGTGTTGAAGATTTTGTGCCGCGTCATCACCAGACCAGCCCCTGCCAGTGTCCCGCCGACGAGTGCATACCTATTTATGTATTATGATCCTCTTTTCTGTCCAACGACATGTGTGTGCTATCATACCTACTTGTATGTAACCCAATTCCGGTTATTACCTATTTTAGGTTGAACATCCAGAATAGTCAAATTGACATTTAATTTATCGTTTATAGACCGTGGGTACAAGCGGGCTGCGGGGCTGTGGGGCAGGCCGTCTCTTGTGATGTCTATATTGGGAGTAATTTGTTTCTTTGTGGCTTCTTTTGAATCATGTCCATTGAACTTTCGTCCAGTTAGCGATGTACAATGTCCAGTCCAATCGGTGCAGTGACACGCTCCAACACGCGACCATTCTTACTGACGGCGTGATCGTCAATTTTCTAATAAGATTTGGTACCAGCGATAGGTATACCGGTTGTTAAGTAACCGCCTTCCCAAACTCCACGTTTACTGCTGCTAATACCTTTATGTATGTACAACAAGTAGTTTGCGGTTTGACTTTTACAGCTCCCGATAATATTTATTTAATTTCATGACGACTCTAATGACACTCGTCTAGACAAAATAACTACAATTTGTGGTGATGGGAGCATCCAGATAGCCCGTGATATTATCATAATATTGTATTCGATAGCGAGTAGGTAGATACTCTCGCGCGAATATTGAATAGTTAGCTTGTGAAGTCCCAGCAATGATTAGGTACTTATCGAACCACTGATCTTGGTCCAACGCCGTACAGTTCGTTAGCAGCTGGTGTAACTTTCGACGCAATCTGCTAAGTCTGCTCACTTAGGTAGACCCATGGACACAGATAAGTCTCGTCCAATTCCGCCGAGGTGTTCGCAGACGTACAATGTCTATAACCTAACGATCTGCTTAAAAAACCGGGCGCTCTGATTGATTGTGTGACTCCCGTTCACTAAATCGAGAGCATATAGAGCATACAACATACAATTACTCACGCTACAAACACACATGTTTACATTTTGTTTATATCGTCTGCATTAAGCTTTTGTGAACGCTCTCGTGATCACCTGCGAAAGCGTTGAAACACCTCAGTGGACTGCAATCCTAACTACTAATAATATTAGTCAAGCATTTATCTTATTGGTTTGAATATTTTTTATTGTATTCACTAAACTAGGTGTATCTTGAATTAAGTGTAGTTTAACGAAATAACTTTTTAATCGCAACAAGCTATGGACTTGAATGAGCTAAGTACCTAAAACACTTACGTGTAAATCCATCGATCACTAATAATCTGTAATGTAAGTCATATAAAATTATGTATCTAGCTCCAGTGTGTGGTCTTCTGATCGAATATGAACGACCAATGTAAATGAATGAATCATTAATGAACCTACTTCACCGATCCTCGTAGCGACGTGTACGTGCCGGTGTTCGTGTGTGTTGATTGCTGCAGCCACTCGACAGTCGCGATGTCGTCGCTTGCGCATCCTCGGCGGAAACCATTTATCATTGTGACAGATGTATTGTGATATGAGGTCGATCTTATCTCGTGAGATCTTTAATTAAACTGTGCTCTGCACATAGGACAGTATATGTATAACACATAGATGGTACCTACCTATAAACTTGATTGAAACTGACTTCTTAGAATTGTGTAGCTCCTTAACTACTTACAACTTGTTCTGACAACACTGCAGTTGGTTCTTTTCTCAAAATATTAAACCGTCATTCCTGCTAGTAGGCAGTGGATCCAAAATAATTTTCAAAAAATTTAATTATTAAATTTTCAAAGCAGCGTGTAACGTTGTGGTGTTTGCAGTGCTAGCCATCAGACTCCTCATGCTGTAGATTCTACAAGACGCTTGATTTTCTGTATTCTTTCAATGAACCGATATTCTAGTAGTACGTCCGTCATGGTAGTTTGTGGATACAGCCAGTCATGTGTAGTTATCTCAAATTGTGTTTTCATCATAAAGTACCTACAGTGTTATTGTATTGTCTACGTAAGTGTTACGAGATTGCTTATTAATGACGATGATAATGTTCGCCACGTTTTTACTCATCTCGTAGTTCCCACGTGACACCAAGTCATCAACGAGTCGAACACAACTCGTTAATGTTATCCTAGGATTAGGACGAACTACACAAGTGCCCACGAATATTACATTTCAAAAAACCTTGAAGATGCTGAAATCTCCTTTGGATGTCGGTGAATAATTATTCGGCGCGACGTGAGACATTTCAGCTTTGTCTTAATCTTCTGCTGTTGCAGATGGAGAGTTGCCATAAAATAAAAAAAAACAAAATGCTCATAACAAATTGTGTTCATAACTATCGGTTCACTAATCGCTATCTCTGGCCTATGTGCCTAATCCGAAGCCTTCCTAGTAATTATCGAGCATTGCGCTGCAAAAGATACCGGCGAAGGACGCAGATCCGTATCACTCTACCACACGCTGTACCACGACAAACTTAACTCATTTCATGAAAATAATTACAGGTATTCTAGTAAGAAGTGTCTATTTATTATTCCCTACAATTTCCTGATGTCCATATAGATTTCGTTAGCTACTTGGTCGAGATAGATAACAAAACAACTTATTTGACTCGAACATGATTAGATGTCAGAGTTCAGACTCTTCCTAATCAAATAAGAACATAATAATAGAGTAGTTTAGTCTACCGCATTTTTGTTATCTTCTAAAAACACAAGATACTTTAATCACACATTATTTGGTAGGTATACTTAATGTCAGGAGGAAAATTGGTATTTGATTGTGGACATAAGCCTAGTGAATCTGGCAGAGGGCAGACCAATCCAGAGCGATCCAGTGACCGTGACAGAGTGGCCGCGCGTATCGCGGGTCGCGCGATAACCTGCGCCCGCGCGATACGCCCGCGCGATGTGTCCTTGTGGACAACCGCACGAAACTTACGTAACTCCGGCGCCCGGTGCGCCCCAGTGAGACGCAAACCTTAATTGATGCTGTACAATGTAAGGTGAACGATATTAGTAATTAGTATACACTGCAAATAAAGAGCCTTCGCCGGTAGCTCGGTGACGGGCGGCAACTAAGCGCGGCTACGGTAATTATTTGATTCATGAATAAATGATAAAATGTTTGACACTTAGATATAAAATAAACTACAGCTGTAGCTGTACCTAACAACACAAGGTCAGCGTTGTGATGACAATGATTATCATTTAAAATGTCAATTGGAATGTTTTGTGACAATGTAATGAAGTATTTACGGCTATAGCACGGTTTAATTGTTTAGTTTAAAAACTTGCAGACCGATAAGTATGTACACGTAACTCATGACAACATAGGTAGGTATATGGCTGAATTCGTTTCACCATTTTAATGTACGTAGGTAAAGAGTCGTAGACTACACGTAGGTACGTAGTTAGGTACGGTACCTCATTCATTATAACGCTTCATTCGTCGTGTGTAGCCGCTTACGTACTTAAGTATATACTCACATATATTTACTTATGATTTGTTTACCTATACCAACACAAAAAGATAGTTATTTGTATAACGCAGTGTTTGACTGTTGTGTGCCTTTGCTGGGCTGTGCTTCAACTTATGATCACCTGCTTAGCACGTAACTATGAGTCGCAACACATTCTAAATAATTCATAGGAAACTAAAATGATGGTGGGATTACTAACTTGAATTTAAAAAAATATTTTACGTTCTTGGGTGAATATTTGAAGATAGGCATATTCAGAATTCGTAAATTAAGGTCAAATAATGCTTCCAATTAGAACTTTTATGGATTTAACCTAAAGTTTATAGTGTAGATTAACTAAATAAATCAAACGCACAGTATTTGAACTGCTCTATAGGTCTGAATTTACAGCTGAAAATTTTCGTCGAACGGTGATGAGATACGAAACGTACGGTAATTAGCATTTAAAAAATGGTAATTATGCTTCGTGATTGGTAATTAGAAATAAATTGAACAATATACTTGAATCATATATTTATTAATTATTTAGGTGACAATAAATGACATCAAAGTTAGCTATTTAGCGACGTGATTGAATAAAAAAAAAACTCAAAAATCAACCGGTTTTCCAAAAAATCAATAACATTATCTGTCTAGTAATTCAAAACACTAGTTTAAAACTCAGTGTAAATAGAGCTTAGACCTTATAAGTTCCATCTAAGATATTTCTTCAACTCGATGAGATCTTATATAAAAACTTAAAAAATATTTATGAGTCTCACTTTCATAACCAGGAACTGCTTATGTACAGACGCCAGCACATCAAGCTACTAAAATCTGTCCAATTTCTTTAATAAAGTTCAAAGTTGATTGAGAAAATTGGACAGTTTCGGGTAGCTCGATGTGCTGGCGTCTGTACTAAATCTTAAAATAATTCAGTCTTAAGAAGATCTGCAAAATCATCAATCGGCAATGATAAACAGAAAAATACAAAATATTTGCTGTTTCTATAAAACTGGAAAATATGAACCTTGACTTAGTTTAAAAAAATAAGGAAAATAACATGAAAATAAACACGAATTCAAAACAAAAACAATAATTATCATTCTAGTAATCTAAATAAAATCAACTAAAAGTTCAAAACTCGGTGTAAATAGAGAAGTTTCATCTAAAATATTTCTTAAATGTAATGAGATCAGTTACAAAAACTAAAAAATATTATAACTTGAATCCGAATCTGTATCACTTTCATGACCAAGAACTTTGCAGGTACTCTCAGATGCAGTCTCATGTGGATCTGCAAGATCATCACACACCAATGATGATCCAAGAACATTAGGCTGGCCATCAATTATCTCATTTGCGATTGGTTGCGAAGTAGATTGAACGTAGTCTTGAAATACACCCGAAAAATTCATATCACTGCCACTGCCAGAAATATTATACTGATTTACCATATTCTCAATGTGTATATTAGGGTTCAAGTGTAATTTATTATCAGGTTTTAAATCAGATAGCATTTTAACGGTGGTTTCATCTGTTTTGCGTTTTGGCTTTATTAAAACATTACTTAAGATTTTAATAGTCCTGTTATTCGGCGTAGTTTTGGGTATTACGGTTGTGGGCGCATCAATAATATTATTATTTACATTCTCTTTATTTGTAATATCTGTGGATTCATTTTTGTCTTTACAGCATAATTTTCCGACACATTTAGTATGTTTACAGTCCATGTCCAAGCATATAAAGCAACTAGTTTCTCTGAATATCAGATGGTCCTTTTCTTTCTGCCACAGTATTTGATGGACTTTCATTGTCCCTTTTAATGGTTTCAGCTGTTCTGAAGGTATCAACATATCTTTTTCTATTATTTGGTATTCGTCAACAGTTGCCAGGTTAATTTTTTGTGTGTTTTGTCTTACTATTTTCAAAAATCCATCTAATGTTACAACATCTCTACCTTGCGCTACAGCAGCGTCAGCAGTGCGTTTAACAACTGCTCCTACTCCATCTGCAGCACCTTTGCCGTGAGCTGATTCGAAGTAATTCCAGGTGACCATCTTTAGCCCAAGAAAATACCAACACAGTTTAGAAATAATATAAAACATTGTTTTATTTCTGTACTGGCTACTTGGCGAATCTGATAAAAAATGTAATGTGTCTATCTTTTTACTTGCAGAGTTCACAAATTCAAGTAAAGGGATAATGTGCGCCCATACAGCAGCAGAATCATGTCGCAAGTTTTCGCTTACTGTACAAAATGATGTGTTTGTCAAATTGCTTGTATCATCTGTCATATATATAACCGCAGTATGAAGTGTTAACTCTTGCCTACTCCCTCCAAAGTGGAAGGCTTGAACCTCCGACTCATATTTCAAAGCATAGTTCTCACTAAAATCTATGTGAATGATAGCTTCATTGTCCTTGAGATGTTCCTTCAGATCTTTTATTGCAGTAAATTGCCACCTACGTGTTCCTTCATGTTTCAGGAATATAGGAATAATATTTTCTAATTCTTCAATAGCTTGTTTCGGTGACGTGGTCACTTTGGTCTTTGCTATAATCTTTTTATTCTTCTCTACGCCTTTAACAACGTAAGTGCTTATCGAGTTTTCCCATTTTTTAAATGATAATGGATCATCGTTATCGAATTCTTGATAATCAACTACTTTATTTTTGCAAAAACTACATTGTTCTAGTAAACATTCAATTTTTGAGCAACATAGACTGTTAATTAAGTCGTTAGAATTGTTGTATTTAATTATCTTTTTTGTGTGCAACGCTTGAATCAAGAGTTCCATGTTTGCATGAAGTTTGCAGAGACATGTATCTCTTTGATTTACGTTAGGTATAAGTACCCAAAATGGCCTATGTTTACAAAAGTAAGAATAACTTACCTTGCAAAATTCAGTTTCAAAAATTTTGTGAAGTTTTTTCATAGTATCTAACAAATACCTCTTTTGCTTTCTTTCTTTCTTCTGTGTAATAAATTCTTTTTTGCCTGAAGTCGCTCTGGAAATATCGTCGCGTTCAAAAAACAACTGAATATCTTGTTTTAGTTTCTCATATTCGACATTCCTTTGGTTAGTGTTCTTTATCTCTCTCACTCGAAAATTATTAGTTTCAGACAAAACCTTGAGATCTTTCAAAATCTGCTTATCACCAATGACAGCATCACTAAATTGTCTTTTTTCTTTCTTAGATTTTTTATTTTTGTAATTTATTTGTAACGTATTCCTCATTGCTTCTCCAAATAAAATTTTCTTCTTTGCTTCTTCTACTTTGGTTTTATCTCTAAGTAGTGCTGTTACTTTAGAATTAGGACTCTGCAGTCGTTTTTTCAGTCTTATAATTATTTTTCTATACGCATTATTTTTTCGTTGCAGGGATTCTAATTGTGATTTATAAATTTGGTCTTTTTTTTCTGTTATGTAGCGCATTTTTCTCAATTTGCTTCTTAAGTTCTTGACTATTGTTTCGTGTAGATCGTTAGATGTAGAGGGTTGTGGCTCATTTTCGCTAATTGAGTTTCGTCTTCTGGGTCTATTTTCATTATTATTGCCATTATCTTCGCAGTCACTGGGACTTGGTGTATTTTCATTCATGTGTTTAATTCCTTCCTTAATTAATTTCTTTTTTTGAAAATGTTTTCTAAAATGTTCTCTCCATTTCTTCCTCTGTAGCCTTCTAGCTCTTGGCGTCATTTCTACAACTGACAAAAGTTTTTTCTGTTCTTTTCGTTTTTTGTATCGTTGTCGTTCTTTTTCTTTTTCAAGGGCGTATAAAATAGGGTCAGCTTTGATTTTAGCGTATCGATTCCGGCGTGCGATTTTGGCTTTAGCCAATGTTTCCTCCTTCGATTGCTGTTTTTTCCGAGGCATGTTTACTCTGAAAAAAAAAATATGTTAGTGGTAGTCAGTATGTTGGTTTATTTTGTTGCGGAAGTGCCAGTTCACACCGAACGATCACCAATCGGTCAGGCGTTGGTAGTAACAATTCGACCTTGGGCTGGCCTAGCGGAGTAAGGATTTTCAATATAATAAGAAGTCCGCTTAAACTGGTACTAATTACCATTTTCAATTGCTCATTACCATTCGCCAAAATACGAACGGGAAAAATGGTAATTATATAAATGGTAATTAGGTATTTGTACACTTTTTCACATTATACGTTCTTTGTTGAACTAAAAAAATTGGGAACTTAATCAAATCAAAGGGTGTCCTATGGCGACTATTACAATACATAAAAATGATAAATAAAAATATTAGACTTACCAGGGGAAACTCGAACGGTAAGGAGATTTTTGTTTGCCAAACACGATTTCTGGGCGATTAAGGTAGGCTAGAGTTGGCGCCAAAAAACTTTTTGACGTGTGACTCGCACTAGTCGAGACGCGGAACTGAGCGCGACCGCCGAGTTACTCTTACAGATAGCTATACACTACGCAGAAAAAACTTACCCTGCGACTGTGTGAACAAATGGTAGTGAGTATAAAGTGTTGGGACAATTTTCAAAGTCGTTACAAATTACCTAAAAGTGTTCTTTAATGTGTATATTTTTGCTAATTAGTAAAGCATGTTGTGTACTATCTAAATTACTTCTTAAAAATACGATCTTTAGGGTATTTTTATAACTTTTAGAGCATGAACTGCTAAAATTTGGACATTGGGACACGAATGGTGATGAGATTTAAGAAACGTTTATGAACATAACTTAGTTGTTTATAACAATAGGAATATATTATGTACATCTGTATATAGCGCTGGAACTATGTTTTACGTGAATCTAAAAAAAACATGACTTTATATCTAACTAAGTAGTTATTCGGGGCGGGCCGCGTGATATGCACATGTTCAAATAATCACCCTCTTACAATTTGATCACTAAGTTCTGTTTGTTACGCAGTTTTAACAATCAAATTCAGCACTTAGAGTAAGCACAGATCGCATCACTAATAAAAAATATTAGGACGTATTCAATGGAATAAGATTTATATTCCTAAAATAATTGGCAACATTATGAAAAAGACATGTCAACTCATTAGTTACGCCTAGTATTTTGATGACATTTGCTAAATATTGTTTAAAGTAAAAGTAAAATATGTGAAGTTTCTAAAGCTTGTAAACTACAGAATTATGTCGATTCGCCATGAGCGATACGTCGTAATAAACAGTTTTTACATGTCATTGTTTATATAATTTTTAATTAACAGGCCTCAGACGTTTGCGTTGTGTTGGCAACATCCAACATCCAAAGCCAAGTTTGTTGGAGCTGTGATAAATTCGACAGCGCTGGAACCACGGATATCTATGGCTGCATCAATAAAATATTGCGATTTTTCATAATTATTTTTTCTTGAGGCGTCGTTAACTCGTAACAAATGGGGGCAAGTTAAAAATATATTTAACTCAAGAGCTGTCACTTTTAGTGTAGTCAACATGCCGCGGGATAGGTCAACGTATTAATAGTGGCCCAGAGGCAAAGTTGTTTTTCAAATAAACGATTAATTAATTTAGATTTAGATAAAAAATTATGTAATATTTAACGTAAATCATGTTTAGAACTTCTTGTTTCTTTCTGATGAAATGATGAATTGACACGCACTCATACAAATTCAGGCCATGATTGGCCTGAGGCTAATTTCAAATTTGTATGAGTGCGTGTGGCAACATTCAGTGGTTTGATAATAAATTAATTAAAAAACTAAAAAGTACCACCAAGTAGGTACCGTACAATATTTGGTCGTTAGACGCCAAAATGTTTGTATTTTCCTTATATAACAATCAAAAACCCGTATCTACTATCTGTAACTACAGCGCCAGTGCGTTGGGTAAAGAGTTTGTATATTGTGTACCTATGCGAGTAGTTTTGGCGTCCAACATAATGTGACAAACATTGGCATGTTTACTATTGCGTGATGAGAGTAAAGTATTGGCGTGGGCGGTTGCCGGGCTTGTCAAACGTTGGCGCCAACGTGTGCTTACGTATCTCGTGGTCGGGGGCGGTGGGCGCGCCGCAGCGTCACGGCCGCGCCGCCGCGCACCGCTCCGGCGCGGCGCGGCCGCGGCGTGCGCTACGACTCTACGAGGCTCTCTTGGCGCGTAACCAAAATCGGAACAGCTAACGACGCCATCTTAGTTTTTGGTTTTTCCATACAATTTCTGTGACAATTTCACAGATGTTTAACAACATCGCCCCATCGTCATTCAGGCGCTAACATATCCTTATGGCGCTCGTATGTATTGCTGTGGACGATGCTTTCTTGACTGACGCCGGTTGCTAGCCCCAGAACGAGATATATGATTTAGGACGACTAAGTCTTTACTCTTCTTCTTATGTGAAAAATCTCTGAAATAAAGATAAATAAAATAACTTTGGCTCAAGCAATTTGCTGAATATGATTATTCTGGAGTTGTTATTAGACACTTGATCTCAGTGCATAGAGAGCTAAGACAACGGGATCTGTTTACTCACCTGGTCTACTTGTGACTGCGGGACACTGGACCCTACCGGATATTGATTGATAGACTGGTGTCGCGTGTGGGACACTCCAATATAGGGGTTTTATAATATTTATACTCAATTTGGTCTCGATTGCAATTAATTTAGTTGAAATCAGTAATAGTCAGACCGTGCAACAATGGATATTGCAGTGTCGATTATCGCTAAACCGTCGAATATTATCGCACTAATCGCAGGCACTCGGAATTAGATCCAGCCAGACTGATTGACTTACTTAATTGGAATTGTGTAATAACTTAATAGGCCCGCCTCCTATTGCATGGGACTTAAACAAACCTGGCGACATACGGGTGTTCCTGCTGTGGGCACACCTCTGCCTAACTCTTCGGGAAACGAGATGTTTTGTTATGTTTTGTTATCTGTGGGTTCGTAAAAAAATCTACCAGCTTTTAGGTTTACATCCAAAAAATCATACTTCCCCTTAAATCGATTGTATAATTGTTGAGGCAAAGTGCATGTAATACCTACCTATGAATACGATTGGTGGTAATTGTGAATGGTATCGCGAAGAATTTTTTAATCCCAACCGGTTGCTACCAGACACGAGCTGCTTGAGATAGCGACGCGTGATTCAAATAATTCATGTATCAATAATTTCAAAATCTCTTCTTCAAATAGAGAAATGGGAACTCATCACTGAGAATCCAGTAAGTTTTGGGAATTTGTTATTTTATAAAGCGATCTTATGTAAACGAAGTTCTTGAGAGTGACCGAGTAGGCACGAGAGGTTTGGGCGCGCGAGCGCAGCGAGGGCGCTTGTAGTTCGAGTGCCTCCATAAGTCTTTCGCCCGACGTAAACATTCTGCTTTTCATTTCGAATATAAAAATCAAAGATGGTGTCACCGATTTTCAATTTTTCGTCATGTGACTATGACGTTATCATGGTCTCCGAGAGCGCTGGGGTAACGAATATGGGGCTAGTTCTTGGAACGAAGGCCCTTAACGCGGTCTGCGATAGGCGTTGACTGGTAAAAAAGCGTCGTGCGACTTTCTGTCTCTCAGTCTCAATTTACTACATTCGAGTATGTGTGCATGCGAGTGTCGAGATTCGAGCAGATGAGCGTTGGGCGCGGCCGGATGTATTGTATAACCTTAATACTGAACTGAACGCGCTCCTTTTTTGTGTATTGTAAATCGTCGGTATAGTGAGAGACATGTCTGCCCCACATCAGACGAGCCGTGGACTAAAAGAACCTTAATGTGGAGTGTGTTCCCTTGAACATTTGTGGCAAACCAATTCGCAAAAGTCGAGCCGAGTTATACTGCTACCTAAGAAATTGTTATTTGTTATACAAGGCTGCAAAGTTGATTTTTGGCGGATGTACTTGTATTGAATCCCGAGCGTAGCGAAGGTTTCAATGGTACGAGTGGCAGAAAAACTTTGCTACCGAGCGAAAAATACAACTTTTCATCTCACTATAGCGAGGAAAATGCTGGGTGCAAGAAAACAGCTGTTATATTATGTTGAGTTTTATTTTATTCGAGCGTTTCAGATACATTGACTCATGTGAAGAAAATACAGATACTTGGCGATGTATCTTATGTGATACATAGAATATATCAAAAATTAGATACTTACCCTGTATTATTTTTTCTCAATCCTACTTGTCCTATAGCGAAAATGAAATAAAAAAATAATTTTGATACAAAGTACTCGCGCCAAAAACCAACTTTGCAGCCTTGCATAACAAATAACTATTTCTAGAAAATAACTGAATAAGTTTATTGGTTCAAAGTTAGAACTTTTATTTTGATAATTGTTTATAGAGCCATTTTAAAAACATCAATCACTCGATAACTTTAGTTAGGTACCTACTTGGTTATTAAATTTCTTATGGATGGAAAAGTTCGCGAATCTGGGGTCAGCAAGTAATTCATTTTATTGTTTATGTCGCAGAGTCAAGTACGATGACAGGTTATCAGCGCCGATTTGTTAGTTAATTACTGTGTGTGAAATAAAAATGAGTATAATATAATGATTACGTTTTGATAAGCGATTTTGCTGTTGGCATCATATTGTTATAAATAATGCGGTATAACTTTAAGAAACAATATTTATTATTCATTTCTCCATATCTACCTATCAATCGACTACTAAGTAGGTATAAAAAAGATAATGTACCGTCATTAGGAAAGAGGAACATTGCGCCTAGTAATAATCCGTTCGTGCTGTCGTTGAACTTGTAGGGCAACTGTCGTGCACCCATATTGTACAATGCACGGGCTCCAACGAAACTATACGCTAACGAAACTGCAGGTTTTGATGTCTAACGAGGATAATGATGGTAAAAGTTACTAGTTTTAAACTCATTCATTTCTAGTAACTTTAGATACCCGCGGCTGGTACTTGAAACTATAAGGTTTTTTTGTTTCAAATAATAATAATAAAGAATAATAAAGAAGTCGGGAAGAGATAACCCTTCCATTTATATGCCGTGAAACCGGCCATCATTGCCCGCATTTCCACGTATTTTTGAGATTTTGCAAAAAATATTCACCAGAACTCGTAATAAAGTCGACCATGGTAGCAATTACTGTTAAAGGTCTAAAATCACAAAATAAAGTGTTTCTAACTTTAACAGAATCCAAGAAAAAGGCGCCTAAATAGCCGGGCAAAATTATACGCACAACCGTCCAACATTGCTCAACCTTAATTTCTCTAAAATTATCAGTTCTAAAGCTTGGGTAATAGGGTATGTTTTAGTGAATTATGCAAAGTTGCCATCCTTCGTGTTCAATATGTCAAAAACATATTACTTTTTATTTTACTGAGGTGGGCAATGTTACACTACACACCAGGGACTTTTTCATACATAGTAAAACAGTGGATTAGGGTTGAATAATAATCTGTTCAAATATAAACTCTTTTATTATCAATAATCAGTCAAGTTTTTTCTGCTGATCTCGAGGACATCCTATTTTTTTTTACATTTTCAACCGCGAGCTGTAACATCTCTTCTGAATAATTTTTATAGGGCCGAGACCCGAGGACTCTGCGATTTCTTTTCGTAGGCTTTCCCATACTGCAACCAAACAAACTAAATGTAGGTACCTAGTTTATATTTGTCAACTGAGTGCTGATGGGTGCCAACCCTAACATTATTTTTGTAGTGGGCAATGTTGTCACTCTTATGTTCGCGCAAATTCGGGAATCATTGCCCACTCCATTATCTTCAAGATTTTATGTTGTAAAGGTCTCAAAGTAGCATTAAAATGAAGCGCGATATTTATAATTACTCTGATATTAAAATAACTTACCTGAGAGATGTAGTACGCTGACAGTACCTAAGTAAAAACATAACACAAGATTTTGGCACCACCTCACACTAGTCTTCCTTTCAACATGTCTCGCTGACAACTGAGTGAAGTTAGCACCGTTGCTAATATTTACTTTTGCCAGAAAAATGTTTAAATTTACCCTAAAAATTAGATAATGTTGTCAGCTAAATACACTTATTTACAAATCATTATTTTAGTTATTTTTCGTGTTCGGGCAAACATATCCGCTAAGGGCAATGATGGCCGGTTTTACCGGTGTTTATTACATTCTTATTAACCTTAACTACATAATAATAAAGAAATCCAAAAATATAATGTCTATGGACGGGTCGCTGAGCTAATGCATCATGTATATAGGTATAAATGTTATGAACAACACTACATAAGTAATAAGTACTAATGAGTTTGTGTTTTTGTCTCCAGATCCCCTCATAAGAACTAGTCACAATGTCTGCGGCGGTGGAGTCACAGCGCGCGCTGAACGGGCGGCTGAACGGGCACCGCGCGGAGGGGCCCGCGGGCCCGCGCGGCACCAACGGCCACCACGACCCGCGCCCCTGGGAGCAGCAGTTCCTGCCCAGCGAGCTGCGGCTGGACGACAAGATACGCACACAGAAGGTAACGCACATTCACTTTGAAGGTGCTCTTCCGAAGGCTACACGGCCACCGCTACGGCACTGCCGATCAGGTCGACGATACACCACAGCGACACCACCGGCTTCCATGTCACTCTTGGAAACGCTTCTGTAGAAGGCGACCATGGCGATGACGTTGCGGCTGCGATTTTGCGGTATTGAGCCCACCTTCGGGAGAGCATCAGTAACACGTGCACACGTGCACACGTGCACACGTGCACACGTGCACACGTGCAATGCGCCAACAAATACTTATACTAAGCTTGCCATGGGGCGCCATGATGCCCACGTCTCTCATGCGCAACTGTATCAAGGCGCGTCATGCGCATTACTTGACCACATCACCAAGAGCATCGCAAATCATCTCTCTTGCTCATCTTTAAGGTTGTAAGTATAACTCAGCGGGATCGTCCGAAAGGGTTACCGCTACCCCGGAACATAAAGGGCTAAGGAAGGAACAAAAAAAAGGTTTTATAACTATTTCAACCGCATTTTAAGATAAGTATTCATATTATGATTTAGTTACCTACTTACAGTTTTTCTTTTTAAACGTGGTATTGTAGTGTATGCTATATCAAAAGTTTAAGTTTTTTAATCTTTCTACCAATGTTTCATTAGTTACCTACTTAGCTTCTAATAAACATCTCCGATATCATACTATGATAGGACGCGATGTACGAGCATCTGCTCTCGATACAGACCCCAGTGCGATTATTTTGTCTCAATTGCTTTCCAATTACGTTCATTGTGTCTTCCGTCTCGATTGTCAATTGTACAGGCGCTGTTGTCACTCTCACTCACGTTTAAAATTAAATGTGAAGTAACCTGTGTGTACGTTACCATACATTATGTCATAAACAGCTTGCTGAAGCTGACAAATATTTAATTTAACAATAGGTAGTCAAAAGTGATCGTGGTTGGTACTGTGTTCTCGAAGGAGGCAATAGTTTATCTGCGCCGATGTCGACAGCACTGAGCTATCGGCTATCGGCGGGTTCACAGGTGACGATGATCTTATTGACACTAGTTTTTATTACTGATCAACAACTGTATTACGCAGCAGCATTATTAGCTTCCATCGGAGTAGGTACCTCCGCTGATACTAAATGTCACGCAAGTCGCTGCAAACAAATTAAATCTAAGATAATGTTCTCACAGTTCAAGTATTTAATTACTGTGGATTTTCTTTTTTCACCGTAATTCGTGTCTGATTACTTTCGTTACGGCGCGGCGCGCGGCTTGGTTCAAGAACTTCAAACCATTTTCTGGGACTAAGTATCCTGTATCCTGGTGGTCGCCATTGTAGTTTCTTGCTCACAAAGATGGGAATGGTTAGGTGTAATGGGAGCTTTTACCAAAAAGTCTGTCATGAAAAGTTATGTACTACTGTTACAGTGACCCCGGTATGTACAGAGGCACACCATATTACCAAAAATCATAAACATTATAGCTAGCGGGCAGTAACCGGCGCGGCGGCCACTCTCAGCGCGACATAATTAAAGCAATCAGCAGCAATTTCGTGAATGGCGCTGCACCGTCATTTGCGCGCGGCGCACATCGTATTGTTACATACTGTTTTATGTGGCTTCTTGCTTTGTGCTACTATTTCATATTATTAAAACTGACAGATTACTTCAACATTGGTTTACGCGTGCGGTCGTTAGTTGCTCTCAGTCATAAAATAGAAGATTAATTAAGCATAAATCTATTTATGCAAAGATGTACCTACCGCGAATCTTTGAAAATCGAATTATAAGCTATTGGAAATACCCATATAACCTCATACAACATTCAGAAGATAATTGCTTCGTACATGGTGTAGAGAAATATGCAATCATTTTAAAAAAAATCGGCAAGGTTCTTCGAGGTTTGTCAATTGTCGTCGTCATAGTGCAAATAGGTTACGAATGAATCTGAAATTAGTTTACATTATTACCTATAATATGGTACCAAAAATGAAGAAGAAGCTTGTTTGTTTACTTTCTTAGTACCTACTGGTGAAATGCGTTTGTAATGTAAACCTTTGTCCAAATAGCATAATGTAATGCTTCCAGAAAATATAGGATTTAGTTATCAAGACAATTGTTTTATGTTTATTAGAGGATATTAGGTACACACGAGGCCATAAAGCGCTTGTCGCGGTCGTAAATGTGAGGAGGCCTTTATCAGATAACGTGTGAATTATATATTACACGGTAGCAAATATTTATTGAAGTTTCATTATTTAATAACTACCTAAATAAATATAGTTTATCAACGTGATCTAGGTATTTTAAGACCATGTCAGGAGTTCTTTGAGAGTCGTTGTTTTATTACATCGCCGTGTGAAAAAAAACCAAATCGTTGAAAATCATTAGTTATCAAAACTAACATACACACACACGTAAGTAAACGCGAGGGACGGCAGCCGGGAGCACCCGTCGAGGAAGGCGATGGTTAGTGGCGTATGAGTGACGTAGTGCACGTTTGTGGTTCGCACACCACGTGGCAGCGTTGGTGGGGAGGTAATCAGCGGCAGGTTATGAACGAAAGATGAAAGTGACACAGTGTCTACTAGACACACAGGTTCCAGTTCTAACCCTTTCACCGTAAGTTCCGATATAAGTCCACAGATATGAGTTCAGAGTCGGCTTACGTGATCTGCATCCTTGTGTGTCATTATGATTACAGGGTAAATACTGAGATGACAAGTAGAGATATGGAAGTAGTCATGTCATGATGCGGTGGCGTCCTTAACATTCAGTTGAGATCGGCGACGGAGAATGACGACTGTCGCCGGATGGTTTACGAAGACTATCTAAAATTTGTAATTAGGAATGTTCTTTATTCTACTGAGTAACACTTGACTAATAACATTAATTTATTAAGCACTCATCCAGGTGCCCAGTTTCTGGAACGAAGTTCCTGACGCGGCTTGCGGTAGGAGTTGACTGGTAGAAATTGTCATGTCAAGGAAAAAGCGATATGCCCTTTTCTTGCGACTTTCTCCCTCTCCCTACCTCTTTCTATTGTACTAGTAAGTGTGTGCCGGCGCGTATCGCGTAAGGAACTTTGTTTTTGACGGAGGTTCCCCGACCGCACAGACTTTTTGTTTTCATGCGCCGTGATTTTACGTTATATTACCAAATCTTCCATCTCTTCTCGCCAACATTCTGCCCTTTCCTCTCTTGCTGCTTGGGTCTTTCCAAGCGGATTTCCACGACTGCGACTGTTGGTCCACCTGAGGCTATCTGTATGATCTGTAAATTACTACTTTTGTAATGTCGCATGCGTGGAGTGCGTTATCTTAGACATCGCTATCAGTGTCGCGACTCCACGCGACAGTGCGCGATATGTGTAGATTATTTTTGTAATAGTTCTGCCTACTCGTTACGTTTCTGCGATTAATTGAATGTCCTAATCTCGTCCGTACCATGCTTGATAAACTTGCCGAATGCCGCGGCACTGACCCTGTCCCGCTGCACAACAGCTGTACATTTTAGTATCAGGATCAAGATCACATCGGCAGCTTTCAGTGAATGCCTGCCACTCTATCTATTTAGATACCAAAGCGCATGAAGCTCTTCATTAATAAATAGTTCCGCAATGAAGCAACATGAAGCAAAGCAAACATCACAATACAAACCTCCTCAAGTTTTTCACATTCGCTCACGCGGCACGCCGCCGCGCCGCGCCGCTCGCCGCTCGTTGCCGCAAGTTGTACAACTGTCGAAAGTGATCGATGAGCACTTCTGTATCGTTGTTTGTTGAAACACGCAGACTCAGTTATAAATTATGATTGATGAGACACTTCAGCACATACCTCATCTAGTTTCAATATGGAATTGTTTTTAATTATTGTAAGCACGACTCGCTCCGTTCTGGAGGGTAACACGATGTGTGGCGGCAGCTAGCGGAGCAGTCTACCGTGGTTGTCGTGGTTCTTCTATCGATTGGCTCAATGATTTTACCTGACGCTGGTATTCCATCGAGTGACAGGGTACGGGATACCGATGTCATTTTACAGGCACAGAGATATTTCATGTCACTGGGACCGACTGGGATGACCATGCTACCTAATACTGACCCCGTCTGTTTGCTTTCCAGGTGGAGGCTCGCCTCGCTGACCTGGTGCTGGGCGGTGACGTGCTGCGGCGTGTGGCCGACGTGTTCGAGCAGGAGCTGGAGCAGGGCCTGCGGGAGCAGCCCTCCAGCCTGCAGATGGAGAACACCTATGTGCCCGAGCTGCCCGACGGCACCGGTACGTACTGCTAGGTTATTGCGCACCAGGAGCTGGAGAGCGGCATGCGCTGGCAGAACACCTATGTGCCCGAGCTGCCCGACGGCACCGGTACGTACTGCTAGGTTATTGCGCACCAGGAGCTGGAGAGCGGCATGCGCTGGCAGAACAAAGAAACACCGAAATAAGTCGAACTGCAATATTTATTAAATAAAAGATATCTGGTGTTTGATATAACTATTCTATTTGTTAAGCTGCACAAAAAATTAAATTTAAAATTTACAAAACCCCCAACGCAAAAAAGCGAACATTTTAAAAGTCAAAATTAATACCACGGCGGCTAATGTAGCTCGGGGTATACCGTATCTACCGTATATGTAGATAGCTAAATAAAATCTGACTTCCTTATTTTTGACTTTTTAAATGTTCGCTTTTCTTTTTTGCGTTGAGGGTTTTTAAAATTTTAATTATTATAATTTTTGAACTTGGATATTTTTGAAGAGTGTACATAGTGTTAAGTATTCTACTATTCAAATGGGACTCCATTTGGGCCTAGAATTCAACACGAACCTAGCGCCACCTGTAGCGTTCATCAGATTAAAGTGCTAATGCCTGGTTGCAGAGGAGGGTGTGTTCCTGGCGCTGGACTTGGGTGGCACCAACTTCCGCGTGTTGCTGCTGGAGCTGCGCGCCGGCCAGCTGGTGCGCCAGCACGTGAAGCAGTACCACATCAGGTAACGAGCGCACTGCTAGCCCTGGGGTCATTACCCTGGAGGCTGACCGTACAGGTAACGAGCGCACTGCTAGCCCTGGGGTCATTACCCTGGAGGCTGACCGTACAGGTAACGAGCGCACTGCTAGCCCTGGGGTCATTACCCTGGAGGCTGACCGTACAGGTAACGAGCGCACTGCTAGCCCTGGGGTCATTACCCTGGAGGCTGACCGTACAGGTAACGAGCGCACTGCTAGCCCTGGGGTCATTACCCTGGAGGCTGACCGTACAGGTAACGAGCGCACTGCTAGCCCTGGGGTCATTACCCTGGAGGCTGACCGTACAGGTAACGAGCGCACTGCTAGCCCTGGGGTCATTACCCTGGAGGCTGACCGTACAGGTAACGAGCGCACTGCTAGCCCTGGGGTCATTACCCTGGAGGCTGACCGTACAGGTAACGAGCGCACTGCTAGCCCTGGGGTCATTATCCTGGAGGCTGACCGTACAGGTAACGAGCGCACTGCTAGCCCTGGGGTCATTATCCTGGAGGCTGACCGTACAGGTAACGAGCGCACTGCTAGCCCTGGGGTCATTATCCTGGAGGCTGACCGTACAGGTAACGAGAGCACTGCTAGCCCTGGGGTCATTATCCTGGAGGCTGACCGTACAGGTAACGAGCGCACTGCTAGCCCTGGGGTCATTATCCTGGAGGCTGACCGTACAGGTAACGAGCGCACTGCTAGCCCTGGGGTCATTATCCTGGAGGCTGACCGTACAGGTAACGAGCGCACTGCTAGCCCTGGGGTCATTATCCTGGAGGCTGACCGTACAGGTAACGAGAGCACTGCTAGCCCTGGGGTCATTATCCTGGAGGCTGACCGTACAGGTAACGAGCGCACTGCTAGCCCTGGGGTCATTATCCTGGAGGCTGACCGTACAGGTAACGAGCGCACTGCTAGCCCTGGGGTCATTACCCTGGAGGCTGACCGTACAGGTAACGAGCGCACTGCTAGCCCTGGGGTCATTACCCTGGAGGCTGACCGTACAGGTAACGAGCGCACTGCTAGCCCTGGGGTCATTACCCTGGAGGCTGACCGTACAGGTAACGAGCGCACTGCTAGCCCTGGGATCATTACCCTGGAGGCTGACCGTACAGGTAACGAGCGCACTGCTAGCCCTGGGGTCATTATCCTGGAGGCTGACCGTACAGGTAACGAGCGCACTGCTAGCCCTGGGGTCATTATCCTGGAGGCTGACCGTACAGGTAACGAGCGCACTGCTAGCCCTGGGGTCATTATCCTGGAGGCTGACCGTACAGGTAACGAGAGCACTGCTAGCCCTGGGGTCATTATCCTGGAGGCTGACCGTACAGGTAACGAGCGCACTGCTAGCCCTGGGGTCATTATCCTGGAGGCTGACCGTACAGGTAACGAGCGCACTGCTAGCCCTGGGGTCATTATCCTGGAGGCTGACCGTACAGGTAACGAGCGCACTGCTAGCCCTGGGGTCATTATCCTGGAGGCTGACCGTACAGGTAACGAGAGCACTGCTAGCCCTGGGGTCATTATCCTGGAGGCTGACCGTACAGGTAACGAGCGCACTGCTAGCCCTGGGGTCATTATCCTGGAGGCTGACCGTACAGGTAACGAGCGCACTGCTAGCCCTGGGGTCATTATCCTGGAGGCTGACCGTACAGGTAACGAGCGCACTGCTAGCCCTGGGTTCATTATCCTGGAGGCTGACCGTACAGGTAACGAGCGCACTGCTAGCCCTGGGTTCATTATCCTGGAGGCTGACCGTACAGGTAACGAGCGCACTGCTAGCCCTGGGTTCATTATCCTGGAGGCTGACCGTACAGGTAACGAGCGCACTGCTAGCCCTGGGTTCATTATCCTGGAGGCTGACCGTACAGGTAACGAGCGCACTGCTAGCCCTGGGTTCATTATCCTGGAGGCTGACCGTACAGGTAACGAGCGCACTGCTAGCCCTGGGTTCATTATCCTGGAGGCTGACCGTACAGGTAACGAGCGCACTGCTAGCCCTGGGTTCATTATCCTGGAGGCTGACCGTACAGGTAACGAGCGCACTGCTAGCCCTGGGTTCATTATCCTGGAGGCTGACCGTACAGGTAACGAGCGCACTGCTAGCCCTGGGTTCATTATCCTGGAGGCTGACCGTACAGGTAACGAGCGCACTGCTAGCCCTGGGTTCATTATCCTGGAGGCTGACCGTACAGGTAACGAGCGCACTGCTAGCCCTGGGTTCATTATCCTGGAGGCTGACCGTACAGGTAACGAGCGCACTGCTAGCCCTGGGTTCATTATCCTGGAGGCTGACCGTACAGGTAACGAGCGCACTGCTAGCCCTGGGTTCATTATCCTGGAGGCTGACCGTACAGGTAACGAGCGCACTGCTAGCCCTGGGTTCATTATCCTGGAGGCTGACCGTACAGGTAACGAGCGCACTGCTAGCCCTGGGTTTATTATCCTGGAGGCTGACCGTACAGGTAACGAGCGCACTGCTAGCCCTGGGTTCATTATCCTGGAGGCTGACCGTACAGGTAACGAGCGCACTGCTAGCCCTGGGTTCATTATCCTGGAGGCTGACCGTACAGGTAACGAGCGCACTGCTAGCCCTGGGTTCATTATCCTGGAGGCTGACCGTACAGGTAACGAGCGCACTGCTAGCCCCGGGTTCATTATCCTGGAGGCTGACCGTACAGGTAACGAGCGCACTGCTAGCCCCGGGTTCATTATCCTGGAGGCTGACCGTACAGGTAACGAGCGCACTGCTAGCCCCGGGTTCATTATCCTGGAGGCTGACCGTACAGGTAACGAGCGCACTGCTAGCCCTGGGTTCATTATCCTGGAGGCTGACCGTACAGGTAACGAGCGCACTGCTAGCCCTGGGTTCATTATCCTGGAAGCTGACCGTACAGGTAACGAGCGCACTGCTAGCCCTGGGTTCATTATCCTGGAGGCTGACCGTACAGGTAACGAGCGCACTGCTAGCCCTGGGTTCATTATCCTGGAGGCTGACCGTACAGGTTACGAGCGCACTGCTAGCCCTGGGTTCATTATCCTGGAGGCTGACCGTACAGGTAACGAGCGCACTGCTAGCCCTGGGTTCATTATCCTGGAGGCTGACCGTACAGGTAACGAGCGCACTGCTAGCCCTGGGTTCATTATCCTGGAGGCTGACCGTACAGGTAACGAGCGCACTGCTAGCCCTGGGTTCATTATCCTGGAGGCTGACCGTACAGGTAACGAGCGCACTGCTAGCCCTGGGTTCATTATCCTGGAGGCTGACCGTACAGGTAACGAGCGCACTGCTAGCCCTGGGTTCATTATCCTGGAGGCTGACCGTACAGGTAACGAGCGCACTGCTAGCCCTGGGTTCATTATCCTGGAGGCTGACCGTACAGGTAACGAGCGCACTGCTAGCCCTGGGTTCATTATCCTGGAGGCTGACCGTACAGGTAACGAGCGCACTGCTAGCCCTGGGTTCATTATCCTGGAGGCTGACCGTACAGGTAACGAGCGCACTGCTAGCCCTGGGTTCATTATCCTGGAGGCTGACCGTACAGGTAACGAGCGCACTGCTAGCCCTGGGTTCATTATCCTGGAGGCTGACCGTACAGGTAACGAGCGCACTGCTAGCCCTGGGTTCATTATCCTGGAGGCTGACCGTACCGGTCAATAACACACATCAATTACATTAATTATATCACATAAACGGCGAGTTTGCTAATAGTTATATTTGGGATAGGATATTTGCCGGGTAAGCGGGATTGTCCGAAAGGGTTACCACTCCCCCGGAACATAAAAGGCTAAGGAAAAAATGTATTTATTAGGAAAGATATAAAGGATTAATATTGACAATTTTGTTTAACCTTTGGAAGAGGCATTTTTGGAAGGTTTTCTGTATATTTTCAAGCATCATCAGAATTTGCCACGGGTGCCAAACACAAGCACTGGTCACAGTATTCAGTGCAACATTGTGTCGCTATTATCTAAAGAATGTGAGTTCATGTATTATTACCGCGGTACAAGAACGAAGAAGTCAGCGTACCTAGCTACTGTTACAACAGCAGGCGTATCTTTATGTATGGTCCAAAGAGTATTCCAGTGGTTTCAAGAGACCGGCATGAACAGCAGAAGACCAGGAGATGGCAGACCATAGTGCACAACTACACGCGATTACCGAATCTTCGTGAGCACTGTGCTAATAAATCGATATCTCATACGAAACAGGCATCAAGAAATCCACTCTGACACGATCCTGCGACGACGTCGTGGATCTGATATAAAGCTTTACAGGCCACCAAATTGCCCCGAACTGCTCAGAGAACATCGAGTTGTCAGGTTACGGTTTGCTCAAGAACACATCCCATGGAGAGACGAAGTTTGGCCCACAGTTATGTTTTCCGATGAGTCCAGATTTTCTATATTTACACACGATAGGAGACGAAGAGTATTTAGACGAAGAGGAGGACGGCATCATCTACCTTGTTTTGAAGAAAAGGTCCCATTCGCAGGTCGTCTCACAGTTGGATGGAAAAGCAGACTAGACGAGCGACCGAGAAACCGATGGCCGCCAGCTTTTTTATGAGAGAAGAAAAGTGAAGCGTCAAGCGAGTTGGTACCGTGTTATGACTGCACCACGTCTGACTGTCACCTTGACCTGCATAAGGGCATACGGTTACGTAGAGCCCCAAAGAAATAGAATAGACCAAGATATTTAAAATGTTCCATAAAAAAATAATTCGGTCGCTGCCACCGTTACATACAAGACTTACATCCAATTAGTTGGCCACAATGGCGACGAGCTTCATTAACACCCATAACATACGAGTCCGACTGCCAGATCTTGCGCTACCGAAAATATAAAGATCAATAAATCCATAAGTTTCCTTTAAACAGCGAGTGAACCAAGTTGTTGTGTTGCAGCAACGCGTTGCGGCTAGGGACGGGGGACGAGCTGTTCAACTTCCTGGCAGACTGCGTGCAGGACTTCCTGCAGCAGCTGGGCATGGAGGACCAGGAGTTCTCTCTAGGTAACTATAATAATAACAACTCTTTATTGGCAAACAAAACGTGTACAAACCAAGTGAAGCTCTGACTCCTGCGCAGGTGGCCCGCCCGTGTTACCGGACTAGGTACCTGGGTGGCACTCACTCATATATACCTACTGAATAATTTTATGCAATTAAATGTTTGATAGACCTAATTGCAATAATATATTGGTTTATTTAATTAGATATTTGTAAATGATTCATGTTTTATTATAAATACGATGTATTACGATGCCGACTAATGTTCAACAATCAACTGTAATACCTGAAAAGTAATAGAACTGCCTATGTCATCACTTCATTTCTTTTTTATTTCAATCATTTTATAACAATCTATACTAATATTATAAAGAGCTATTTGTAAGTTTGTATGTAGGGGGTAGGTAATCTCCGGAACTAATGATCCAATTTCAATTTTTTTCACTGATAGAAAGCTACATTATTCTCGAGTGCTATAGGCTATAAATTATATTTATATCATACATATTAGCCGAGCTATCGCAATTTTTGTCTAGCAAGTCGGAAAGAAATACCTCCAAAAACAGAATTATTTGCATGCGCTGCCTAAACAGTTACAGTATATCGCAATTTTCCGCGGACGAAGTTGCGGGCAGAAGCTAGTGTCTTATATAGGGCTGATCTTATTTGCTGTAAGTACCTACAATCTATGCAAATAAATCTTCGCTTACTAATTAGGAGCCATTATCTTCTAATCAGTAGGCTCTGGCTTTTATAATATTAACACATTCTTACTGCATGAATAAAATTTGCATTATTCCTGACTACGTCTTAAAATCTCTAGAATTTAAAAGTAACCTAATCAAAACCCTATTAATACCCACCTAAAGGTGAGTCTGTCCGACATGCGCAATGAGCTCGTTACTACTGCAAGTACGGGTTATGTAATAAAATATTAAGTATTGCAAATAGAAGTCGATCAAATGATATTTGAAACTTAATAATTCAATTTACTTACTTAGCGTTAAAGGAAAAGGAAGAGTTTGGTGTTTACTCTTGTAACTACTTACTTCAAATTGGATACACACGTGTGACGTCATACCTTAACTGACCTGATGACGATCTCGTCCAGGCTTCACGTTCTCGTTCCCGATGAAGCAGCACTCGATCTCGTCGGGCGAGCTCATCACGTGGACCAAGAGCTTCAAGTGCTCGGGGCTGGAGGGCGTGGACGTGGCGGCGCTGCTGGAGCGCTGCCTGCGCGCGCGCCGCCTGCGCGTCACCGTGCGCGTGCTGCTCAACGACACCACGGGCACGCTCGTCGCGGGCGCGCACATGCACGACAACGTTGGGGTATGCACAGTCTAGTCTTTTTATCTTCGTAGGTTTTCAAATTCTTTCATTTGTAAAAGAAGTATTGCTAGAGAACAATATATTTAATAGCGTGATGAAACCATGTTGAGTTGACTTTTTAAACGTTTAAGACCTTTTAGTGGCCTGGCTATTTTAATAAAATGCTAGCAACCCGCTCCGGCTTCGCACCGATAGCAGAGTCACTCGCGAAACGAGACACACCCACGCCGTATTTTCAGCGATTATTTATTGTTAAGTAGCTATACGGTTTTTAATATTTTTAAGATGTTTGGCACACGTAAGAGAGAAAGATCCAACACGGCCAAACACGCCGTGCTTTTCTTTTTTAGTTGAAGAGTGACTTGACTACCTTCCGGCTACATCATCAGGTCAGCATTATAAAGCATGTTCCATCGTGCAATGAGCAGACAATTGCCCTTATGGTGACAAACTTCTGTTGGATGTGACTGTACACAAGCTCTAGGGCCACCGAGAACATTAACTAATTAATGACTACTGTAACATCATCCGTAGAATTTCTCAGTAGCAGCCTGGAGGGATCATTTCCCTGTTTGAGTTTAGTTGCTGGGTGGTCTCTCTATTAATTTTATTCGTCTTTAGTTTAAGTTATTTACTACTAGCTTTTGCCCACGGCTTCGCTCGCGTTATTTTATTTAACAATCATTTGCTCAGAACGGAACGTACACGTGGCGCCATCTATTATCATAAGAACGTTATTGTGGTTGCTTCCATGGGGAAACAACCACAATATAGGTCTCGTTAGGAAACGAGAAGTTACAAAGAAAAGATTGACCCCTTCTGAGGTAAGCGAGTTGCAACTACGTTTTACTGGACTCGAGGCATTGTATGTCCAATATGATGAGGTACCATTCTTTCTGGGGAGTACTACTGATGACTTGGATGATCTGATGTTGGAACGCTGTGTAAAGCTCAACAAATGTTGGTTGACAATAGGAAAGGAGATTCTAATGGTAGCTGTGACGTACTGTCACGTTCTAGCAAACATAAGTTTGTTAAATTACCTACCGACTATTTACCTAGTTGCCGAAATTCAGTGGCTCATATACAAACTGGTTAGAGTTTCACGAATCATTTGTTAGTCTCATCCATTCAAACGATGATTTATTACTATTTGAGGTCATCCCTGGAAGGGTATGCTGCTGTGGTGATCAACTCAATTCAGCTTTCTTTTACAAATTATTCAGTAGCTTGGAACCTACTGTGCGCGTGGTTTGATAAATAACACCCGGTTATCCAACATCATGTTTCTGCACCCTGCAAAAGGAGTCATCAGACTCATCAGTTAATTTAAAAGGTTTACATGATGTTGTTAACAAAAATACACGTGCCTTAGAACCTTTACATGAACCTGTTTATCATTGGGATACTTTACGCATTAAAATAGCACATTCACATCAAGCAACGTAGTTCTTCATTATTTCTGAAATTATACCCGGATCAATCCCGTATACGGCGGTACACGGTACCCCGCAAACGGTTTAGTGGTGAAAAGGTGCAAACTTACTTTCACATTAATAATATTAGTTAGGATATAAGCATCTCCTTTGTTTATTTATTTGAATCCTGCAGAGTGCAGGGAAAGAGTAAAAGGGTGTTACATTCCTCAACTCAGCGCAATACGTCGTCTCGGTGCAACGTAGTTGATAGATTTTGCAGTAACGTGCTTTACCTAATATAATTTAATTTGTAAGACTTTTATATGTATTCATCTATGGCCTTAGTTGCCTGGGAGTAAAGCAATTGCAACAGTAATGTCGTTTGGTCGCAGATTGGCGTGATCCTGGGCACGGGCTCGAACGGCTGCTACATGGAGCGCGCGTCGCGCGTGACGCACTGGGAGGCGGCGCACGAGCGCGTGCGCGACGTGTGCGTGGACGTGGAGTGGGGCGCCTTCGGGGACAACGGCTGCCTCGACTTCCTCAAGACGGAGTTCGACCGCGAGGTGGACGCCGGCTCGCTGCTCGCCACGTCATTCACGTGAGTACTCATGGAGCACATGCAACACGTGTGCGTGCTTTATCATAATATAAAATACGGTACCTAGATCTGGGCTTGGAAGCTGAATGCAGCCTTCTATGTTCTATGTCAGGGGCTTATGGTTTCCGCACTCAGTCCTTTAGGACCATTGTGCGGGGAATGTAGCCTTATATCTTTAGCAGCAACGCTCTTCAACCCGCAAAAAAAAACAAACAAATCTAGTTCCCACACCTTTACGTATTTTTGTAGAGTGACACAAACGTCACAACGTATGTCGAATCGTAGCGGTATATAAAGGGGAACGCAATAAGAAACCTTATTGCTAATAACAGCCATTAACCACATGATTCTTGAGTCCTTGAGTCTTGTTGTGTTCTCCAGGTTTGAAAAGTACATTGGCGGCAAGTACCTGGGGTCGCTGCTGACGTCAGCGCTGAGTGGGCTCGCGCGCGCCGGGCTGTTCCCCGCTGCGCCCGCGCACGACGCGCTGCAGACTGCGCATCTCTCGCTCTTTGAAGAGTCAGTAGATTTTCTTTTACCATTATCATCATCATCTCTGAAAGACGTCCTGTGTAGGATATAAGCCCTCCTAAAATCATCGCCCCAATGATCTGTCCTGTGCTTCTCACGTGTGGTAGAACCCTGGGATCTTTACCAAGTTATCGAACTTTCTAGTTTTTTCTATTGGATTTTTTAAACCATTTAAAAGTTGATACGAGGTATTTGCAGAAACCTAAAATATGTTTGAATTAACGAAATGTGGTCTATATTTCAGGGAGAACATAGCGGGTGAGGTGACCCGCACGGTGAAGGCGCTGCGCGAGGTGTGCGCGGGCGCCGCCATCTCCGCGCAGGACGCGCAGGTGGCGCAGTACGTCGCACACGTTATCTCCAACAGGGCCGCGCAACTCGTGTCTGTCTGTAAGTTTAGACTGCACATGTACTAGCCCACCACACGCCACACTCAACACCACGCACCTGAAGGAGGGACAATGCTCAACATAAGTACTCTCATTAACATGCATATCCAGACAAAACTCTTTCATTCTTGTTTTAACTTTTGTGTTGTTTCTTTGTGGAACTTGCATGTGCCGTATGGCAGCAATAAGTATCTAACTCTCCTGGCGGTTTATTTGTGTACTCCTTCATTCAGTTTCGTACATTTTCTATGACCCAACGCACACTTCAGGCGGGCCGCAAAGCACTATTTTGTATAGATGTACGATTATACTTTGCGCTGCGACCAGTTCCGGCCAAAGTGTGCTCTTGGCTTGAAGCTCCGTTTCGTGTTATTTGATTTGATTTGTGCGTCTCCTGCAGGTATCTCGACGCTGCTGCGGCGCATGGAACGCACGTACGTGGGCGTGGCGGTGGACGGCTCCGTGTTCAAGCACCACCCGCGCATCGCCGGCCTCATGCACAAGTACATCACGCTGCTGGCGCCGGAACACCCGGTCGGTCTCACTACTCACTATATGAACATCCTATATTATAGTCACTATAGCCAGTCTTTTTTTTTGTAAGACTGGGAAATCATCCAATGACTTCTCCCGCTCTGGGTGGAGCGGAAGGGAGTGTCAGAATCTTACTGACTGAAACCCATCCATGTTCCTTCCTTAGCCCTTTATGTGCCGGGGTAGCGGTAACCCTTTCGGACAATCCCGCTTACCCGGAAGGCTTGGCCCTGAGGGGCCCCTTCATATGCTGACATATCTTTGAGGCGCGCGTGGAACATATACGCGCCGTCCGGCACGGGCCTGGTGCTGATCAGACGGTGAGTCACCCATTACTCACAGTCCGCAGGCCCGCGCCTACGGTGGCCGGGAGTCGTCACGTGGCTCCCGACGCCCGGGGCGTCTCCCGCGGACTATAGCCAGTCTGCGAGGCTAACATCTATAGAGCATTGACAGGGGGCCGTTGTTTGCAAACAAATGTGAAGTGTCCACTGTTTTGAATTTTGAAAAAGCACCAAAAGAACTTGTTGCGTTGTAAGTCGTCGGTTACTAAATCGCAACCGTTAATTTTGTCAGATCGTTGATTAGATGGAGTATTACTTGTGGAGGTTTTTTTTACTCCAAAGTTCCATCTATCAGTCCTACCCTCGAAACATCACCTTACAGCCACTAGATATTGCTGTGAACATAAGAACTACTCATGGTTATAGGTAATCAAAATACTGTTTGTTCCAGTTCTCGCTCCTAGGCGCAGAGGACGGCAGCGGCAAGGGCTCTGCTTTGACGGCCGCCATCGCCGCGCGCCTCGCCGCGCGCGACACGTGCTAGGCGGGTCTCGTACATCTGGATCAGTAGCACTAACACGTAGAGAAGATCACTTCAAACCCTGCCATAATGAACTCGCTCTTAAATACACAACGTAGGAAAAAGTTCAAATCACAAGTACCGTTCCTGCATATGGAATTACTATAACTGGACTGTACATCATTGCTAATATTAAGTACATAATATTGGTGAGTGATGAATTTCTCGTTGTTAGAAGTAAGTCTTCGATATCTTTTTATAGCAAATGGTGGTAGTGTACAACACTACGTTCGTACTCAAGCCGTCCTGCCTTCAGTGACGTCACCCATTGATATTGGCAACCATGATTTTTTTTTTTTTTTGGAAATGGCATCTCGCAGTTCAACCAAAGGGTTGTCTATTGCTTAACCGGGCTTGCCTGTGGCTGCCACAAAAGAATTGTAGCCTCCAGCCAGGGCTTAATAAAAACTAAGTTGGCAACCATGATGTTGTTGCGCTCATTTTATAGAGATTAGCGTTGTGTGTGTGTGTGTGTTGAGCACGAGGCGAGCTGCAGCGTGACACATCGCGAGGCTCGGTGGTCGGTGAGTTGTGTGGATGGAAGCTCACTGAGTGTGGATGGAAGCTCACTGGGTGTGCGTGTAACGCTCACTCAGTGTGGTTTCGAGTGTAACGCTCGCTGGTCGAGATCGTTGTATAGATGCGCATTTGTCTGACAAATGTTACTATAGTTTGGTTAGGACATAGTATAGTGAGTGTACTACAGGTGCGTCGGTAGCTGTACAATGACTGAAAGATATTATAATTATGTAAGTTTTGTAGGGAACCAGAGGCCTGTCAATAGCTTGCCAGTAACTAACTATTTTCGTTATACATTATATATTCATGGTTATCGGAGAAGCCTAAGCTTTCTTTATAAACTTCAACTGGCTCCGATCTCCTCCAAACATTGCCAGTGTTGGACCATTTTTATTATGCGATCCGAGTGTCGTCGCAGTTACCTCCGTCATGATACAGAATGAGTTTTTAAGATCGGACTGCTGGAAAAATTGTAAAACAGGTACCTAAAAACCATCTGCTTATCGTGCTCTTCGAGGCACGGAGGGTCGCGGTACCTATGTTATGGACGGTCACTCATCCACGAACGGATCGCTCCGGGCGTAGTTTAGCCTTCGACCTACCTATAGAGTCATAAAAGTCAGTAATGAAAGTGGTCAAAGGAGTCGTCAGCTCCGCGTGGAAGAGCACTGCAATTCATAGATAGTTGTTTATTTATTCCGTTAGGTAGTAAACGTCGCCTCTGGTCGCTATTAGTGTGAACATATCGTGCCATACTCACTCGTGCTCTGAATATATTTATAATCACGGAATACTACATTATGCATATATCCTACAGTTTATAACTGCATCTTGACTTTACAATTCTCTAATTAAATATATTTATGAAATACGAATGAGCATTCCGCAGCGTTCAGCTGATCCCAGGCTGGCTGGCAGATGTATGTCGGTATGCAGGAGCACCCCGGTGCGCTCAGCCGTAGTGTATGTTAGTAACTAAGAATAAACATAATACCTATTATCTCAAATGAACATTTATTGGGTTCGGGAATAACCGCTCCGAGGTGTGCGCGTGCGCGGTCTCCACTCTCGACGCGAATGATTCTCAACATAATGCATTGCATAATATGGTAAGTTCGTTATAATATATAATTAAGTGTAGTTAGGAACCAGTTCGTCGTGTTTACAATTTACAGTAAACTATTATATTACGGTACTTTGTTAAATAAACACTGTTTTTTGTTATATATTTAGTACCTTATACTAAAGTTATACTTAGGTAGTTACGAAAATGTTATTGTTTGTTTGTAGATTTTTATTTTTAAAATAAAATGTAATATATTTTTTAAATGATAATGTTTCATTTGTTTTAGTACCGTTAAGCCCAGTTTTTTACTTGGATACATTAGCAAAATCATTCATCATCAATCCTTATTCTATGTATCTATAAACAGCGTGTATTAGCCTCCCAAGAAAGTCGCTCGTTCATAAATCGAGTGACCTAACGTTGTACGTATCGCATGGGGTTCCGTACTCTACTACAAGCACACGGCTATCTGGAAGACTGACTCAGAACCATAGACTACTTATACGCGGTTAAATTTTAGTCGTTTTAATCCCCTTAAGGGGTCATCGTACTCATTATAACGAGCAACTTATACAATGGGACCGAACCTGAAATCGCGAAAAAAACAATCAGCTGTGCAGTACATTTTACGAGTTAGGCGAGCATAAATGTACTGAACAGCAGATTTTGTTTAGACTAAAATTTAACCGTGTATACATGGAGATATTTAGAATTTAGAGTTGACTATGCAGGATTTTATGTCGTTTATAAAGAAGATAAAACGCAATGGTCCTAAGACAGATCCTTGAGGCACACCCGATTTGACGACCACATAGTCAGACTCGAATCCATTGATAACCTTTTGAATCCTATTAATATAAGTACCTACATGAGCAAACCTTCTCAGTAAATTGCCTCTCATGCCGTTGAAAGCGATTTTATCGAGAAGTAATTCGTGGTCCATCTTGTCAAGAGCTTTCTAAAAATCAGTGTATATAGCATTAACCTGAGTGCGCATGTGCAAGTTTAAAAAAAAAAAAAAGTTTGTGCTAACTAGTGGATTTGGATTTAACCCTTGAATTCACATAGCCGGCTACTGGGTTGCTTTCATTTGTTGTCAACTGTAAATCACATCACATATTTTGGTTTGAAAATAGTTTTATTTATGTTAGAATATAAATTTTAAGTTTTATGATTTTTTTAGTTAAATATAGATATATAATAGTAGGTATTGAGTATTGCGTATAATGTTTACACATTTTACGTCCCATTAATCTCGTAAAAAAGTGGTAACATCGATCTAAGTTTCTTTAGCTTGGTAGCTAGTTTCAAAAGCGGTTTTCTCCTTAATTATTAAATGAAATTGTATGTTGCCACACACATTATCGATTGCATAGATTTACCGAACCTGATGTATCGTGGAGTTGAAATTAGTTATTTTACGAGAAAATTTCTTCTGAATTTTGCTCGGTGTATACATATTGGTGCTCATGACTGTACAGATAGATCGCTCTAAATTCAGAAAAAGTTCAAGATCATATTTTGTTCGTTACCAGGGCATGCTCAAAAGTATAATAATGTTGCCAAAAACTAGTTTGAAAGGTGAAACTAGCTCGCGACGGACTGAGCCATTGTATTCGCCGTGGCGCTCGCGGGGCAGCTCGGTGACGCAGGTCCTGGCGGCGCGGACGTACATCCGACTGCAGTCCTCGACGTACGAGGAGTAGTGGATACTTCACGAGAGTAGTAATAAAAGACGCAGTAATAAACAAAATAAAGTTATATTTAATGATCATTATAAATAATTATTACAAAGTATTAAAATTATGCATAATAACAACGTCGCTTATATCAAATGTATGAAAACATTCACACCCCTTATACTAAAAGTATTTATATTATAGTCAATCAAAATCTCTCTTAATGTATTATGGGAATACTGCACGTTACTAATAATTAAGAACGAACGTGAATTTTGTGAAGTGGTGTGTAATGTTGTTAACTTTATAATACTCCTGTTGTAACACTATGCGCAGATGCGCTAGAGACGAGAAGAGAGTCGGACGGAACCCATAATGTTTCCATAGCCAGTGGGGGCTATGGGCTATGGCTGCATGTTGTGTGTCAGCACGTGGAAGCGTCGTCGTCGTCGTCGTGTCCGTGCGTGTGAGGCGTGCGCGCCAGCAGCAGCGCGCGCGCGCTCACGACACCTCCACCTTCTCGCGTGCCTTGCGCAGGATGCTCTGCAGCTCCGACGCCGACGTCGTCTTGTACTGTAACATGACACCCACGACGTCATTGAAGCGATGTTAACCGTCGATGAAATATACCCTCAATGTGCAAGATGAATAAAGCCTAGCAGAAGCAAAACACAAAAATAATAATCGAAGCAAGATTATAGCACTCCGTCTCATAAGTACCTACTGTCTTTAAATCATTAATCATCATCTGCCTAGCCTTTTCCCAACTATGTTTGGGTTGGATTTCAGTCTAACCGGACAATCTCTTTAAATCATTAATATTAAGCCAAAAAACGAAAAGGGCCTAAGATATAACCATGAGGCAATCTCATTTTAATACATATATGAAATTGAGGTTGTCGATTATTATTTACGTATTAATTATTTGCTGCCTAGAAGTATGAGATTCCGACCAACAAACGATCTAGCGCGCATCAGGCATGAGTCTCAGGTTTAATGTTAGTGTGTTGACGTCGTCCTCATCGAATGCTTTAGTCAGGTAGTCTTATACGCTACGCAAACCTTTCGACCACTATTTGTTGGATCTTTGTGAGGCTTAATCTATAAATGTTTCTGCTCTCAATAAACGTAGGGGAAACATTATAATGCCCCGGGCACAGCTAATCAGTGACACAGAGGGAATATATATATAAAAAAGATTAGTTAATATTTTGATTGTGAAGTAGCGGTGAGTAGTTCCTGGCGTGGCGTGCAACAGTCCCAGTAAGTGCGCGAGAGCCTTGTGTGTGTGCCTCACCGTAGAGTCGGCGACTCACCCCCGAGACGTTCCTCTGCACCAGGATCTGGCTGTAGAGCCGCTTGCCCTCATCCGCGCCCAGCGCCTTCTCTAGCTGCGTGCGCGTCAGACCGAACAGCTGGTGGCCGGGCATGCGCAGTGCGCGCTGCGTCGCCGCGCTGAAGCCTTTGGCCTCCAGCCACTCCGCCACCTCGTCCGGATTCGACTTCTGCAAATGGGAAATATTCATTGACAATAGTACGATGTATCTTAAGTACGCCGTCGTTCTGCGGAGCGTTGCCGCCATTTTTTATTTAATCTATTAATCAAGATCAAGATTTCAAGAACTTCTTTCTTTTTATTAACACACTTTATATATTACTAAACCGATTTTATTTTTTATTTATTTAGGAATAACATGAAATCCTTAGTCAAAAATAACTGACTGTGTAGTTTAATATGTTTCTTTATAAAAGTAAATTAAATTTGCCAAAACTAAACAACATAAAATAATAATGTGCGTATCTATTTGCTAAACGATGTGTGACAAGTTGTGTCGTGTCGCTCGCACAGCTAGAAGAAGCCAATATTCCTTAGTTTGGTAGTGTGTAGTTCGTAGTGAGAGGCTGCTCCTGGACAGTGTGGTGGTGACCGGAGTGTACCTGGTCGATGAAGATGTCGGGTGTCTTCTTGATGTCGAGCATCTTCTTGCGAGCCTGGATGGCTGGCAGCACCATCTTCAGCTCCTCGTGCAGGTCACCGCTCCCGCTCATCAACGACTTGTTCGCTGCGAACATATTCACGTCAGTTCGTTGGTTGACAGCACCACGTTGGAAGCATTCAAAGAGTCCCAGTAACAAAGTAACAATTTTAAATAGACTCCATGGAATTTGTCCGTGCCGGACGGCGCGTACGAGTTCCACACGCGCCTTAGTTGTTGTAAATTGAAGTTAAACGTGTATTTACTAAAGTATAAGTAGTTGTGTAGTAGCAGGTACTCAGTACTCACACTTCATGGTGTCGGTGGCGCGGGGCGGCGCGGGCGCGGGCGGCGCGGGCGGCGGGGGCGGCGGCGGGGGCGGCGCGGGCGGCGGCGCAGACCGCTCTGCAACATTGTGACACTTGTACACGCTCATTTGTATTCTATTGTGGAACGTTTCAGGGAAGGGACGACGGTGGACTTCCTTGCCTGACGTTCTCCATGCGAAGCTGCATTTTTATTTGCATCTTGAAAGGAGCAACTAGAACAAGTTCTATTTTTATAGGTTTTGACGCTCAAAGGTGCCTTTTATGAGCCTATTTGAAATCAATTCTTTGACTTGGACTAATTGATTTTATGCCTTTACTAAAGTCTCAGGTTTTAAGACCTGACAACTCTATTGCCAGGTCTTAAAGTCAAAAAACTGGACAGATCAGCCAGTTTAGCCGGACACCCTTAATTATTTAGTCACGACCATTAAAAAAAAAAGTTACACAAGGTTTTTTTTATCATTTACCATAAAGTCTTAAATTTTAATAAAACTACAACACAATTGGCCAAACTTGAAAATCCTAACAAAATCCGCACACGCCGGACACCGTCTGGTTTGGTCGGACACGCAACCAAAGCCTGCCTGAATCAAATATCGGCTTTATCTGGACGCCTGGTAACCCTAGTCCCAGCAAATACATAATAGTTTTAAAAATATGCAAAACACCAAGTCCTCTCTAAACAGTAATAAATATTCTTAATAAGTATAGTAAGTAATTTGTTTTACGTAGAATTTTTAGAATGAATAAAAATGTGAAAATTATGGGGGGAAGTGATGTCAGCATTGTAGAGTAGGTTAGTCATTCAGTTTTGACGTTTTAGTGAATAATTAATTACAATAAAAATATTTAATATTCTTATTTACTAAATAAAACACACAAATACAAATAAGCACACTTACCGTGACAAAGCTACACACACACGAACACAACATTTATGTAAGCAAAGCACACACGACAGCCACACACACAAGGGCGCGCGTGGTCGCTGACGCTGGGCGCAGCGCCGCTCGCGCAGCTCGGAGCGCATCCTGGCCGGCCGTCGAGGTGACGGCAGTCGGCTACGGTCTCGGTCGCGGTATCTTATGGTTCGTTAACAGATTATATTTCTCGGGACGGGAAGGGATTTCTATACTATAACAGACCAACAGCTAGTTTTATAAAAAAATGAATTTTAATAGTAAAGTAGGTACAAATACGGATCATTATCTAGACGACGGAGCGCACGCAGGCGCCCGCTCCGTTCACAATATATTAATAGTATGAAAATATACCCATATTATTTGTTTCATTTACATCATATCTAGATTTAGATATTATATTATTTTATTTGTATATATTTTGCGATTACTCACAATCTAATAATTTATAATAATATATAAGTTCGTATTTAATGGATACTAGCGCGTCGCACGCTCGGTACAGAGTGAAGCTGCGAACTTGTTGTACGTACACATTTACAAAGTAAATAATTTAAATCAGACTTGTATGATATGCGTGGCGGCGGACGTCACGCCACGCCACACTCACGTCACGAACACACGCGACCGACGCGGACAATTGCTTAGCACGCTACACTGGCGCGATGGCGGTACTCCCTCCGGACCACATCACTCATTAGTGCGAGATCAAAGCTACGACATCCCACGCGGCTCGCACAGCGCAGCGCGAGGTGGCCCGGGGCGACTGGTAAACATACGAACACGAGCAAGCGCACACACGCGCGCGGCCGGGGGGCGCCTAGCTGCGCTCCACGCCCCGCCCCTCGCCAGGCGGCAGCGAGTGCATGTTCTGCGCGCTAGAAGTATCGGAACTCGCCCTTTTTACCGAGACGCTCGCGGCGCACCCAGTCGGCCGCGCCCGCACCCCCCGGCCCCGCACCTCCCTGCCCTGCACCCCCCGCGGGCCCCTGGCCCCCATGAACCCCGTGAGCCCCGTGGACCCCAGCGCCCCTACCCGCCGGCCCCGTGGGGCTGCTGCCGCCGGAGCCACGTCCGCCGGCTCCTTCCTGGAACGTAAACAGGAATATTTAACAACATTTATATCTTTTCAGGGATTAGTGTTATGCCTTGTGTTCAACAACAAACTGCTTCTAGCTACTACTCTGGCTGCTGGTTTGACGATGTCTTTGGTCAGCCCTTGGGACCAGTGGTCGCCATTGATCGGCCGTCTCTCACGGCAGTAACGTATAGAGTCGGCTTTAACGGCTCAGTGCGTTCCGGTTTCGTCCGGTGCTATCCCGAAGGCCGGGAGCCTTAGGTTTTATTCGACAATGGCGATATGTACCTGGTAGTGCGTGTAGATGGGGTTGGGGTAGAGGTGCGGCGAGGCGGGCGGCGAGGCGGCCGGCGCCACGATGGTGTGCGGCACGTGCGCGCTCACGCCGCGCCGGTTGCGCGCCTTCCACCACTTGCGCGAGTCGTCCAGCACCTGACGCGCACACAATATGCGTCAGTACCAACTACTTTAAGCATTCCATATACTAATAGATAGAAAAAGTAAATGTGACCCGTTCGTGGGATGCCTGGCATATTGTGTGAAACATAGAAATTATTTTGCACAGATAATATTATGCAAAAGATAGTAGTAGTAGAAGGAAATAATTATGGCATAATGAATAACCAACAAATCACCGCACCGCACTAGATGTTTCATACTATCATAACGTGGCGACGAATCGCCGCGCCAACAGTTGCTCTGACCGGCTGCATTACATGTTTTTTAACAACAAGTGTGAAATACTTAGCTTTTTTCTGGCACTTTTACTCTTTAATATTTTACAACTAAATGGCGCCAGAATTTCATAGCTGAGCAAACTCTGAGGCCATGGTCTCTCTCTCTTTTATGGTCCAATCCAGCGAGACAACGAGTCCAACGTGACGAGGACAGACTGCAGGCCCATGAAGCGCACCTGATGTGCTGACGAGCAGACGGTACGTACCTCGAGGTACTCCCCGCGCACGACGGTGAGCTCCTTGTCGTTGTTGGCGGTGCGCGGGTACGTGACGCGCACGACGCGCCCGCCGCGCGCCTGCACGCCGCGCGCCCACGCCTCGCCCAGGTCGTCTGCAACACACATTCGTTACTGCAGCAACTGCTCTTCACTGGGACCACCAGCCCACCCGCCAGCCCAGGCCAGGCCCGGACCAGGTAGTCCAACCATAAGGCATTTATTGCAAATTACCCATTTACAGCCGCTTTTGAACCATCAAGGAGTCGGTTAGCAAGTCGAAGCGAGGATCCTGTGCAATACAGAGTCACTGTCTGAGCTGGCATGCCATTTGACGAGGGAGGCAGACAATATTTACTGAGACATGACAGTTATGTTATGTCCAGTCTCAACTGACTGTACCAGCTGGTGCCGTGGAACAGCACCATTGCGCTCTGACTATGATGAATGTTTATTAAGGGAATATAGTAAAAGCCTTTATTGCAATCCATTTAGATCATATTATGTAAGTACATTAGGAATAAAGTAATCATTTTCAATCACAATAATATATATGTGTACTGTGTATGAAGAAAAATGATTAATGAAACAATAAAAGTTCAATATAAATTTTGAAATCAAATTACTAACATAAAAATAAAATAGGTAATAAATAAAACTTATGACTAATACGTCTCCGTCATTTGTTTGTTTGTCATTACATTAAACATGTAATGAACAGAGGTTAATGTATTGACAATCAACCTGCTCGCAAATACGCTCAGGCTGGTGTTGGAGGAGCCACCCCCGACGCGCTGCAGAGCCGGGCCAGCCCCAACTACACCCTAAACACATCATTATATTAGAGAGCGTTGTACTGCTTCTGGGTAAATGACCCTCACAGGCTGATCCAGCGCATGACGCTCGCAGATGACCAACAACTCGGACAGACCACACTCCTAGGAGCTCCGCAGCACCATGTCGGCGCGTAACCAATAGTGTTGCCACAAGCACCGTCACCTGGCAGCCGACAGGGTGCTGCTGAGCTCCTGCCCAGTGCGCAGTGACAAGGAGGACGTACCGTCATCTCTGTCGGCGCGGTACGCCTGCTCGCGGTCAGGGGAGGACGCCGCGCTGCCCGAGTCCTCGCGCGCCATGCCGCGCATGTTCCTGTCAACAACGTCACCACACTTAGTGTGTCTTCAACAAGGTCACAGCGGTAATGTTATGACAATGGGTATTATTAGTACAGTTTTATAGGAATCTGGAAGCGTTCGCTGTGGTGCGTCACGATTAAGACGATCAGCTGGATGCAGTGCGCAGCAGACATCAGCCGGGGCCGGGCGTGCACTGCGGGCGGTTACCTGGGGTAGGGCGCGTACTGCTCGGCGTAGAGGTCGGGCTCGTCGCGCTCGTAGCGCTCGTAGGCGGCGGGCTCGGCGGCCGCCAGCTCGGCGCGCCCCACTGAGCTGCGTCTCGGAGAAGACCTGCCCCACACACACACTCAATGCTACACGGACACAATAGCACACAACACATTTATAGCAAACTTAACACACACTTGCAGGGTGATTTTAAAAAGATACTATAACAAATGATGGTTTAACAACATGTGGTACAAATACAAACTACCCAAATTGCGACTTGTAAATAAACATGTAGTGAACTAACATAATAGTGTTTTGATATTAATGAGTACAAGACTACTGTGACTAGCGGAACATGATGACTCACACCTTTAGACGGGACTACGTGTAACATCTAATAAATGAATAATGAATGCAATTAGTTCGCATACCTGCGCAGTGGCTGGTCATCGACCTGGTAGTCGGGGCTCCAGCCGTCCATGAACACGGGCTGGTACGGCGGGATGGTGGTCTTCCATTGCTCTCTGGAACACAAACACACAAGTTGGAGTCTAGCATTGACGACGATGAACAATGAGTAAGGCATGTTTAGTTCAACCAACTCGATTCTCAGTTCTCGTTTCTAGATACGATCACTCTGAAGCCTTTTACAGTCTTTAACCCCCTTAGGGCTAGATTTTCAATAAACCTTGATAAGTAGGTACGCGTTATTCTTTATTTTTTATTTTACGTATAAACACTGAGTTCCGAATTAATCGGACCGCACGTTAAAATTCTTCCATGCAATCTTTGACACACCCCTTCTTTAGACAAACAAAAATTGACAAACTTGTCATGACCAGGGTTCCAAGTAAACTGAATCAAGCAAAGCAGTATTAACGAATTTATTATGCGTGGGTATAGTTACTAATTCTACAACTTAACAAGTTTAAACCTTAGTGGTTTTTGGTTGCTATTTAATTTGAATCCTATGATAATTTGTATAAATGATAAATAAAAAAAAAAAAAAAAAAAAACACTAACACCTTAACGACTAGACAATATGAACATAAAGACAAGCATGACATATAAAAAGTATACAAAAAAAATCAAACCAAAATAAAACAAAATAAAAACAAGAATAAAACAAAATAAAATTAAACTAAACAAAATAGTAAAATTTCGGTTTATCAAAAAGCACTGCCACCGGCTAGAATCGAACCCGATCCTCAATAATTGCAGTTCTGTACTATGCCCCGAGACCAACTGGCTTCTTGTCGACCGTGGCGAATATGTCGACAACTACTTCGCAGGAGATAAGGGCTATGCAACGCAATCAAAGCTGAGATTCATCCAAATGACCAGTATCCGAATCATAAGGGCGTTACGGCAAGCCCATTACTTTGAAGTACACTCACACACTAATTTACAACATGCACCAATGACAATCTTTATTCTGTTAAATTTCCGAATATTAATGGCAGAAATTATGCAAGTAATGATGGAGCGATCACTGAGTCTTTTCCTCTGTCCAATCATTCCCCTTACCCGCTTTATATTCTTTTTCTCCTACCGTCACTTATTAATTTTGAATGGTCTGCTTAAAACTATTGTGGCGAGCCTAGTAACGCCATCTAGTGTCGAGAGCTAGAATATCGATCATTACAAACTGTATAATTTGCTTAGATAAGTACTCGTATATGTGTACTAAGTTTCAAATTTATTAACGCAAGGAATAAGATTTTTCATAAAAACTTTATCCCCTATTTTACCTTTATTTTAGGGGTGGAATTTCCCAAAATCCTTCCTTAATGGTTGCCTACATAATATATTAAGCTATCTAGGTGCACAATTTCAAGTCTCTAGGTTCAGTGGTTTAGGCTGTGCGTTGATATATCACCCTGTCAGTCAGTCAGTCAGTCAGTCAGTTTACCATTTTATATATAAGAAGAAGAAAACATAAATAGAAGATCGAAGATGTAATCTTACATTCACTGAACTCCTATCCAATATTTTAGTAACACCTTAATGTTACAGAACATAAGTTGTGATGCCACAAGATCTGGTTGTTCTTTTCAAACAAGCGCAATTTTCTTTAATGTGTTACACGCCGTGTGCCGCTTGGAATATACCATCGTCAAAAGTGACAAACTTTCATCTCCTAAGTTTATTGGAACCTCTTTAGAGGATGATTTATTAAAAAATATTCCTTACTGTCTTTCGTTATACAAGAAACTTTTGCGTAAACTTGCATGCTGCTGGAGCAAGCGGTTTAGGCAGTAGGTGCGATGGATGAATTTAAGATCTCTGTAAGTAGGTTCTTTGGACTCTGGCGATCTCTCTCGTGCGTCTCACGTTGCGTCCTTATGTCGTCGGGGCACGCCACTAACTTGTACTATTCCGCAATCCAAAACTATTAGCCATAACTTTTTAGATAAGATAGGACTCAACTACTCATTTTCAGTAAGTACTTTGTTTAAGGCTCTATGGTGATACTAAATTTTTTTTTGAGGGTGGGAAATCATCCAATGACTCCTCCCGCTCTGGGTGGAGCGGAAGGGAGTGTCAGTCTCTTACTGACCAAAACCCATCCGTGTTCCTTCCTTAGCCCTTCAGTTCCGGGGTAGCGCTAACCCTTTCGGACAATCCCGCTTACCCAGTAGGCTTCGGCCCTGACAGGCCCCCTCTTTAATGCTGAAATCTCTTTAAAGCGGGCCTGGTTCTGGTCGGACAAAGAGCTACCCATTACTCACCGTCCGCAGGCCCAACTGGTACCATCTACGGGATAGCTTTAGGACGCAAGTTTTGTATGACCTCAATCGCAGTTTTAACAATAATGTACTACCAGACTGAGGTATCTGTTCAAACACTCGGAGGAGCTCGTAGCTAAATCAAAACAGCCGCATGGTTCGATGTATGGGGTACGCTATGCTTGCTTGTTCCGTGATACAAGCCCGAAGCCCGAAATTCTGACAATTAGTGTTTACTAAGGGGTATCGTATTACCCAGTAACTGGCTTGTAGAGGTCAGATAAGCAGTCACTCCATGTAAATACTGGTATTCAGCTGCATCCGAGTAGACCGGAAGCCGACCTCAGTTACGAGCAACACTGATTGATTTAATCTGCTTAAACACCCTAGTCCTCATGTTCTGTGGTGTGAGTGACGAGAGACACAAAACAGTCTGGCCTGCCTCGCAAGCCTGCATACGTATACCTACATAATTTACATAATATCAAAATAATTTGAATATAGCTGATAAGTTATCTGTAGCCTCGTATTACGCATTCGTTGGTACCTGTTTATCGACGGTCAACCACGGAATTAAATACTGTGCGGATTATCTGGTGCGCTAATAATACACGATGGTCAAGGATTACCGCCCGGCGTTGCTCGGAACAGATACGCGGCGATATGGTGATAAACATAACTTTAACACTTTGTTACACATTATTCAACCACGGATTGCCGCTAAGAATTTTTTCGCACAACTATCGATTGAATTATCATAAAACACTGGCGTAATGTCTTCGACCATGGCAGATTGGCCAGAGAGATAACAGGCAGGCTAGAGTGGAAGGGTACGGGATGCCCCCGGGCACACTCAAATAATTCCAGGAGTGGAGTGTTTTTTCTAACTGAAGAATGCAAAGGAATAACAGTGGGTGTCCAGTGTCACCCGTCTGGTCACCCGCATGCAAAAAGAGGATCAACAAAAGTTCCGTCCATTCTTGTGGCTGCTTAGAATATAGTACCTTGGTATAAGCCAGGCGTCGCCCAGCGAGTGCCACAGCTCGGTTTCCTTGCTGGTGACGCAGTTGGCGAGCAGGTTGAGCGCGTCCCGCGTGAGCAGCGGCTGCACGACGCGCGCGGGCAGGCGCCCGTCTGCCGCGTCCTGCGCCGCGTCCACGATGAGCGCCAGGGGCGTGAAGAGGAAGTGCACGAGCTCCGGCGCATTGGGGTCGTGGATGTGGGCCCTCAGCCGCGCCAGCAGGTTGAACGACAGCTTGAACTTCTGCAGCACGTCCACGAAGTCGCGCTCGGGCGGCGGCCGCGTGCGCAGCGCCAGCATGCCCTCGCCCGCGTTCGCGGCGCCGCTGCCTGAGGTCCGGCAATTACAAGCGTGACAAGGACATGTTTTACACAACTTCACTGACATTTTGATTTATACAATCATTTATTGGGAATACGCTAAGAACACAACTAATTCCTTCTTAAATAAGCGAGAGCTTCGCAAGCTGTACTTGTAGTTACCCGTGGGCCGCCGGGCGCCGCGCGACCGCCGGCGCCGCTCCAGCTCGCGCTGCGCCGCCGCCGCGTGCTGCAGCCGCGCGATGAACTTAAATAAGCGAGAGCTTCGCAAGCTGTACTTGTAGTTACCCGTGGGCCGCCGGGCGCCGCGCGACCGCCGGCGCCGCTCCAGCTCGCGCTGCGCCGCCGCCGCGTGCTGCAGCCGCGCGATGAACTTAAATAAGCGAGAGCTTCGCAAGCTGTACTTGTAGTTACCCGTGGGCCGCCGGGCGCCGCGCGACCGCCGGCGCCGCTCCAGCACGCGCTGCGCCGCCGCCGCGTGCTGCAGCCGCGCGATGAACTTAAATAAGCGAGAGCTTCGCAAGCTGTACTTGTAGTTACCCGTGGGCCGCCGGGCGCCGCGCGACCGCCGGCGCCGCTCCAGCTCGCGCTGCGCCGCCGCCGCGTGCTGCAGCCGCGCGATGAACTTCTCAATGTCGTCGAAGCAGCGGTTGAGGATGGCGATGTCCTGCTCGTACAGGCGCTCGGAGCCCGTGGAGGAGGCGTCGTCGCGGTCGCCGCCCGAGCCGCCGCGCTCGCCGCGCCCCAGCTGCGCGGACATTTGCTGCAAACACACTAAAGCTATAGTAGGAAGTCCATCCCGTTACCCCAGCGACGGTTCGCGTGTTTTGATTTCACGCATGCTTCTCCTGGGAGGAGAGGAGTCAGGGGGGACGGTTTTCACTCACGCTGAGCACGGCCTCCCATTGCTTCTCGGTGTAGGTGTTGTACAGGCGCGCCATGTCACTTCCGCGGCTGCCCAGTGCCGAGTGGCAGGCGCGACCGCGCACCGTGTGCTTATCGCGCTGATAACACGCCGACTAGAGCTAATCAGCGGCGAGCTCCTCCAAACACAGCACCAACTACTAGTGCCGTTGATGAACCACTTCAGATACAGCAAGTTCACGACACTTCGTCGTCGCTGCTACGCACGGAGATATACCTTCCGCCCCCCACGAGGTGCGATTCAGCAGTAAACGAGTATTTTGCGGCCTTACGAACTTTGGAATTGAAAAAATTGTTTCGTTCAGGTTGTCGTAATAGTCATGAAACTTGTTTTCTTTAAGTTCGATATCTGATAGTACTCTGAGATAAGATAATTTCAATAATTACTCGCATGATTCAAGCAGAAATGTGTACGTCGCAAATGGGTTGTCGAATCAGCTGTTTTACAAAACAGCTAAACACGTTTAACAAAATTGCTATCCACGTTTAGATGTATGCAGAAACACTATAAGCGTTTGGTGTGGTGTCTGATGTCAAGCGCTCGCAGTAACTTGCGAGAGCCCCTGCCCAATCGGTTTAGGTTAGAGCTGTGACCAACCGGCCGGGAGCCGAGCGAGCGTTTGGTGTGGTGTCTGATGTCAAGCGCTCGCAGTAACTTGCGAGAGCCCCTGCCCAATCGGTTTAGGTTAGAGCTGTGACCAACCGGCCGGGAGCCGAGCGAGCGTTTCTTCCAAGTCCCTCGCAGTTACTTCTCTATACAATAGCGTTTCTCGGACTGACTTTCATAAAATGTATATTGTTTTGGATTGTTGTTGTTGTTATGACACCAGGCCATAAGCGATGTACAATTCTGACCTTTAATTTCACGCTGTTTTACATAACCCTAAATTCGTTGACCCACTACATTGATAAACGTAAAAGGTTTAGCAATCATGCGTGTTAACGTTAAGTTATTATGGGAATGAGGTTCGAATGACGCATTCTTGTTCATAATGGTTCTTTTTTCCTGGTTCATGTTACTTTATATTCTTCATGTTTATTTATGAAAAACCAACTAACATAGAATTAAACACAAAACTTAAACACTAAAATATATTATGTAGGTACAAGTACTAAAAAATAAAGAGAAGAGCTCTTTCCCATCGTCGCCGTCAGTGGGAATCGTGCCCGAAAGGCTGGCAGCGTTGCCACGTTGGATGGCAATGCTGATTCTTTTACCTAAAAATTGACCAGCACTCTGATCACGTGTAGAGTCGACCAACCGCTGGAAGATATCCCGAAATACTCGATGAGCACTTGGACCCCACGGCCCTAGTGGTTCAACCCCAAACGGCCCGAACATATAACATCCAGTAGGGTTGTTATACCTACTTGCAGGTTTCATAGCGGTACAAAATGATATAAAAAAAATAATTTACTATATGCAACTTTACAGAAATTGGTTAAATAAAGTTAAATTAGATAAAGTTGTTGTTGTTGTAATACCAATCCCTACTCCGCTGGAGAAAGTATACTTCGAATCACGCGTGGTAGGGATAAGAAGAAGATGGCGCGTAACGGAAAAATGTGACGCGTAACGGAAAAATTTTTGTCCAACCCCGATAAAGAAGTTTCACTTCAATAAATACCATAATTACACCTAAGTATTGGAAAAAGAGATGTACTTAATTACTTACTTTTTTTAGAAATTCACTGGAATTAGAATTAAAATAAACCCTTTGATTTTGCTGATTACTTCAATATAACATATATATATATATATATTTATCACGTCACTATAGAGCGTTGGGAATAAATAAGCGTGCAATAGAAAAACGGTCAAGTATAGTGGTAGGAGTAAGTCCGTTATAACGACCGCGACCATTTCTACGTCACAAGCGCGAGCTGTCAAACCCCTTGAACGTCACGGCGCGCGATCGGATCGAACCGCGTCGAGCGCCCCATGCCATTACTGATTCAAAGTGTATTTTCTAGCAATCTATTGCAGCTATAGCAAAGTAAAAAATACCCGTGTAAAGCTGAATTATTAAGGAATCAAATTATGTACATATTAAAGTACAACAACTAAACTGAATATTCATAAAAAGAATGTAAACATATAACAATATGGAATAAATTTAAGTAAAATATTTTTTAACGAAAGTTTTAACGAAATTTTGTTTCCAACACTCTCAATGTTCTTTACTTATTATTAAACTAGATTAAATAAGCTTTTTTTTGACACCAAAATATCATTGGTACTTAATATAAACAGTGTATCACATTAAACCAAACAAAATTACGTCATGGCATGACGCAATCAGCCTACATGAATCTTATTTATTTTCGTCATATTTTTTCCCAAAAAATTACTTACATTATGAACAATGATTATAAGAATATATTACAAGAGTTATTTAACTAAAATATGTATGATATCTTATAAAAACTTACCGAAAATCGGCACACTAGCACGGCATATCACGCGGCTAGCAAGGCACTTGTAAAACATCTAATTAGAATCCAATTACAGTTTGAATGCTTAAAATCAATAGATAATCCGAAAGAATAAACATACAGGATCTTTTTAAATATATAACACTAACACATTAGGATAATAAATGAATAATAAACACACATTGTAAACAGAGATCCGCCCGGTCACTTCAAAACACTTGACATGCACTTGACACTGACGATAAACAATTTATTCTGACACAAATTTATTGCTGTCACCGACTGACAGTTGTTTATTCTGACGCGTTATTTAATACAGATTATTAAAGTATCGCACTCTTGTAGGGCCGTGACACGTTTCATTGATAAAAACCGGTTTCAAGTGGTCCATGTCGGCATTTAAACAATCGGCCGCTGTGGCAGCCTGGGCGTACAACGCTATTCTATAACGGGCGGCTGTGGCATCCTGGGCGTCACAGTGGGTACGTCGCGACTACTAAAGCGGTCTACTTCAATATAGCGTTGTACGTCCAGGCTACTACGGCGGCTTCGCGGACGCGCGCCGACACGCACCACTTGAAACCGGTTTTTAACAATGAAACTTGTCACGGCCCTACAAGAGTGCGATACTTTAATAATCTGTATTAAATAGCGCGTTATGTTGGCACAACTGCCTGTCAACTGCCAGTCGGTGACAGCAAAAAATAAATTGTTTATCGTCAGTGTCAAGTGCATGTCAAGTGTTTTGAAGTGACCGGGCGGATCTCTGTTTACAATGTGTGTTTATTATTCATTTGTGTGTTGTTGTTGTTGTGGTTGTTGTTGTTGTGTTGTTTTGTTGTTGTTGTTTTGTTGTTGTTGTTTTATTGTTGTTTTGTTGTTGTTGTGTTGTTGTTGTTGAGTTGTTGTTGTTGTTGTTTTTGTTGTTTTTGTTGTTACCTACCTACCTACCTAAATTAAATAAAGTTGTTGTTGTTGTTGCCTACCTACCTACCTACTTAAATTAGATAAAGCTGTTGTTGTTGTTGTTGTTGTTACCTACCTAAATTAAATAAAGTTGTTGTTGTTGTTGTTTTTACCTACCTACCTACCTACCTACCTACCTACCTACTTACCTACCTACCTACCTACCTACCTACCTACCTACCTACCTACCTACCTACCTACCTACCTACCTACCTACCGAAAAATTTTTGTCTAACCCCGATAAAGAAGTTTCACTTCAAAAATGTGACGTACTTCCGTAACAGAAAAATGTGACGTTGTGACGTAGTTCCGTAACAGAAAATTTTTTGTCTAACCCCGATAAAGAAGTTTCACTTCAATGACTCAACTGTAAAGGATTCCATAATGTGAGTCATATAATGACGGCACATACAGCTATAGAGCAAGCTCGCATCCACACAAACATGAAAATACAATCTTTGGAACAAGATAACACAGCACCAGCCGTCACCGCTGACTCCGCTGAGCGCCGTCACCGGACATCATCTCTGTCTTCAAACATCATAGTTTTATTTGCGTTGTCGCACTATGTTTTGTCATGGATGACATACAAATATAAGTTAATGCTACACAAATACAACAACAACAAAAAATATATATCGAAGAAAATACATGCATGCAATACAAATGGATTAAATAGATACAGCAGTTAAAGTGTTTTATCATTTAATTAATCATCTAGAGCATAGTAACATTTCTCAACGAATAGTTTATGAAAACACTTCTTGAATTTTTTTAACGGCATCCGGCATCCCTTTTATAACATCTGGTATTTTATTATTAAATAACATCACGCCCATATTTCGCCAGTATATGTTTAAGTCCCAAGCTACAGCGGGCGAGACTATTGCCATCAACCGGCCATAATATGAATCTTGAATCGGGGATACTACTGAGCAATTCCTGATGTTTTCACCACGCCTAGCGGCGCGGCCGCTCGGAGGGCCGCCGAGTGCCTCCGAGTGCCGCCGAGGTCCGCCGAGTGCGTGTGATGCAAGCTATCGCTATCGCTATCACCGATCGATGCGATAGCGCACGATAAGCGCCGCAGATGTAATCGCGCATATTTCTAATAACCGACATTGTTTCCTGATGACGCACCGCCTATTTGTAACGTTACCCCAACATGACCAGCCTGAGTGTAATGCACTGCTCACTACTCACTCAGCCGAGTGGCGCAGAGAAACGATTTGGCATCATGTCCCGGGATGGTGAGGGATGCTACCTGCGGTGGTGGAGCGGCCAGTGGCTGTATGCCATCGAGTATCAATCAAGGGTAAAACCACTACTACTTCAACCATTAATATCCACGACTGGTTGAGGCTTTGAGTCTGGCTCGATACAATACCCAAACAAGCCGACGCCTCCCTGTCTGTGTCCGCGACAGTTCTCAAGATCGATGACATTGCTTTTCACTTTCTCCAGTTCCGTGTGGCGACATACTAACGGTATGTCAGTGTCAGACATTAAGGTAATAGATTGCAATAAAGGCGCAATCACATAAAATTACAGACAACCGGATGAGTAATGTGAACGAATACTTAATTCATTTTATGAAAATGCTCGCAAATGTGTTCGTCTATCAATGGATGTATTATTATGATAATTGTCTGATACAAATGAAAAGCTCAAAGTGAGTGGCAGAGGTCGTGGCCTTGTTAGTAGAGTGTTGTTGCTACCTGTCTGCGCGGCCGCTCGGCTTCGTTCTCCCTCTCGCGCTCGCGCTCCCTCTCGATGACGAAGTCGCGCCCCCCGTCGCCCGCGCCGCCGCCGCTCACCCCCCTGCACACACACGTACACACCATCATCAGTCAATATATTTCAGGAGAACACTTTCAAGACACTCAAATGTTTGACTCGTCGCGTCGATCAACGAGCTGTTCCAGATCAAACGTTATTATTATTAAAAAAAATCACAAAACAACACTAAGAGAGCTGGATCCAGTCTCTAGATCCACAAAGCTCTTTGACCTGGACACTTCATCAGCTGGCTTTCATGATCTGATCATCGTGACACTAAGGGGTGATTTCAATATTATACTTCTTAGCACCAAACAGATACACTGAACCTTGCACCACAATCTTATCATTCCCTATCTAAATCCAGTGCTGAAGGTAGGCCCCTCCTATGTCAGGGTCGGGGTAGACAGACGCGGACTATGTCAAGCAGCGAGGTAAGCAAGCACTACCAGGAGTAGGCGGCCACGGGCAGCGCGATCTTATGCTTGATGTAGATCATTTGGGGAGCGAACCGGACTGACACACGCCGCGCTCGCGACAAGCAAGCGCTGATAACATAGATCGCTCTCGATACTAAAGCCACAGATAAAGGCGTTATCACGACGCGGCAGATGCTGCGCGTTTGAGAATATGCGTTGTGATAACACGTTACGTGTCACAACAACACGTTGTGGCGACTGCCAAGGCTAGCGCTGCAGCGACAGAGCAACAAGAATCTCTATCTCTCTTGTCTTTCTTGAGACATTGTCTTTAAACTGAAGGAAGTGGAACTAATTCTCGAGCACTCGCTGTTAACGTAAGAAGTTGTTGAAGTAAACTGCTTACAGAAGACGCTCATTGGCTCATTGTTCAATGAAGGCGGTGGTGAGAATGGACTGTAACACGCTGGGGAGGATTGAGAAAGTGAAACACAAGACATATTTAATCTAGCCATTTATAGAATCAGTTCAGAACATGTCGTGTTGTGACTCTGATCATTGCTTGGAAAATGAGAACTGACAACAGCGACAAACAGCTTCAGCGTTTAATAATGAACTACCGATGTCCTGGAAGTGAGCACAGGGACTGTGGTGCGTGTTACTTCTTTACTACCCCACTGCGGCGGAGCTCAATAGCAGAATAACTGTATGTCTAGTGCGAACAACTAATTGTGTGAGCCTCACTTGAGCACGTTGAGCTCCTCGACGAGCGCCTGGGCGCTGACGTCGTGGCACTGGAAGATGTGAAGTTCCCTGCGCGGCGCGCCCCCCGCGCCGGACGCGCCCCCCGCGCTCCGCACCGAGCCCGCGCCCCCCGCGCCCCCCTCGCCCTCCGCCGCAGCGCCCACTACAAAGGCCAGCACGTTGTTGTACAGCTCGGCGGGCTCGGGCGATGTGAATGCGGTCGGTGAGTGCACCCACGACGCCGGGAACCGCTCCATTATTGACTGTAAACCAATAGCACACTATTAAGTACCTCACTCTGACTCTCGTATCACAGCGCTTGGCACTATCGACTGGCTCTTACGACACCTTCTGGGTGCCTCACAAACTGGCGGTGCTTGGCATCTCGAGACTAGTACCACTACATATTACCCTGACGTATATCTTGGGGCATCCCCAAGATATACTTTTATATTCTTATTTTAAAAGTTGAGATAAAAGCAAATGATGATTCAATGTACAAAGAACATAGATACCCCTGTTTCATAGTCCATGACCAGCACCCACTGCCCCTCCAGGCTCAGTTGCATCTTTTGGCTCCATATTCCTGCAAAAAAAAATAAACAAGTTATTTATGTTATTATGTCTGTATACGACCATCACATATTGCATCACTAGGAAACTAACGAGCACAGCTCCACACTCCATGCTGCTTGTGTATCAGGCAGGGACAGGTTGGGTTGCGTGCTCATTGTGGAGCGCACGTCACCTAGCACAGCTCCAGGAGAAGCCGCGCCAGGCGAACTCCACAATGACCTTCCGTACTTGCGACTCTGGAAGTGTTCACATGAGACACACACAGGCGATACTGACCGTTGGTTTTCTCTAGCTGCAGCAGCCTCCTCATGCCATCGGCGGGGTACACGATGCCGGTCTCGCGCGTGACCGTGAAGGTGGCCAGGTGCTCCAGCATGTAGACGCTGCGCTCGCCCTGGCTGACACTGTCGTGCCCCCCCCGGCCGCCGCCGCCCTCGCTCCGCAGCCCCGCCAGCTCGTCGAACTCGTCGAGGGCGCGCTGCGCCTCCCCGCGCGAGCGCGTGGTCCCGCCGCCGCGCGCGCCGCCGCGCGTGCCCATGCTGAGCTCTCACGCGCAGCCACCGCACATCACGACAGAAAGCACGCTCGCACCTTGATACTAACGGTCCCTGCTGACCAAAAACATCGCGTTATTGTTGTTTGTTTCCAGAAAGTCAATATTAACACAAGTTGAGTAAATGAGGTACAACGCTACTAGGGTACTATGGCGTGTGGCCAAAACAATGCTAACACCGCCACCGCCATTTGTCTTTCAATACAATTGCACAAACACGATATCACCAGATGCTGCACGTCACGCTGAACATGTCGCAGTGTTGTACGATCTCACCAGATGCTGCACGTCACGCTGAACATGTCGCAGTGTTGTACGATCTCACCAGATGCTGCACGTCACGCTGAACATGTCGCAGTGTTGTACGATATCACCAGATGCTGCACGTCACGCTGAACATGTCGCAGTGTTGTACGATCTCACCAGATGCTGCACGTCACGCTGAACATGTCGCAGTGTTGTACGATCTCACCAGATGCTGCACGTCACGCTGAACATGTCGCAGTGTTGTACGATCTCACCAGATGCTGCACGTCACGCTGAACATGTCGCAGTGTTGTACGATATCACCAGATGCTGCACGTCACGCTGAACATGTCGCAGTGTTGTACGATCTCACCAGATGCTGCACGTCACGCTGAACATGTCGCAGTGTTGTACGATCTCACCAGATGCTGCACGTCACGCTGAACATGTCGCAGTGTTGTACGATCTCACCAGATGCTGCACGTCACGCTGAACATGTCGCAGTGTTGTACGATCTCACCAGATGCTGCACGTCACGCTGAACATGTCGCAGTGTTGTACGATCTCACCAGATGCTGCACGTCACGCTGAACATGTCGCAGTGTTGTACGATCTCACCAGATGCTGCACGTCACGCTGAACATGTCGCAGTGTTGTACGATCTCACCAGATGCTGCACGTCACGCTGAACATGTCGCAGTGTTGTACGATCTCACCAGATGCTGCACGTCACGCTGAACATGTCGCAGTGTTGCACGATCTCACCGGCCGCCCCAGCCGGTCGATTCTGTGCAAATCTCACCGAGAAAACTTAGTTGAAGTGAGCTATCGTTCCACCTACTGCTAGGGATTGACACTACTGACAGCTCACTTTCAATTCACTTCAGCCACATTTTCACGGTGGGATCTTTACAGAATAGCACTACTGATGCTGCGCGACACGCTGAACTTGTAGCAGGGGTGTGCACCTCACAATCTTATAATTCACTGCGTCAATAAGCGTCATTCTATACAACTAGATAGATTTAGGGTTCAAACATTCAGATTTCCATGGTTGTGGTAGTGTCAGATAGTAGAAGAATGTGCGCACGTAATGATGTCGTTTTCTCCAACTATTCCGTGACGAGGGTAAACAAAGTGTGTTGGCCAGTGGCGGGCCGCGCCTCCGCGAGGACAATTTCTCCGAGTGAGAGTGCCGCGGCCGCCTCACGCTCTAACCTGTTAGGCTCTCCACACCGTCGCCGGCGGGCTCTGCTGCCAACACCACCGGTGTGGCAGTGATCTGATCTCTATCATCGTATGTAATGCGCGCGCTATCAAAGTGTGTTAATGTTGACATGCAGCGGGGCCTCGCATCCGATAGGTTCAACACAATCAGTTTAAGGACATGGCGACTAAAGTAAACAAGCGACCCGTGCCCGGGTGTAACGCAAAGGATCTCTCTCGCTGTCTTCTATGTAACCGGCAGATACTTGCTAGCCGTGAGGCGACGTCCAGGACTGCCACGTTATGATGTGTAATCTAACAACAATTGTGAGGCGACGTCCAGGACTGCCACGTTATGATGTGTAATCTAACAACAATTGTGAGGCGACGTCCAGGACTGCCACGTTATGATGTGTAATCTAACAATTCATTTCCATTCATCATCATCATCATCATTTTTTTTTGTTTTTTTTTTTCATTTTTTCATTTTGGAGAACCTACCATTTATAACAAAATCATCTATATCCTGTACCCTTGTTGCAATGAAATAAATGATTTATGATTTTCAAATGCTGTACAAGTCATAGCTGTTGATACATGCTACAACTTTCTTTCTGAAGCTGGTGGACGCTTGAGGCACTTATTTAACGGACAACTAAATAACTACAGAACCACCTCTCGGCTGAAGTTTTAGATAATTTAAACCAAGGACACATCTACCTACGAGCCGATTGGAACTGTTCGGGCGTCTCCGGCAATCATCGGCTTCGGCGACTCGACGTGCGGCGCGCGGGACGACCAACGACCACTTCGCAACCGATCTCCATCGACGGCACGCGCGCGCACTCCTTATTGTAACCAACACATATTGTGAACCCTATTTTAGAGATTTAACTATACTTTTAACTACAGTCCACTATTTTAATTGAAGTCCTGAGATAGGTCCCCAACAAATGGTCCGTCGAAAAAAATAGGCTTAATTCTTTGACTCCATTTATAGACTCGAACGGGCTCATACGTGTAGGAGGGAGACTTGACAACTCACCCTATGATTACAATGTCAAGCACCCGGTATTATTATGTGGTAAGCACCATGTAACTAAAATTATACCGGGTGCTTGACATTGTAATCATAGGGTGAGTTGTCAAGTCTCCCTCCTACACGTATGAGCCCGTTCGAGTCTATAAATGGAGTCAAAGAATTAAGCTTATTTTTGGAACGTCGTTTCCAACGTGATCCTGCTTTTAAGGATAAATATGTAGCATTCATCGAGGAGTACGTGAGCTTAGGTCACATGACTGAAATTAACTCCCCAATGAAACCACATTCCAGTAAAAATATTGAGTATTTTTTGCCACATCATGGAGTCATCAGAGAATTTAGTACCACAACTAAGCTCAGGGTAGTCTTCGATGCATCAGCAGTAACTACATCTGGAGTGTCGTTTAATGACATCCAAATGGTGGGGCCCACTGTTCAGGACGACCTCTTTTCTATATTGCTGCGCTTCCGCCAGCACAAGTTTGTCATTTCGGGTGACATAGAAAAGATGTACAGGGCCATTCAAGTGACACCATCACAGCGTCCCTTGCAAAAAATAATTTTTCGTGCTGACCCTGAACTACCACTTAAAACGTACAGTCTTAATACTGTGACTTATGGTACAGCGTCCGCCCCTTATTTAGCAACTAAATGTTTAGTCAGTCTAGCAACGACCGCCTCCAGTGACAATGTAAGATCGTCCATTGAACGAGATTTTTACGTTGACGATTATTTAAGCGGGGGTGACTCGGTTTCTGAGGTTGTTCAGATGGGCAAGGACGTTGCATCTATTTTAGCGTCAGCTAACTTCAATTTGAGAAAGTGGCAATCTAATAGTTTGGAGATTTTAACAGAAGTAGCCAGTTTGTCAGGGCATTCTGATAGATTGAACTTGTCGGAGGATAGAAACGTGTCATCTAAAACGTTAGGCCTATATTGGCTATGTAAATCAGATTCTCTCGAATTTTCAATATCTGTCGATGGCAACAAACCAATCACAAAGCGCCACATATTATCTGTTATTAGTCAGATATTTGACCCGTTAGGTCTGGTAGGTCCTTGCATTATCGAGGCTAAAATTATCATCCAAAGTCTATGGATGGCTAAGTGTGACTGGGACGAGCAAGTACCAGAAAATATACGTAATTCCTGGTTAATGTTTGTGAATAGCCTACCATGTTTAAATACCCTTAAAATACCCCGGTGGGTTTCATGTGATAATTGTACAATAAATGAGATTCATGTTTTCACAGATGCATCCGAAAAGGCCTACGGTGCATGTATTTATATTAGGTCTAGTACTAAGGATGGATTGGTAAAAGTACAGCTGTTGGTGTCTAAAAGTCGCGTAGCACCAATCAAGCCAACCACCATCCCTAGGCTGGAGTTATGCGGGGCTTTATTAGGAGCAAGACTGTGTCTTAATGTACAGAATTCCTTCACCAAACCCATTAGTAAATGTTACTTGTGGTGCGATTCGACTATCGTGTTAAGTTGGCTTTCCATGACACCTACCTTATTAAAACCGTTTGTTCGTAATCGCATCAACGAGATTCAAGAATGTACTATAGGGCACACGTGGAGCTACGTGCCGTCGAAGGAAAATCCGGCGGATCTTGTTTCTCGCGGGCTGAAGGCTGACCTTATCAGCGAGTATTCCTTATGGTGGTCAGGTCCTCAGTTTTTATTAAATGATCAAATATACTGGCCAAAATGCCAAATGAGAACTTGAAACAAGATCTACCTGAAGTTGTATCATCTCATTTCAGTGAACACTCATCTCATCATCAATCATATAATATTCATAACCAATTGTCACACAATGAAAACAATAATTCATTCATTAAATCACTTTTACACAAATACTCCAATTATAATCACCTACAGAGAGTTGTCGCATATATACTAAGATTTATTTACAATTTAAAACATAAACATAATAAATTCCTTGGCTCCCTTTCCTGTGAAGAACTTACCTATTCAACAAATTATATCTTACGTCACGCTCACATGGACATGTTTCATAACGAATATAGTTTGCTACAATCAGGAAAGTCGTTACCTAAAAAAAATAGGCTTAATTCTTTGACTCCATTTATAGACTCGAACGGGCTCATACGTGTAGGAGGGAGACTTGACAACTCACCCTATGATTACAATGTCAAGCACCCGGTATTATTATGTGGTAAGCACCATGTAACTAAAATTATATTTCGTAAATATCATCTTGATTGCTTACACGCCGGCCCTCAGCTACTATTGGCAAATATACGCCAAATGTATTGGCCTCTTGGTGGTAGAAATCTATCAAAAGGCATCGTTAAAAATTGCATTAAATGTTTTAAACACAAGTGTCAAATCGTGCAACCTACAATGGGTCAGTTGCCCTCTTCAAGGACACATTTAGAACACCCATTTTTAAATTGCAGTGTGGATTATGCTGGGCCAGTTCTGATAGCTGATCGCAAAGGGCGAGGGTGTAGGCTTATAAAGTCGTACCTGTGTATTTTTGTTTGCCTCGCCGTTAAGGCTATTCACATCGAACTTGTTACAGACCTGACGAAAGAAGCCTACATGGCTGCTCTGAACCGTTTTGTGGCTCGCCGTGGTAAACCCGAAAGCATCTTGTCTGATAACGGGACCAACTTCGTTGGTACTTGCAATGAGCTGCGAAGGTTTTTACAAGACTCGAATCTCGTGTCTGATGTTGCTCAACAAGGCATCAAATTTTCTTTTGCGCCTCCATACTCTCCCCACTTCAACGGCATTGCTGAAGCTGCCGTCAAATCCACCAAACATCACCTAAAGAGACTTTTAGGATTAACGCACTTTACATATGAAGAAATGGCCACGTGTTTGACTCAAATAGAGGCCGTACTAAATTCCCGTCCTCTTACCCCTCTTTCCACTGATCCTCTAGATTTTTCCGTACTCACTCCTGGCCACTTTATAATTGGACGACCACTTATATCTGTTCCGCATCCACAGGTTACTGACTTCAACATCGGACGACTGGAGCGTTACCAAAGAGTGGAGCACATTAAGCAACATTTCTGGAACCGCTTCCAATTAGAATATGTTTCTCTGCTCCAGTTAAAAACTAAATGGACAGCCTCAACAGGTCAGCTTGCAGCGGGGTCACTAGTTCTCATCAAAGAGAAAGGACAACCGCCCTTGGTTTGGCCACTGGGCCGTGTCATCAAGGTCTTTCCTGGCAGCGACGGGATCACACGGGTGGTGGAGCTGAAGACGAAGAGAGGAACGGTACTGCGGGCGTTCAACAACGTCTGTCCACTTCCTCTCAATTGAATCCTTCAACCCGGGGAGGATGTTCGGGCGTCTCCGGCAATCATCGGCTTCGGCGACTCGACGTGCGGCGCGCGGGACGACCAACGACCACTTCGCAACCGATCTCCATCGACGGCACGCGCGCGCACTCCTTATTGTAACCAACACATATTGTGAACCCTATTTTAGAGATTTAATTATACTTTTAACTACAGTCCACTATTTTAATTGAAGTCCTGAGATAGGTCCCCAACAGGAACTATTTGTAATAACAATTAATACGATAAGGTTCAGGAACGATTAGTGCGGGAATTGTTAATGAGAGTCACACACACACACGGCGCGTATCGTAATCGCGCCAGCTATGCGGACAGCTGCTGATACCAAAGATAAGTGAGCCTCGCGGCGCAACACCGTGCGCACGACGTGGCGGAGCTCCGCCACCAGTAACCTGTGCGATATAGGGCTCCGAGCGACGGCCGAGGGCCGAGATCTGTGCCCGGCTGTCACACTTACTGCCTTTTTGAAGACTTGGTTACCTTCGTCAAAAGTTTTGCTAACGTAGGTATTCACTACGAAATAAAATAGCGTTCATGACCATTCAATTTGAGAGTTTGTAATTACAAAAATAAATACAAGGAAATATTATACAAGTTGACTTTTCCTTTACTTATGTTACCCTGCGCCTTGCTAAACATGATTTTACGCCAACGGGAAGATTATTATATTGTATAATTAATTTTTTTTAATGCGTTGACTTAGAAGCTTTATTTTTTTAGAGCTCCTGTGAAAATGGTATTCAATGACGAGTTGAAGAATAAATATTGGAATTTGTTGTAAACAAGTGTGTTTACAAAAACTTATATTTTCTTGAATCCCATCGAATGTCAAAAGGTAACTCTATCACTTCCTGAATCGAACATTGTACGTTGAATTCCAAATCATCCTGCATCTTGCCCAGGCTGGAGCCTCCATTTATAAAGAAATCCCAGAGAAGGTTAGACGAAGTAGGCCACAATTTCTAGGTCGACCTGCTGACTGTTAAATACATAAATACAGTAGGTACAGAGACCAAAGAAAGAAAAGTGTTTCTGTCCGGGAACAAAAGGGAGCTTGCAGTGCGCGCGTTGATGTCTTTAGTGAGAGCGGGCCGCGCCAGGCCCCGGGCACACTGCGCCGCGGGACCCGCACTCGGTCCTAGTGCGCAGGGAGTGTGCTGTAGTGTGGTAGTGCATCAATAGTTGAGTGGCTGCTAGTGATATCGATAACGTGACGATGCACTTGAGATAAATTATAACCACGCGTTTTGTAACAATACTATTTCAGGCGAATCTAATTGGATGTGCGGGCGCAGGCTAGATATGGCTCACGACACTTGACGTCACACACGCCACGCGAAACTAAATACACATGCAGACTACGGGCTGCCACACTGTCGTTATATGCACGCTACGGGCTGCTACTCCCGAGAAATCCCAATTTTGTCGACCAGATATCACGTTCATTTTGCTCGTATTAGGATCTGTACTTTTTGTTTCCCAATGTTCTGCAAGTGAAAAATGTTTAAATTTGGAAAAACCTACAGGTTCCGCAGGCTCCAGTCGCGGCCACCGCTGCACCGCGTTGGCGACCACTGAACCAACGACATATTGTCAACTTTTAAATGATAAACTATCGTAGTTAACTGGGAGGTGCACACTCAATCACATCGTTAAGTGAGACTTTACGCTCAACATTGCGGATAGCACAGCATGCGTATCGCCGATAACAGCACTATTGTAGGAGAAGTACTTCCAGAAGGAGTACCTCGCACTGGCAGTGCGCGGGGCGTCTCAAGTTGTTACATTGTACGCCGTAATCTAGATGTTAGTATGTTTGTGTCCCATGTTGACATCATCGTATTTTCATTTAAAATCTGTGAGAACATAATATAGTACATACAGATCGGCTCACCAATTGAGGACGGGGCCCATGCCTAGCAGTGGCTGCGAACATCTGACATTGCTTGTTGAAGCTCTGTTCACAACTGTTATACATACTGGGCGTGTGATGATTGTTAAATGACTTTATGTTTGCAAGTAGGTGTGTGCAAACACGTGAATAGTGGATGGAACGGACTTAATTTACCGACAAACTTATGTGAATCATGTTGAAAGTTGTTCAGGAAATACGAAGCACTTTGAGCGATTCAGAGAGATCTCGAGACTTTCAGATCAGACCAGAGGCACAGAGGGCTCGGCCTCGTCCTAGTTCAATCTGATTGGGAGAAACACAAAATAATATTATTTCTATGGATATTTTACATCAATTATAATAAAAGATCACGAAACGAACTCATGGCAGACTGAGCATGGTTACCTAACGTGCTCCTTTTGTTACTCAGTCGCAGTCCGCGTGAACAGACGCTCCTACAGGCACAGCGCTACCCGGAACAGCTCGCGCGCCCGCGGCTTCGCTTGCCGGGCGGGTTCACTTCCATGCCGATGTGAAAGTTCCCACGCCGCCGACATGCGAGCGCATGCGAGAGTCCTGGTACCGGCTGACTCACTCGTGAGTATTCACACGCAGACTCTACATTCACTAGTTGTGTTGATGTCGATTCATGACCAGATTCAACCACACATGTTATGAAATTCGCTCACGAAACAGGTTGACGATAGCTTTCGACAATAGTAACGTCATACAAATGAATGAACAATACGACCACCGCTATTTGTATCTCGGGTAATTGTTTCCGTCTCGTTTTGTCTAGCTTATCAGAATGGGTCCAGCGGCTGATAGCCAATCAGCTGCAGAGGGACCGCAGGACAGTACCACCAGTCGAGCAGGCTTGAGTTCTTACGAGAGACCACTAACACTGAGTCGACAACGACAGTCAGTCAGTCTTTCTCTATTAACAAAATCAAAATTAGCTGGGTTTTATATCAGTGGTTAAAGCAGCACGAATCGCTCGTTCACTTCACGATCGGTGATCTCAGCATGTCGTCAGCATATACTTGCGCATTTACAATAATGGACAGATCTCTTCCGGATTGGGGACCGAGACTTGCGTTCTCGTACTAAGTCCAGACATAATCTTTATATAATAGATGAATCTCGGAAATTGTATTCAAGGAAAGAGTGGACTTGTTCACTCAGTCATTATACATTTATTAATTCCAATATCCTTAATCTTCCGATAAGTCGTGTTTCATTCATCTCTCAATGTCTATTGCTTCGACCATTTGGTGGCTGTAATAAACTATACATGTGCGCGGCCTCCGGAGCAGCGCCCGCGCCGCCCGCTACAAACACGTACTACGACATACCTGCCGTAGTAGGTACCTACTATGTATACGGTACCGGCGCGCGCGCCGCGCTCTTCGCATACTTCAAGCATTACGTAATCGAATGTTTTTTTTTACGGAATCAAATATTCAAGTCATAGTGGCTGTCTTAGTGAGAGAGTTTTAAGACTACCAGGCTGGCTGCGACTGTGCCCTGTAGCGGATACCTGCTGGAGGATTCCTTCTACAACGTCAGTCGCACCTCATCACTGCCGGACCAGCTGCCGGGACTGACCGACTACCTAGACAAACATCAAACCATCTGAGACTAAAAATAAGTGTAGGTAAAAACAGGACGGAAGCTTATATTGTTGATTTCGACACCGATTGCTAATCACGCCCCCCCTGCCCGCGCCGCAGGAATGTCGCCTAAGCACACAGTACACCTCACCAGTGATCGGAGATCGCCTACTGCGAGTCGATTTAACCATCAGCTACATTCGCAACACACACACTTGGCTACACCTGCAGCTGTGCACTTGTGCAGCTGATCGCGGGGTAGCGGTGCGGCGGCGGCGGTGCCACGTGTGCAGCTGATCGCGGGGTAGCGGTGCGGCGGCGGCGGTGCCACGTGTGCGCGTCATCAGCACTCTGCCTGTGCCGAGCTATGCTCAATTACGGATCGAGTTCCTATCAGAAAGCATAAATGTTCCTTATTGTTCATGAGAAAATAACATTGGAACAGGTTCGGAGAGATTATACAATAAGTAGAACAAGCGACAAGAACGATTATGACCGAGTCACCTGATCATTTGCTCATAACCAGTGAAGGTCAGTCAGAGCCTAGCCTAGCCTATTACATTGCGCAATACATAGTGTATCGCGAATATATAGTAACTAATAACTAACATGGCTAGCGGTGGAAGGTGAATCGCTCGGTCAGCAGAATGCGGCCGCCTCTGCGCCGGCCTGCCTTGACTGACCTAGCCCAGTAGGCCGCGCGCCCGGCGCACGCTGCCGGCGAGTGGCGGCCCGGCCCGACTAGCTCGGGGGATTCATATTTACGAAGGCTTTTTAATACCTAATCATAACGTTTATTTATGAAGAGGCATAATATACACAATAGATTCCCTTACTATTGAAAATAAAGCACAGTTTTTTATTATCTGAATTAGGTTTATCCTGTGTTTCAAGTTCAAAAGTACATGAAAAAAAAAAAAAACAAACCTAAGTAGATAGAGTAAAAGCTAGTATATTAGCGAGTCTATTTGCAGACAGTCAGTAGATCTTCTAACATATACTTGACAATGTATCTTATGAGATACAAAGAATATCTCCAAAATTAGATACCCTATATTTTTTTTCTATATCCTACGTCTTGTCCTATAAGGGGAAATGAAAGAAAAAATAGTTATTTGCTATGCAAGGCTGCAAAGTTGATTTTTGGCGCGAGTACTTCTATTGAAACCTGAGTAAGCGAAAGATTCTAGGGTTGAACCATGAGCGAAGCGAGTGGTTCAAATATAGAATCCTGAGCGTAACGAAGGTTTCAAAGGTACGAGCCTGTGAGGTGAAAAAGTAATTTAATTTATGGATATTTTGTTTGAGATAAAACTTCAAGTTGTGACAAATGTGAATTTAGTAAACTGTCTATGTAATTAATATTATACTATACTTAAATTAAATTAACTATAATTGGCCATCCCAGCTCATGCTGAGTTGGTGACTTTCCGTTGTGTGTATATTTCGAGATACTCTTTCCCTTTACTCGTTTCGTTGTTGTCATTTGTTGGAACGGTACCTTACCCGCCGCGGTACCTTCTGGATCGCTCCGAAGATCGCCTCAAGATATGTCTCGTAATCTGCTGCCGCGTCCAAGACTCATGACATCTCTTATAGATTCTAAACATGAAGTAGAGGGTGCCGAGCAACAAAATTGTGCAAATGATTATTGTTGCAATATTGATCGCCGACAAATGAAATTTGAATTCCTCCAAGGTCGCGGTATTTTTGGCAGCACTAACTTGGTTGATAAATATCTCTTCATTATTTACTTTTGAGTTGCACATGATGAAAAGTCACTTGTAATAAAGTTCTTCACTAAACAACCGCCGCGCGGAGCGAAGTCAAGAGTGATCGCGTACATGATACAAGCCCTGTTTAGTGGCAGGGTCGCCATATAAGGACGGGTGTCAGATTGATTGAGACATCACAAAGTACAATGCAGAACTGCCCTTATTTCTGGTAATACACGGGTTATATATTGGTTACAAACATGTAGTTATAAGTACTTACATACTACGCCACAGTTGCAGACTTTGTACCGAGTTGTGCATCTCTTGTTTAGTTGGTTTATCCGGACACAGACACATCAATCATCATCATTGTGCTACATCTGCGCTAGTCTTTTGAAGCCATAAAACCTTGCCGAAATGTATTTAGTTTAGTATAGCTACAGCCACAAGACCTGAGCACTCAACAGCTTCGAGCACACATTTCTAACATTGGCTAACCGGCACGCACACCGCTTTTATTTTTACCGTATTTACTATCTTTCCAATATTCACTCTCGCCGCCAATTATTTAAGTGAAAGTAAATATTTGGGAAGGTGCGACGACTCGGCCGTTGACGGCGAGTGGTTCTCGAACATATCATTAATGCCAGCGGCACCACCGAGACGTGCATCTATTATAATAACATCAGTGGTCTGCTCCGTGGTTGATATGCTGCGCACGCGCGGCAGTCTAACGCATTGCCACCTCCTACAGCTTTAGTTCAAGTTCCTGGACCCCCGGACGTAGGGATTAACTTCCGTAATGCGTATAGCTAAGTTGCTGTTCACTCTGTGCAATCAAATTATTTATCTCATCGTTTTTTTACCTACCTCGATGGTGTTAGTTATATCTATGCAATATTTTATGTTAAATAATATAATTTAGCTATAAGGTCCCTACGTGCTGCATCCTACAGTCATTTACTCATAAGGTAAGTTTACCCGTAGCCTGTTAGTGTGTAGATTAATCAATTTCCGTTTTCGTTAATGTGAGATGTAATAATGTAGGTGTACTTAAGTACACTTCAGCCTAACCCTTCTGCGAAAACAGGCATGAAGTTATGTTACTTTATTTATGTTTTATTATGTGGTCAGGCAGACTGGCGAGCTATGGCAATGTCAATGTCAAGGTATTGAATTACTTTTATATGGAACAGTCGACTGGCCACTGGACATTATGATATCAACCGGATTCGGCGGAACATTCGATTAATGTGCCATTACACATTCGAGCAGTGATAACGTATCGAGTGAGCAATATAATGAAACTTGTTCAACTTTCGTTATATACCTAACCTGGATAATAATGCAGTCATCTCTGTCAACGAATGGCGTTCGGTCAGCTTCTTCGTTATTTCTCCAATCTCAGATCATGAATCAATGTCAAAGCTGCAAGCCCCTGGATGCTGTATTCCAAAGTCCCCTAATCTATAACTATGGATCATGTCGACTACATTGCTAAGCTCCTAAACACATCACATTGCATACGATGGGCGGCACCAGTCATGTCGTGTTCTAGTATCCTGTGTGTTGCACACAAGCACTTCTAGCGATGTCGCCACTGAGCGATGCTTCGTTTTCATCTATCATGAATGAATATCCAGACACCGTTTCAGGCAGAGTAGTTTTCTCATGGGACTTAAATACATGTTTGTGAGATATCTTATCAGAACTGGCTTACTTACTACGATTCGGTACAACACAGCACGATAGTAGGTGTCGTAACCCGTAAACCAAATGTTTCACTTCTGAGTTCTGTGAGAGCGCGTCGTTACTTGGACGGTCCAAGTGATGGCTCACGAGTCACGACGGTGCGCGCTGGTGTTCATGATGACGCTTTGCCGAATTTACTGAATATTAGTCGAGACGCTTATAATATAAGACTTAGCGCTAATGTGATGTGTATGTGCGCACACGTACAGGAAGTCCATACTGGCAGGTAACTGTACACTCGCATGGGTCACTTCCTCCTCACTTCCGTCATGTCACACAGCTCGCCCGCAGCTTGCAGCAGCTTGCAAGCTCCAGTAGTGCAACTGATATCAGCGTGAACTGCGCCAGGACCTGGCCGCCGGCCGCGCAGGGGCCCACGGAGCAACGACCGCGCCCCGGCAGATGCTCTAGCGCACCGCCATCTATCGGACACACTCGTCAGCGATGCACAACAACCGTTCACATTGTTTTCCTTGCGATACCTTCTTCTTGTTACGTTGACTCTTCAGTAACTAATTGAGGTGATGCAGCACCATATTGTAGCACATGAACTTTCTAGGAACATAGTCCACGTAGCAAACGACAAACACGCACGTCGTACCATTGGAATGTCCTAGATTGCATAAGAAGGGTACCCCTAAAATCCTGCTAAACCTCGAATCATCGTGACACAAGTGAGGTATGGTATGCTAACAGTGAAACATGACACAAACAGCGCCGTCTCTGCGGGAAAGCGGCGCGGCCTCGATCCCGAGCGGCGTGCGCGGGCGCCGGCTGTGACGTGTCGGTCCCGGGAGTGCCGCGCGTCCTCTCCGCAGGTCCCACACACCGACACCACGCAGCAGCGTGTACTCACCCCGATCTGTGCCCGATCTCTCTCGGGAACAAACAATAACAGCTTAGAACGTGAGCTCGTGCGTTTCACTCGCGGCGATACTTGGCGCCTCAGCGGCGATTCGGTGTGTACTGGAGAGTGAGGCGGTGCGAGCACCCCGTCTCCCCCACTCCTCCGTCACACCTGAGGCGAACCTTCGCAGGTGCGCGGGGCGCGGACCGCGGGGGACGGGGCGGAGGCTTCACGCAGGCAGCGCAGGGCAGTGCGCGGGCGCGGGCGTCAGTCACTGTGCGAGCGCGACGCTGAGCGCGCGTCACTCGAGCTGCGAAACATGTCCGCGAACGGGTCGGCGGCCACGGAGCCGCGGCTCTGCCACGTGCGGAAGACGCCAGACTTCGACGGGTATGGATTTAACCTGCACGCCGAGAAGGGCAAGCCGGGCCAGTACATCGGCAAGGTTGACGACGGCTCGCCGGCTGAGACGGCGGGCCTGAAGCGCGGCGACCGCATCCTGGAGGTGAACGGGCATAGCATCGCCGGCGAGAGCCACAAGCAGGTGGTGGCGCGCATCAAGGAGCGCGCAGACGACGCCGAGCTGCTGGTGGCGGCGCCGGCGCCCGGGGAGCCGGTGCCGGACCTGGACGCGCCAGCGCCGACGACAGACGCGCCCGCCGGCGACAGTCCGCCGCCCGAGCCGCCGCGGCTCAACCTGCGCATGACCGCGGCCGAGATGCGAGCGCACCTCGCCGCCAAGAAGAAGATTGACCCCAAGAAAGTGCCGATGGACCTCAAGTCCAAGTTTGACATCGTCAAGAAACTGTGATGAGTGTGTTGTGCGGTGGCGTGCCGGTGTTGTGGTGTGCGCCTGCGCCGTGCGGGCAGCGCGGGCGCGGCTGCCGCTCCGCGCGGCGCTGTTGCCAGCCCGAGCGCGCTCGCACGTCTGTTGGAACAGGAACAATGACATCGGTGATCGGAGGCAGCGCAAGCGCAGGTTGATCGTATACCGCACACCACCCCGTGCTGTGTTGTACAATTAATGTAAATTTTGTTTTACCACATAAATTATGTAATATAATTTATAGCGTTCTATAGAAATTGCCATTGAATTGAATAAAGTGTTGTTGTATATATATTTGCCTAGCCTAGGTACCTGGCCGCTATAGATACGTTTTGTAGTACATAGGAAATGAAACACTGTGTGTAATTTATTTTACGAATTCAAATAACTTTGATTTTTATTAATTGATTATCTAAATGTGTAGCTAGAGTTACTCACGTACTCGAGTGTGAATATTGTTTAATTCTATTATCAATAAAATGTATTGAAAAACAAAAACGATTTGTCAACATCATCATATCCTAAAGACCCTTAGCGCCCCCGAGCCCTGGGCTGGCTGTTTCAAATGTAAACTCTACGTGTAGTGTCGTGCTGCCACTATAGCAGTTGCTACAACTATGTATTACCACATATTATAAGTATGTGTACCGGTACCGGTGCCTACACCTGCTGAGCTGCTAGTGTGCGCCAAGCCTTAGGTTTGCGGGATGACGGCGACGCGCCAGTTATCAGGTTGTCGCGAGGCAGATTACGTCGCCGTATCACACTCGTACTAGTTACTATACTGGCGCGGCGGCTAGCTCGCAACTGTACAAACAACGCGCTGGCAGCTACTGAACAAGGAGAGCGTCCACTCATCGACCGACTCACAAAATATGTACACTCAACTGATTCTTCGTGATGATATTCTGAATGCCAGGAGCGTCAGTAACGTGGTATTGAACACAAAGTAGTTAAAGATGATCAAGTGCAATACGTGTGTTTAGTTGGTAAGTAATATTAAAACATATTGTAATAACAGCCGCACGGATCGTTCCATCAGGTTAAGCTGGATGGGTGAAATCTTTACATAATTATCGAGACTCCTCCGTGCCTCGGAAGGTCCCGGCTGTCATTCGTGGATCTTTGACGGTCGTTACGGGTAGTCAGAAGCCCAAAAGTCCCAAAAGAGATGATGTATCTCTGCTGAAGCCAACGTATCGTCTAGGTGCCGGTGTGCCGATGTGGATATCATTACTTTTGTCAAGTTTTGAGTTACATAATCGGGATTGTCCGAAAGGGTTACCGCTACCCCGGAACATAAAGGGCTACGGAAGGAACATGGATGGGTTTTAGTCAGTAAGAGTCTGACACTCCCTTCCGCTCCACCCAGAGCGGGAGCAGTCATTGGATGATTTCCCTGCCTTAAAAAAAAAGTTTTCGAGTTACAGCTGAACCGCTGTGGTTCTCTGTCAAAACAATAATTGCCACTGTAGTGTACGCACAACATTACCCTTCACTGTCCACCTAGGCGGCCACTACGAGTACATTATCACCGGGGCTATCAGCCCATGGGAACGACTGAATATTCATTGTTTGTCGTATTGTTCGTTTGGCGGCCGCTGGCCCGCATTACTATGAAGTTTGGTAGTAAGTAGTAGTGAGGTACCTATCGAAGTGCTCATTAGTGGATGTTAGGGACAAAAACACATGACAGTTATCTTATCTATTATCATTCGCAATGTACTTCTAGTTAGAATTAGGACTGGGGCAGGACCTTGGACAATTCATTATGTAGTACTTTAGTTAATTTAGTTCAATAATATTGCTTTATGTGATGAACGCTTACATTCTGAATGACACGACGTCTCTTAGTGAATCTGAAATGAGCGGATCTCAGTTAGAAATCGTTAGAACCAGCACGTGACGTCACAACGATCAATTCATCATGACACTTTTATTGTTCACAAAAACAATAAAAAAACAATATTTGCACTGATTAGGTACAACAGGATTGAGCAACTAGTACTTAATTATTCTTACAAATGCTGACATACTTATTGTGGGAAATTGCTTACAAGTTATACTTAGTCATGAAAAAAATAGAAATCCGGACGTCCGAATCCGAATCGGGTAAAAATAGTTGTGTTGTGTTATGATGGCCAGTCGAAGTTACGACACGCGTCGGCGCGCGGCGGCGCGGCGCAGTGCTGACCGGATAGCCGATTTACTGGTGTGTTCTGAACGCTTCTTGTTATGTCAGAAAGCGCAGCAGTAAAACTCACGTGTCGTCATAAAGTATAAAATAATTTATTCAAGCTATGCTAAGAATTAGGTAGTACGTATTTCACATAGGATGAACCCTCGCCGCTCACAATCATGACACCAGTTCCTAGTGTTATAGCTCGGGAAGAAGTGGCGCAACAAATTCCCCAGCAACATGTCTGTCTGCCAATATTGAAGTTTAAGAACACGTAACAGGTAAAGTCGCGAGTGTGATCATCGGAGGGCACACAGGCAGCAGAGGGGATCAACGAGTGGCTCGTGGCGCGTGTGCGTGACTCACGATGACTTCATCACTACGTTTACCGACACCGCTATTTGGAGCAATGTTTATCAAACCTAGTTCCAGCTCAAGCTACAGGCTCCTTGTCGTCGTGATGTCATCTGATCATCTCATGAACAACTGTGTACCTATCACAGGACACTCTCGTAATCACTTCATTCCATTCGTTTCTGCGGTTATAGGATAGCAAACATGCGTTTCGAAATCCTTATGGGTTTCCACCGGAGACGGAGGAGGTCTGTCACACTCTTCCTGACTAAATGGTCGGCCGCCCTCCGGCGTCTGTTGCGGATGAGGGAGGTGGGTTAAGCCGCTTTCTTTGCGGTCTTCACTTCCTCGCAACACGAGACGACGGCGTCCATGGACCGGAAGCGGAAGGTTATCCGCAGGGCCTACCTGACCAGGTTTTAAAGTCTTAGCGAAGTTGTCAACCCAGAGACACACATACATAACGCAACATCATTGCACCCGCTAAACCCTATGACTATAGAACACGGGATCGATGTGGGGCGGCCAAATACCTATTATCAATATTTTGATAGTAGGTATTGTAATACTTATGCTAAAATAGATGGAACTAGAAAAACAATAAAGTTATCCTGACACGGGACAGACAATACCTAACGAAGCATTGTTATTGTAATGAATAGTTTACGTACACCGTGTAGCAGTAGCCTCGGGCGCACTTAGCGACATTGTTTAGCGGCACAATGCTGCATGATCTCACGATCCTCTCCGCACATCGCTGACCTCTAGCGCGTCACGAGGCGCGCGGCGCTCGCGCAGCCTCACTTACTCCCCCTGTTGACCGCAACGCCGGCAACAGTTCAAATCGAATATTGATATTATGAGGGGCTCGGACAAGCCTGTGATCGCTTCCGGTATTAAATCTACATAATTTGACGACAAGGTTGGCGCAGTGGTTGAACGACTGACTGCTGCTTAGCATGTCGCGGGTTCGATTCCCACACGGAACAAATATTTGTACGACCTACAAGTATTTGTTCCGGGTCTGGGTGTTTGTCTATCTATAATATTATGTATGTATTTACAAAAAAAAGTATATATAAGTAGTTTATCAGCCATCTCGTTACCATAACACAAGCATTAGGTTGCTTAGATTGGGACTATATGGCGTTGTGTGGAATGTATTATTATTATTATTTTTTTTATTACGGAGACACTTTTAGATACGTCCTTCTTATCAATCTATCTTGTTCCTTGTCACGACACCGGGGCTTCGTTAGGTCCACTTCCTTCAGAGTTTCTTTTCGAAGAACCCATTCATCTAGAAAAGCCCCAGCGAGAGCGACTCTAAAATGTTGACCAGCATTTGCACCCTGTGTGGTTCCTGCGCTCCAAACCGAACAATCCGACTTTCGATTCACCGCGTTCTTGCGTACTTCCACTTTGACGTTGAAGTGCCCCTTATGAGCGTAGTGATGGGCCTGTGTCGTACTTTGCATTGTCTGGGCAATAATATCCTCGTACATGACCTCGGCTCAAGGAGTCAGGGAGTCTCAGTACAAGGTACAACGCGGCTACTAAGTTCCTTGTTGACTAGGGAGCCGACACCGCCTTGAGAGAGCTGATCACCTTCGCGGAAGTTGAATACCTGACTGATTAATGTGTCTCCCTGTCTTCGGACTTCAAACATCAGAATATACCGGTTAACGCGACTTAACTCTATCTCAAGTTCGACAAGGTACCGTACGGTCCAGCCCAAGAGAGAGTGGGAGGCAGACACCTCCTTCTGCGAAGATTTCATGCTAGTGAAAGAGGTGGTAGGATGGTTGAGGGACAGAGCCTCACGTCCCAGCCGCCGCGAGAGACACTCCGGGCGCCGAGAGCCGCGCGGGTCGTTGCAAGGCCTGCAGGCCGCAGGCCTGCGGACGGTGAGTAATGGGTAAGTCACTGTCCGATCAGCACCATGCCCGTGCCGGATGGCGCGATTGTGTGTCTCGTACGCCTCAAACAGATGTACAGTCAGCATGAAGGAAGAGGCTTGTTAGGGCCGAAGCCTGCCGGGTAAACGCTATCCCGGATTCCCCGGAATATAAAGGGCTTTTTTCTTAAGGCTGGGAAATCATCCAATGACTTCTCCCGCTCTGGGTGGAGCGGAAGGGAATATAAAGGGCTAAGGAAGGAACTTGGATGGGTTTTAGTCAGTAAGAATCTGGCACTCCCTTCCGGTCCACTCAGAGCGGGAGCGTCATTTGATGATTGCCCACCATCAAAAAAAAGGTGCAACAGCTGCCACATATGGGAATATCTTATAAGGGTTCTTATCCAAAGGATATAAACAGGACCCTATTAGTAAGTCTGCGCCCTATTAATTTTCACAGAATACGTGTTACTATGACCTCTCACTCGGGGGCACAGCGCACACAGCTCCCGCGAGCCCTTCATATGATTGCAGTCATGTGTCAAGTGTCAGCCGTGTCCACGTCCTTGACACAGCACGCGGACGCCATTCATGCGGTAGTAGTATCAATTTATCAAACAATGAATGACGGCCGCGCACCTCCGCCGTCGTCGCCGCGCATGACTGCAGACATGCTCATTTTCCCATCACATAGTGATTTAGCAATTAGGTTTATTTTAGAAAAAGGTATATCTTCGCTCGGTATACTATACCGCGAATATGAAATATTATTTTGTCAAAGATCAGTTTTGTTTATAATTAAATTCTACACGTTCAATCCTACGTTTAAATATTGGCCGAAAGTTATCCGGTCATGTAGTTATTCGAGTCATCCAAAACCGCGAACATAATTGCTTGCCACCAAATCCACGAATATGTTCTCAGTGCCACCATAGTACCATAGTACCAATTGATAGGTAGTACTTTTTATCCCGATATTCCCTTGGAAGCGAAACTTACGCGGGTGAAACAGCGGGGCACAGCTAGTTTCTGAATATACTATGAAAAATAAAATAAATTCCAAATAAAGTTGTCTGATTCGCGGTTCTGACCACAGAGTACTTTATAGAATACTGGTTCTGACTCACCGAAAATTGTTTACGTTTACTTACAACATTGTGAACAGGTTCGCGGTATTACATAACTTACTAGACTGGTATTCATAGATATAAAAGAGGATTTAGAGTATGATGAGAATATGATGAGAGGCTTATTTAGCAATTAAATTGGATATTTTTTACCCGACTGGCGGAAAGACGGTAGGTGCAAGAGCTGATATAGATTTAAACTATTACTGCCCTTGCGTTGAAAATGTTTAATTACGCTATTTGGCTTTCTGGTGTGGTCTATATCCATAGCCCCTGGTGGCTTTTTTAACAGCGATCTTTTTGTCAATAAGGTAAATGGCTAAGGCGTCGGCCTGGCGATCGAGAGGTCGTGAGGTCCGAGGATCCGTGGGAATCGACCTCACATTTTCACCCATTGCACTATTGACGTGAACTCACTCCAGAACTCAAAAGTTGCTTAGTCACAGCCTGTCGACCTAGAAGTTGCTTAGTCACAGCCTGACGACCCAGAAGTTGCTTAGTCATAGCCTGTCGACCTAGAAGTTGCTTAGTCACAGCCTGACGACCCAGAAGTTGCTTAGTCACAGCCTGTCCACCTAAAAGTTGCTTAGTCATAGCCTGTCGACCTAGAAGTTGCTTAGTCACAGCCTGACGACCCAGAAGTTGCTTAGTCACAGCCTGTCCACCTAAAAGTTGCTTAGTCATAGCCTGTCGACCTAGAAGTTGCTTAGTCACAGCCTGTCGACCTAGAAGTTGCTTAGTCACAGCCTGTCGACCCAGAAGTTGCTTAGTCACAGCCTGTCGACCTAAAAGTTGCTTAGTCACAGCCTGTCGACCTAGAAGTTGCTTAGTCACAGCCTGTCGACCCAGAAGTTGCTTATTATTATTACTATTCTGTTAATTACCCATGTTTGATTATGATTATGAATGATTCTGATTCAAAATAAAGATAATTTACTTATTATTCACAACCTGTTGACCTAGAAGTGGTTTAGTCACAGCCTGTCAACCTATAAGTTGTTTAGTCACAGCCTGGCAACATAGAAGTGTTGCCTCAGTCGGTCGGGACAGATTCAGGTCTTCAACTTCAGCCAAATATTTTTGACACCCAATTAGACCAGCATTATTAGTTTCATTCAATGGTACGGTACTCCTTCATTTACGCACCCATTGGACCACCCTGAAAAAGAGCCACAGTAGCAACCTACAGACCTGGAAGTTTGTTTCTATTCATTATTTATAAGGTCCCATTAAAATAGATGGACAAATTTTAGCGTTCAGTAGGTCTGACCAAAGATATCCAAGCAAAAAGAACACTGATTAAAGTGATTTTAATTTGACCTAAAATAATAAATTGCCGGCACACTAGAATAAAATCCATTATGGATAGGTAACTACTTGTACACTTCTTGTAAGTATCGAATTCGCACGTGGGGAGTAAAATTAAAAGGTTGGCAGCGTTGCTACATTACAAACATCTTCTCATAGCAATCGCGGATCCGTAGTGGGCACGGTGAGCATGTCGTCGTGGGACGGCACACGTCATAGTAATAGGGTTGGCCCTGTTACTTAGACGTGTGACGTGACACTCCGACTGTCTATTGACAATAGACTATTGTGGTGACGTGAGAAGAGAATGTGAAAATAATTCCGCCTATACTTAGGTATATATTATAAAAATCTTACAAATATAATAATATGTACTTGCAACTCTGCCGGTCAGCTTAGCTACCGCACGGAGATCGTTTTCTACTCTTCGAAGACTAAAGTCTTGTTTAGGTACTTGCCTCAATAGCACAGCAAAGATTTTCCGGGCTAGCAAGAGCGAACCAACTTATCAAAAGTATTTAAGTCAACTTTTCATTATTTAAAAATGTGTTGAGGGGTCACATTTACGAGAGATATTTGAATTATTTACATTGAAATGTCCTAGTTAGTGTTTTAAAACTATCTGGTAGTTTAATCCTCCACCGCGCCCCCCTGGCGAACTAGTCCTTGTCCTCCGCCTGACGTAGATCCTCAACCTACGTCAGGCGGAAGGTAAGACCGCCGAGCCAGCACCTCAGTCACTCCTCAAAGACGGGACTTATCGCCAATGTTGTGGCGTGCCCAGCTCCGGGTGGCGACAACCGCACTCTCCTTGTCGCCATGTTGTGGCGTGCCCAGCTCCGGGTGGCGATAACCGCACTCTCCTTGTCGCCATGTTGTGGCGTGCCCAGCTCCGGGTGGCGACAACCGCACTCTCCTTGTCGCCATGTTGTGGCGTGCCCAGCTCCGGGTGGCGACAACCGCACTCTCCTTGTCGCCATGTTGTGGCGTGCCCAGCTCCGGGTGGCGACAACCGCACTCTCCTTGTCGCCATGTTGTGGCGTGCCCAGCTCCGGGTGGCGACAACCGCACTCTCCTTGTCGCCATGTTGTGGCGTGCCCAGCTCCGGGTGGCGACAACCGCACTCTCCTTGTCGCCATGTTGTGGCGTGCCCAGCTCCGGGTGGCGACAACCGCACTCTCCTTGTCGCCATGTTGTGGCGTGCCCAGCTCCGGGTGGCGACAACCGCACTCTCCTTGTCGCCATGTTGTGGCGTGCCCAGCTCCGGGTGGCGACAACCGCACTCTCCTTGTCGCCATGTTGTGGCGTGCCCAGCTCCGGGTGGCGACAACCGCACTCTCCTTGTCGCCATGTTGTGGCGTGCCCAGCTCCGGGTGGCGACAACCGCACTCTCCTTGTCGCCATGAGAGCCCGCCGCAGCTCTGCCCGCTGTTCCGAGATGTCTCGCGTCGCCCGCCGGCGGAGTGACACCCCGGCGTTTTGCCTCCTCGCGCTACTCCAGGTCCCCTGGCGGCAATGTTGTGGCGTGCCCAGCTCCGGGTGGCGACAACCGCACTCTCCTTGTCGCCATGTTGTGGCGTGCCCAGCTCCGGGTGGCGACAACCGCACTCTCCTTGTCGCCATGTTGTGGCGTGCCCAGCTTCGGGTGGCGACAACCGCACTCTCCTTGTCGCCATGAGAGCCCGCCGCAGCTCTGCCCGCTGTTCCGAGATGTCTCGCGTCGCCCGCCGGCGGAGTGACACCCCGGCGTTTTGCCTCCTCGCGCCACTCCAGGTCCCCTGGCGGCAATGTTGTGGCGTGCCCAGCTCCGGGTGGCGACAACCGCACTCTCCTTGTCGCCATGAGAGCCCGCCGCAGCTCTGCCCGCTGTTCCGAGATGTCTCGCGTCGCCCGCCGGCGGAGTGACACCCCGGCGTTTTGCCTCCTCGCGCCACTCCAGGTCCCCTGGCGGCAATGTTGTGGCGTGCCCAGCTCCGGGTGGCGACAACCGCACTCTCCTTGTCGCCATGAGAGCCCGCCGCAGCTCTGCCCGCTGTTCCGAGATGTCTCGCGTCGCCCGCCGGCGGAGTGACACCCCGGCGTTTTGCCTCCTCGCGCCACTCCAGGTCCCCTGGCGGCAATGTTGTGGCGTGCCCAGCTCCGGGTGGCGACAACCGCACTCTCCTTGTCGCCATGAGAGCCCGCCGCAGCTCTGCCCGCTGTTCCGAGATGTCTCGCGTCGCCCGCCGGCGGAGTGACACCCCGGCGTTTTGCCTCCTCGCGCCACTCCAGGTCCCCTGGCGGCAATGTTGTGGCGTGCCCAGCTCCGGGTGGCGACAACCGCACTCTCCTTGTCGCCATGAGAGCCCGCCGCAGCTCTGCCCGCTGTTCCGAGATGTCTCGCGTCGCCCGCCGGCGGAGTGACACCCCGGCGTTTTGCCTCCTCGCGCCACTCCAGGTCCCCTGGCGGCAATGTTGTGGCGTGCCCAGCTCCGGGTGGCGACAACCGCACTCTCCTTGTCGCCATGAGAGCCCGCCGCAGCTCTGCCCGCTGTTCCGAGATGTCTCGCGTCGCCCGCCGGCGGAGTGACACCCCGGCGTTTTGCCTCCTCGCGCCACTCCAGGTCCCCTGGCGGCAATGTTGTGGCGTGCCCAGCTCCGGGTGGCGACAACCGCACTCTCCTTGTCGCCATGAGAGCCCGCCGCAGCTCTGCCCGCTGTTCCGAGATGTCTCGCGTCGCCCGCCGGCGGAGTGACACCCCGGCGTTTTGCCTCCTCGCGCCACTCCAGGTCCCCTGGCGGCAATCCGGCAAGGAAATAACTGGTACAACATTTGGCGGTAGGTATGTTTTGTCGTGGCTTATTGTATCTAATAATATCTATGTTTCAGTATATTCTATTTTAGATGACAAGCTGTTGATTGAAATAAATGCAGTAGATTCACGTTCGCTTGCATATTAAACACTGGGTCAACCAACCCAGTTTTTGAATAAGTACCCTTAATCATGCTTCCTTTGGAATAGGTGGCCATCAGGTAACTAGGTACATGATCATGCTACGTATTACCTACCATCATTCAGCTGTAAACCAATTATTCTAATTGATTGAATGGCGTGATTCGATGGTAATTCTATTCTTAGACGGTTTTTAACAAAAACAAAACGTAACAAATAGTGTAAGTACTTGCCTAATAGGCTGTTTATTGCCTAATATTAGCGAAAGTGATTTGTGTTTCATTAGCATTATTGTATAGTAATGTATTTTCAGTAATCAGTAAAAACGTACTTATCCATAATCAGCAATAATGAAACTAATAAAATTAGCGTAACGTCTTCAAAAAGATTAGTGTTTGCGTGGTGTAAGTATCGGCCATGGCGGCTCGTGACGTCACCGGTGATGGTAACGAGACGAGCGGGCTCACCTCCGAGCATCCCACTTCAGGGTTCATCATCGTAAGTGATGTACTGGGTCACGAGTTCGATCCCCGATCGAACTAAACTTATATTAATAAAGCGAAACGTCAGATCTCATCTTCGGGACGCTATGATACACAGCTCGACGAGTGCGCTACAGCACCACATACAATTCACTATGTCAGGGGTCACTCTCCCACCCAAAATAGTAGCGAACTAATTGAATGCGCAGCGCCGGGTAAGCGGGATTGTCCGAAAGGGTTACCGCTACCCCGGAACATCAAGGCCTTCCTTAGCCCTTTTCGTTCTAGGGTAGCGGAACATGGATGGGTTTTAGTTAGTAAGAGTCTGACACTCCCTTCCGCTCCACCCAGAGCGGGAGGAGTCATGTGATGATATGAATGATATCCCACCCTCAAAAAAAAGCCGTCATGTTGAGTCTGCTGCAATGTATTATATAATACAGCTGAATATGTACATATCCCTTGCAACTATTTTTAAAACACTGGTAAGAACGATTCCTATGTACAGTCATCGGCACAAGTGATCACAAACAGTCAAACTTTCACAATCGATTTTGAACTCAACGATCAACGTTTTAAGGTTTAAAATCATTTGAAGTAATTCGTCAGTTTGGTATAACTTGATGCGCTAGCGACCGTTATCAACGACACATTTGTGTCACGTAGACATACATAAAGTACCTACACATTGCTGTGTTGTCATCGGCAAACAATAGGGCAATAGCAATAGGGCAGTTCGCACGGTCGCGGTCGGCGGCCGCGCGCTCGGCCCCGCACGGCCCGCACACGACAAGAGCATACCTTGACACACAATGTAACTGACAAGCGCCAGGACAACCACGGCGACGACGCCTCGTAACGTCCTCGCATACTTACTGAGCAATCACACTGTTTGTTCACAACACAAGACAACATAATAAAATGCTTAGCCTGAGCAGCTACTTCGCAGGTATGTACCTAACTATACTGCGACGAACGATTTCAATAAGTCAGGTAAGTATCTAAAGGCTGTATGTATTGACTACGAGTGTCTTGTGCTTGCTGGGCTAGCAACACAATGTCATGACGACGTGGTGTATACAGAACCTCTGGGCTCTGATGGGATCATGTTCCTGACTAGTGTCTACAACGTACGAATATAAATCTTATATCTATGGTCTACAACCATTGTAGGTAGTCTAGAGCATAGAACCATGAGTTACTCATGGTTCTTTGGAGCCGAATCTTTGTTCCTACTAGCACAAGGGTCCGTGCGCTTCTGCTGACTTGATCTTATCTGACAACCTCACCCAGCAGGTAGGTACTCGAGATGTGATGTGCTAGAGTAGTACGGTGTCTTCTCTCCGGTCTACTGCTTGCATCACCGACGAGTACAGTGTGCAATTGCATCAACGGTCGATTTAAAGTCTTACCCTTGTCCTGTTGGTACCTACTGGTCATAGGATCGAGCAAGGGAGAAGAAAACGATTCTGAAATAATAGATCAAATTATCAAGCAAATTAACGTACGCTTAATAAAATGATGGCAGGTCATGGTACTGAACGATCCACTTCTACGTACCATAGTGTCCCAAATAAAGAGGCAATTGCTTACCAAAAAAAAAAACTCCACTCCACTCTGTCATCGTAGCTAAAATATAACAGCTCATTTCAAACTATGTTGCACCAATTTCGGATTTATAATACTAGCTGACCCGGCAGACGTCGTCCTGCCTTAACTATGATATCCTCCTACCTTTCCTACCTACCCTACCTACCCTACCTACCCTACCTACCCTACCTACCCTACCTACCCTACCTACCCTACCTACCCTACCTACCCTACCTACCCTACCTACCCTACCTACCCTACCTACCCTACCTACCCTACCTACCCTACCTACCCTACCTACCCTACCTACCCTACCTACCCTACCTACCCTACCTACCCTACCTACCCTACCTACCCTACCTACCCTACCTACCCTACCTACCCTACCTACCCTACCTACCCTACCTACCCTACCTACCCTACCTACCCTACCTACCCTACCTACCCTACCTACCCTACCTACCCTACCTACCCTACCTACCCTACCTACCCTACCTACCCTACCTACCCTACCTACCCTACCTACCCTACCTACCCTACCTACCCTACCTACCCTACCTACCCTACCTACCCTACAAAAAAAAAATTAGGGGTGGACTACCCCTAACATTTAGGGGGATGAAAAATAGATGTTGGCCGATTCTCATAGATACCGGATAAGCACAAAAAATTTCATCAAAATCGGTCAAGCCGTTTCGGAGGAGTATGGCAACGAAAACTGTGACACGAGAATTTTATACAGGGTGACTGGAAAATAGTGGCGGAGCCGTTAAGGGGTGGTAGTCTAGGGTTATTCCGACAGATATCTTTAGGAGACCTACCGTCCTTACTTAATCCTTTCCAAGATATTCCTACTTAAAGAGTGTAACCCAAAAATTCGTACAAAAATTTTTCAAATAGTAATAAATTCTAAAAAAAAAGTGATTTTGGCCTACTTTTTTTTGTTTTGCAACAAAGATATTCTAAATAAGTAATATTAATTGTTAAATTTCCGCGACTGTCATTATTTTATGCAAAAACTGCTAAACAAAAACGGAAAATGTAAAAAAAATACTTTGATGGCTGATAAAACATCAATTTTCTTTAAAAACTCACCCTTTATTATTACGTACAAAATAATTAAAAAACTTCTACATTTCGTTCCCTTTCGAATGAGATATTAAAGTCCAAAATCGGTTTAGGAACTATGAAGATATGGTCAATGGAAAAAAACCCGTAGAGCCCGTGTAGAGCCCTTTGTTCCGAGAACAAAGGACTCGGTCGACGCGCACGAGTCGAGCTTGCCCCTCCTTCTTGCTCAGTCCGCTCTTACGGTTTACTGTGTTCGGATGTGCTTACTTTCTCTCAGTTTTGATTTTTCTAACGACTTGGCTTTTTCCTGGACTTCTGTATTTGATTCTCTTCCCGACAACTTGGACTGTGCCCTGTTTTCTGTGACTCCTTTCGATTTGGCTGTGTGGTTTATCGGACCAATAATGGCAGGAAGAACATCGTTTAGTAACGAAGAATACGCAGATATTCTTTTTTATTACGGAGCTGCCAGAGGAAACGCTGAACAAGCTCGTCGTGAATATGGCGAAGTATTCCCTAATCGTCGACTGCCTGATGCCCGCGTATTCTCCCGAACCTTCCGGCGGGTGCGAGAGCGCGGAACCGTCGTAAGATACCAAGGTAAGAGAAAGTTATTATTATTAAAGCATGTTCAAACCAGAGATTTCGCCATACAAAATGTAGTTCCTTCCTGTACAGGCCGCTCTACATTACTGCGCCGCGGCTAGTTTCCATACATGCGCTATAAAAATGTTTTGTTCTAGCGCTTTCGATAATTGTCCAGCTATAAAAATCAACCTTTCCTATCACTCTTATTATCGTGCCCTTTAAATTGTAAGATTGCAAAACAAATGTCGCTGTCCAAATTAGTCCGTGCCAAGACTCGCAGAGATGGGTGCCATAAATCATACAAGATAACGGATATCACTTCCTCTCTCGCACTTACGCGTCTTATGGGTGACGTCACCAAGTTGCAGTGCAGCGCGCTATTATTGTTTACTATTTTTGTCGAAGTCGATGGATTTTGGTAAAGCTTCTTATCGTAAGAATTTTTATTGTGCGGTCATTGTTGACGCTCATTGCACTATGTCGACGGACGCATTCCTACATTTTATTTAAAATTACAGAAGTGATTTATGTTATGGTCCAACCGACGGCGACGTGGGTCTTTGCACGGAGCCACACCAACCTAAACAATAGCCATGGTAGTAACACTTAATTAAAAAAACTTTTTGTTTTTAGGTGACGCAGGTAGACCTCGACTGGATGTCGGGGACGACGAAGAGGAAATTTTAAATTATTTCCAAAGAGACCCAACGCTGTCTACCCGAATGATAGCTCGCCGTATGGGACGCTCTCAATGGAAGGTGTGGTACACTCTTCACGAAAATGACCTCCATCCTTACCATTACACACCTGTTCAGGCCATAGAAGAAGGGGACCCTTTAAGAAGAATGCAGTTTTGCAGATTTTTAATAAATGCGGACGTTGAAGATAGAAATTATCTCAGAAGAATTTTATGGACTGGCGAGTCCAAGATTGATAAGGACGGTATTACGAATTACCATAATGCTCATTACTGGAGTGAACGAGCCATGGGTAATCCACACCTGAAAAGACATAAAGGTTCACAGAGAAGGTTTAATTTAAATGTGTGGATGGGTATAATTAATAACAGCTTAATTGGACCACATTTCCTACCGCAAAACCTCGATGGGGTTGAATATGAAAATTTTCTGAGGAATGTATTTTTTGAATTAATGGGAGATGTGCCGCTACAAACGAGGCAAAACATGATATTCATGCATGATGGCTGTCCGGCGCATTTTAGGCTAGCTGTGAGAAGTTGGCTAGACCAACACTTCCCCGATCGATGGATAGGTAGAGGTGGTCCAATACCATGGCCGGCACGTAGCCCCGACCTCACACCCATGGACTTCTTCGTGCGGGGTCGAATGAAAACTTTGGTTTATGCCACTGACGTCCCTGTACCAAACGTTGAAGACTTGCGCAACAGAATAATCAACGCAGCGCAGGAAATACAAAGGGAGCTTACAGACTCAAGGGTCGTAAAAACGGGTGTCGTAAGAAGAGCACGAGCTTGTATTAGAAATAATGGTGGGCACTTCGAAAATGAACTGTAGACAGTAGTTTGGTTTTTTCTTTCATTTTTATTATTAGTTTTATCTTGATGGTTCCTTAACCGATTTTGGATTTTAATATCTCATATTTTGAAAGGGAACGAAACGTAGAAGTTTTTTAATTATTTTGTACGTAATAATAAAGGGTGACTTTTTAAAGAAAATTAATGTTTTATCAGCCATGAAAGTATTTTCTTTACATTTTCCGTTTTTGTTTAGCAGTTTTTGCATAAAATAATGACAGTCGCGGAAATTTAACAATTAATATTACTTATTTAGAATATCTTTGTTGCAAAACAAAAAAAAGTAGGCCAAAATCACTTTTTTTTTAGAATTTATTACTATTTGAAAATTTTTTGTACAAATTTTTGGGTTACACTCTTTAAGTAGGAATATCTTGGAAAGGATTAAGTAAGGACGGTAGGTCTCCTAAAGATATCTGTCAGAATAACCCTAGACTACCACCCCTTAACGGCTCCGCCACTATTTTCCAGTCACCCTGTATATTAGATATTCGGATAAAACACAAGTCAGTCAGTAGTAATAACGAAACCCGCGGCTGTGCTGACCGACTGCGTTGCTGTGCAGCCACCATTCCTTGGCGATGCCCGCCGCGCGCCGGGAGTCACAAAATCGGTCAACTATCACCTACCTATCTTTCTAATACTAGATTTTTTTTACACGCTTTATTAGCTTCACCTGTATGTTTGTTTGTTTGTAACCGACTCCTTTGGGCGCGATTTTGACCCACTTTAAATGATCAGTTTTCATTCAAGCTTTGTAGACATATCAAGGACCGATGACAATACACTAATTCGATGAAATAATTCCATTTTTCAATTTTTGTTAATTTATTCTATACTTAAGGAAGGGGTTTGTGTTAATTTAATTTCCAACCATTATCTTCAGCCAATTTATTTAATATTCGATATTAGAAAATAAATGATACTTAAATTAAAAAAAAACTGAAAAACACGCTTTAAAAGACCGAAATAAAAACTTGAAATAAATTTTAATTTTAACAATAAAAAAAAGCGTGGGGTGCATGGTGTCAATAGTTATAAATACAGATTGTGAGAAGAAGGATTATCATTTTGATAATCTCAACAAGCAGCTTTTTTTTATACTTAACCGACTTCAAAAAAAGGAGGAGGTTCTCAATTCGGATGTATTTTTTTTTATGTTTGTTACCTCAGAACTCCGTTGTTTATGGATGGATTTGCAATTTTTTTTTAAACTTTAAAGGATATGCTTCCAGATTGGTCCCATTTTTTTCAAAATCCAGTTCTGATGATGGGATCCATGAGGAATCGAGGGAACTCCTCAAATATTATAGGCAACTATATAGTAATTTTAATATTTTCATCGAGAAATCAAGCGTTTACAGTCAAAAAGGAACATTTGATGAAGTGGAACTGGTGAAGAAGATCAGATATGGCTAACGGAACTTGACACTCGCATAGATATCACAATCAAGATAGTTAAGCAACTATGACAATACAAATAAACATACAATCCTGAATAGTTATGTTCAAAATTTTATCATTGAACTTATCTGGTGATGATGATGGAGCCGGAAGACAGGCACCGGAACTCCGTAATTAATCAATGTAGTCTAGCCGTGTTTGGGCTTATTAGAATTGTCATAAAATGCACTTTGGCTATAAGGTACTATCGAACTGATCTGATGATGGAGCCGGAAGGTGCAAGGTTGGCATGAGAACTTCAAAATAAAACCATGTATCCTAGCAGTATTTGGGTGTATTAGAACTGTCATAAGATACATTCTGAATGAAAGGTGCCATTGAAAATTTAGTTCTGATGTTATCATCAATGTGTCCACAAAACAACTTCTGAAATATTAAAGGCATTTTTACATACCAGGTAGTGGTATTCTGTGAGTGCCTCAGCGAGATTGCTGCTATTGTTGAGAGTGCGAAGGTGGAGCATATATACATGCTTGGGGATTTTAATGCGCACCCGGGTGAACTATTTAGTCGGGAATTATTAAGTTTTTGTGATGAACAGAGTTGGCGCTGTGTTGATTATATTAAGTTCGGTATGGACTCTGATACGTATACCTTTGTCAGTGATGTTTGCGGGAGCAGACGTTGGCTTGACCATTGCTTGGTGTCTGAGGCAGCGTGGAAAACGCTAGGGAAGGTGGAGGTTTACCATGACGTTTACTGGTCTGATCATTTTCCACTTGCCATTCAAGTTAACCTGGGAATGGTTAGGCCAATGATTTCTTCAGCTAGACTAGAGAATAAGACAGTTGATAGGGCTATATGGGGTGAAAGGGATGCGGCACAAAAAGACTGTTACTATAGGTTGTGTATGGAGAAACTGAAAATGGTGGATTTTCCATCTGAACTCAGAAACTGTTGTGATCATTTTTGCCATAACCGGGCACATCATACAATAATTGATAGGCTGTATATTGAAATTGTGAGGTCGCTTCGGGAAGCGGCTGAGAGCAGCTCTAGTGTGTTGAGAGAGGGGAGGGACCGTCGTAGAGTGATTGGATGGAACAGGTATGTCAGGGACGCTCACGGGAATGCGAGAATGGCCTTTCTTAATTGGGTTTGGTGTGGAAAACCTAACACAGGGCAGCAGTTTGTAGAAATGAGAGAGACAAGAAAAGTTTTTAAACAAAAGATAAAGTTTTGTCAGGATAATGAGGAACAAATTAAGATGAACATTTTGGCATCAGAACATAGGGATAAACATTTTCAAAAATTTTGGAAGTCCACACAAAGACTGAGCCCAAAACCTGCGGTTCCGGTGAGCGTCAATGGCATGACTGAGCCTGAGGAGATTGCTAACATGTTTAGAAGGCATTTTGGAATTGTTTCGCGGCTTCCATCGGGGGAACGGGGTTATGTCGCTGAGAGTGGATTGTCTGGTGTTCCGATTAGTATCTCTTCAAAAGAGATACGGAATGTCATACAGTCGATGACCAGGGGCAAATCTCCGGGTCACGATGGTCTCAGCATAGAGCATTTTCAGTATGCTGGGCCGCATCTCCCAAGGGTCCTATCTATGCTGTTTAATCTGTGTGTAAGGCACTCGTATCTACCGACTGACCTGATGAAGACGATAGTTGTGCCTATAGTCAAGAACAAGACCGGTGATGTCTCTGACAGGGACAATTATAGGCCGATATCGTTGGCCACGGTAACAGCTAAGGTTCTTGACGGTGTGCTTGAGCGGCGGGTAACTGGACAGCTTAATCTACATGATGCGCAATTCGGTTTTAGAGCGGGGCTGTCCACGGAAACTGCTATTCTGGCGCTCAAGCACACGGTCAGGTACTACACCGATAGAGACACACCGGTGTATGCTGCGTTCTTGGACCTCTCCAAGGCATTTGACCTGGTGGATTATAATATCTTATGGTCGAAATTGCGTGAGCAAGGTCTTCCTGATGAGCTCATTAAGCTATTAGGTTACTGGTATGGCCACCAAATCAACCAGGTCAGATGGTCGGGTGTTTTGTCTGGGGCGTATGGGTTGGAGTGTGGCGTGAGACAGGGAGGTCTGACTTCTCCGGCGCTCTTCAGTCTATACGTCAATAAGCTGATCGAGGAGCTCAGCAGCACTGGTATCGGATGCTCTATTGCTGGTAAGATCATTAATAGTATCAGTTATGCAGATGATATGGTGCTGCTGAGTCCCTCGATTGACGGACTCAGACGGATGCTGGAGATGTGTGAGAGATACGCCACGTCTCATGGTCTGCTATACAATGTGCGGAAGAGTGAGCTGGTGGTGTTTAGGGTAGGTACTAAGAAGGCTAGGACGGTTCCTCCTGTGTTTCTGTATGGTGTACCACTACAAAGAGTGTCGCAGTTCAGGTACCTTGGTCACATGGTGAATGAGGACTTGAACGATGACACTGATATTGAAAGGGAGCGAAGAGCGTTGTCGATCCGATGTAATATGCTGGCCCGTAGGTTTGCACGATGTACTAGAGAAGTGAAGATAACTCTGTTCAAGGCATTTTGCCAGTCCTTCTACACGTGCAGCCTATGGGTTAGACATACGCAGAGGGCCTACAACGCTCTGAGAGTCCAATACAATAACGCTTTTAGGGTGCTGTTGGGGCTACCGCGGTTCTGTAGCGCATCGGGGATGTTCGCGGAAGCGAATATAGATGGCTTTCACGCTATTATGCGAAAAAGAACAGCATCCCTGATGCGGAGGATTCGAGGGAGCACCAACAGCATTTTAAAAGTGATAGCGGGAAAGCCAGATTGCCCCTTCCTGCGGCACTGGACCTGTATGCACAGCTATAGGTCTGGTGCAGCGGGAAGCGGACATAATTATAGTTATAGGTTTTTAAATTAATGTATGTATCTTTTCTTGTCCTAGTTTTTAATGAAAATTGTTACTAACATAGTTTTATAAGTATTACTAACAACATATGAATCCTGTATTTGAGATAAATAAATAATAATAAATAATAATTAAAATTTTGGGGGTAGGGGGGGGGGGGGGTTGCATAGGTACCACAACTAAAAAGTGAAAAATAAAAACTTTTTTACAAAAAATAAAACCGACTTCCAAAAAAAACACTACAAAGTGGCAAAAAATGAAAATACAAAACCGAAGACACCGACTTCCGAAATCAAAATTATTTTTCACTTTGTAGTGTTTTTTTTGGAAGTCGGTTTTATTTTTTATAATTAAAATTTGTTAAAATTTATTTTCTATTTTTTAGTTCAGTCTTCTAAAAAAAGCGTGTTTTTGAATATTTTTAAATATTACTTTTTATTTATTTTATTTCAAATATTACAATTAGGTAATTCATTAAAATGGTATATACAATAACTAACTATTAACTAACTAAAATATGGCGTCGAAAAATGTCTAATAATAATAATAATAATAATAAGCCCCCCAAAACAACCACACGTCCTGATAGACCACCTTATCACGTGGGGGGCGGACACACGAATGAGAAGTTACTGGCGTGGCTAACGTGGCTCTGATTACCCACTCAACATGGAGACTCGTTCAAAAAGAAAACGTATAGGACCGCTGCCCGGGGGCGATCGCCGGGGCGCACCTGGAGCTGACGCTGGGTGTCTCAGCATGCGAACCGTCAGCGGTGAGGAGTTGAACAGGCGGGCTCCCACCGGCAAAGATGCTACAGCCGAAATCATTGACGATGGTGACCGACTGACGGACAGGACAAACACCCCTGTAGAACCGTACAGCCCAAGTACAGTATCTTACACACCTTCTAGACAATCATCACCATCCATACCATCGTCACCCATACCATCACCTCCCATTATTAGTTTAAATTCCGTGCCACCCACACCAGCCTTGAATGTTGCGCGGGAGGTATCTACCTTCTTACCTGCGTCCACCAAGGCTGGAAAAGCAAGAGTTCGCATGAGATGGAGTAAAGATGTAAACCTATTTATCATGCGAACCTACTTATACATTACAAAATTAGAAACCGACATGACCACCTATCGACAGCAAATGCATGCACTTTTTACAGCACAATATCCAGAAATTACGGTTACAGAACAAAGGATCTCAGACCAAAGAAGAGCCATAGTTAGGAATAAACTCTTACCTCAATCAGTAATAGATCAATTAAAAGAAGAAGTACGAAAGCAGTTGCAACAGGAAGATTCAGAAAATTCTGCAAACACCAACACTATCACACAAAACACAAACGAAAATAGTCTGCAAGGTCAAACACAATCACTCATTAACTTACAAACTAATTTTGAATCTCAGCCATACCATCAATCGCAAACATCACACACATCCACACAAACTGAATCTATAACCCTCACATTAGAAAATGATATTGAGACAGCCGCCGCCGTGAATCAAGACGCGTTAACAGATATGTATATTCAAGAAATACATGACAAATTTAGAACGACACTAACACAGTACTCTGGGATGGACCCAGCAGCTCGACCAAAACTGCCTAAACTCAAATACAGCCCTAACCTTTTCCGCTTAGTTAACCTATTTAATGAAAATATATTAAAACCATTTTTATCTAATGACATACAACTAACTGACATACACACTCTTATCTATTGCACAGCAGTTGTTATTTCGGAAGAGCTTAACTTTAAAATCACTGAACACGCAAGGAACAGTACACAGAGAGACACTGTCAAACCACCATGGCAACAGAGATTAGAAAAAGACATTGAAAAATTAAGAGCTGACTGTGGCAGGCTCACACATTACATCAACGGTAGTAGGTCACATAAAGTAGTAAAACGAGTTGAAATAATTTTTAAAAACACATTTACACACACTAGACACGAAAATAACAATAAAAAACCTGAAGAGTTTCTAGATACGTTAAAACAGAAATTGGCACTTAAAGTTCATAGACTTAGGAGATATTTGAAGGCACAACAGCGCAGAAAAGATAATGCCTTATTTGCTATGAATGAGAAAATATTTTATAGGAGTATACAGAAACCACACACCGACTCAACAACAAATAACGACACACCTTCAAAAGAAGACTTAGAAACATTTTGGTCTAACATATGGGAAGAGCAGGTCCATCACAATGATAAAGCAAATTGGATCACAGAAGAAGCAACAAAATGGAGAACAATAGACGAAATGGAATTTAAAGAAATTACAGAGTCTGAAATTGCATATTTAACTAGTAGATTACATAATTGGAAGTCCCCGGGTATAGACAAAATACAAAATTTCTGGTACAAAAAGTTAACGACATTACACAAATCCATAGCAAAAAATTTTACAGATATAGTATTAGGGAAACAGAATATACCCGAATTTATTGCCACAGGTATAACTTACATGCTACCTAAAACTGAATGTACATCAGAGCCTTCCCAATACAGACCAATCACATGCCTACCCACAATCCTTAAAATTCTAACATCGGCAATCACTAACAAAATCAACTCACATATTGAACACCACAATATAATAGCAGAGGAACAAAAAGGATGCAGGAGAGGCCACATGGGATGCAAAGAACAGTTAGTTATAGACTCTACTATACATAAACACGCCACTACAAAAAATAGAAACCTACACTGTACTTATATAGATTACCAAAAAGCTTTCGATAGCATCCCGCACTCGTGGTTAATACAAATTCTAGAAATTTATAAAATTAGTCCCAAAATAATAGATTTTATGCGCACTGTAATGACGCGTTGGAAAACCACACTGCAGATTAATAGTCAACATAGCACTCTCATAACTCGACAGATACATATTAGGAAGGGTATTTACCAGGGCGACTCCTTAAGCCCGCTTTGGTTCTGCCTCGCTCTAAACCCTTTGTCTCACATACTCAATCGGTGCCGGGCTGGATATAATTTTAAAAACAATACGGAAGAAACTATTATCTCGCACCTAATATACATGGATGACATTAAATTATACGCTAAATCTGAAAAAGAAATGAAAACTCTTATAGAAGCTACGACAACATTTAGTCAGGATATTAATATGCAATTTGGTTTAGATAAATGTAGGACATTGCATATTATAAAAGGAAAAATAAAGCCCGGCGACTATGCTGTTAGTGAAACCGATACAATAGCAGCTATGGAACCAACAGATTTGTACAAATATTTAGGATATAAGCAACTTAAAGGTCTCAACCACACAGAAATTAAACAGACACTAAATACAGAATATCGGAGAAGAATTAACGTAATTTGCAAATCACAGCTATCTGGAAAACATCTTATAAAAGCCTTGAACACCTTTGCCATACCAATATTAACCTACTCATTCGGAATAATAAAATGGTCAAAAACTGACGTTGAACAGTTAGAAAGAACCACACGCACTACACTTACAAAACACAACAACCTACATCCTAAATCTGCGATCGAACGACTCACCATCAAACGACAAAATGGAGGGAGAGGCCTAATTGACATACATCACCTATGGCAGAAGCAAATAACTAGACTAAAAACATTCTTCACCACAAAATCTAGCACTAGTAACATACACAAAGCTATTACCTTAAATGATTTTAATTACACCCCGCTTAACTTACAGGAACAAAATATTCAAGAAATAAACGTTATTGACCCGCAAAACCAAAAAATTGAAAACTGGAAAAAGAAAGTCCTCCACGGTAGACACGCTCATGACCTAGAGCAATCCCACATAAACAAATTAGCATCAAACAAGTGGCTCAAAATAGGAAACTTGTTCCCTGAAACAGAAGGTTTTATCATAGCTATACAAGATCAAATCATCAACACCAAAAACTACCGAAAATTTATCATTAAAGACTCTACCATCACAAACGATAAATGCCGCAGATGCCACATTCAATCAGAAACTATTCAACACATCACCGGAGCATGCATTACCCTCACACAGACAGACTACACTCACAGACACAATCAGGTAGTGAACATCATACATCAAAAACTAGCACTCAAACACGGTCTCATACAAAACACTAACACTCCTTATTACAGTTACACACCACAAACTATCCTAGAAAATGAAACATACAAAATGTACTACGATCGCGCAATTCTGACAGATAGGACTATCCACTACAATAGACCAGACATAACCCTACAGGATAAAATAAAAAAAATCACTTACCTGATAGACATTGCAGTTCCCAACACTCATAACCTACAAAAAACAGTCACTGAAAAAATAAGTAAATACGCCGAGCTTAAAGAAGAAGTTACAAGAATTTGGAGACAAGATAAAGTTTATGTTGTTCCGGTAGTTCTCTCCACGACAGGTGTTATCCCCAACTATCTCCTCCGAAGCCTGACGTTAATAGATCTAGAAGAATCCCTTTACATCAGTATGCAGAAAGCAGTCATCTTAAATACATGCAGAATCGTTAGGAAATTCATGCAAATAGACGAAGAAAACACACCCTCATCTTAAATACACACCACACGCTGCATTTACTTGGCTTTGGCCCGTAAATGTAGCTAAAACCAGCCAAAGAGCTGAGAAAAAGAACAATCCCGATAATAATAATAATTTTATTGAGGAACAACATTGGAACCATTCTTGTTAGTAAACACCTTATATACTATAACTTATGCACTAGGGTTAGTAACAAAATTTTAATAAGTCATGTACTTACGAGGCATTTCATGCGGACAATGATTTCGCATGAGATGCCTCAGCACAGGAGCTCTCGGATCCTCAGCAACAACTTTCAGGATGCTATTGCTACTCCCTCGAATCCTCCTCACAAGCGATGCCACCTTTTTCCTGATGATCGCATGGAAACCATCCGTATGCGATTGGGCAAACATCCCTGAGGCACTACAGAAACGAGGGAGCTTCAACATCATCCTGAAAACATTGTTGTACTGTACGCGCAAGGCATTTAGCGTCCCCCGTGAGCAGTTGAACCACAGACTTCCCGTGTACAGGCCCTGGCAGTACGCTTTAAACAAGGTTATTTTGACCTGATCGGTACAGCGGAAAAATCTGCGCGCCAACATGTTCCCGCGGACCGCCAACGCCCTGCGCTCCCTTTCAACGTCATCATCATCCTTAAGGTCGTCGACAAGTATATGGCCCAGATATTTAAACTTCTACTAATCTTATCTTCTAACTAATCCTAGATTCAAAAATATTTGCCGACTTTACTCAGGACTCTCTTGTTCGCGCGTAAAAGAGCGCGCTTATAATAGGGTTGTTGGAAGGCAAATCAAGAATCATACTTACTATCAAATTGGAAAACCCAATTGATGTTATTTTTACACGCTTATACGTGTTTTATGTTTGTAACTGACTCCTTTAATTATTATTAAAATTATTCAATTATTCTAATTAGGATTGTCATTCGTCTAGAGAAGCGTCACGGCGCCGTCATCTACCGCCTGACTCAGGTCCTCGCCGTAGGTACATGGATGTTTCGGGAGGTTCCTGCACATCATCAGGCGGGAGGAAACGCCTGGGTGTCACCATTGTGAGGATCGCCTAGACGACACAGTGGTGTCCTCGTAGAGGCGATGCGATGCGAGGCGGCTTCGGCGATCTCTTGCGTCCAGAGTGAGAGGGAGTGGGAGACAGTCACGTCCTTCTGCGAAGCAAGCAGTTGTAATCGCGAAGGAGATGGCGGGATAGGAGCGGGAAAGGACCTCACGTCCCAGACGCCGCGGGACACGCTCTGGGCGTCGGGAGCCGCTTGATGACTCTCGGCCACCGTAGGCGCGGACCTGCGGAAGGTGAGTAATGGGTATCTTATCTCACAGACCCATCTGGACTAAGCCCGTGCCGGACGACGCGTACGTGTTCCATGCGCGCCCGAAGAGATGTCAGCACTAAAGAAGGGGCCCGTTAGGGCCGAAGACAGCCGGGTAAGGGGGATTGTCCGAAAGGGTTACCGGTACCCCGGAACATAAAGGGTTAAGGAAGGAACATGGATGGGTTTAAGTCAGTTTGAGTCTGGCGCTCCTTTCCGCCCCACCCAGAGCAGGAGGGCTTATTTGATGACTTTCCACCTTCAAAAAAAAGGGGTGAAAAAGAACCTGAAAAAAAAGCACCTAGGTAATTAATTCATAATTAATTTGATCATCTGAATATAGAATATACTGTGGCATGGATTTTAGCGAAACGGTCGATGATACATCGTAAATAAATACGTCGCGATGTTTTTAGGGGAGGTAGAGGTAACTTTCCAAGGGCAACATGCCCAGATATTCTCGCCTTAAATCCCGATTTCGGTGTAACATGAACATTCTATGAACCTATTTTATGTAGGTATTGCTAAAGTAGAGTTCGACCAGCTCTCAACTTCAATTTATAAAAGGACTAGCTGCTGCCAGCGGCTTAGCCCGCGTGAATATCGGAAATTAACCCAAGGGAACGTACCTGCTACCGGGATCAAAAATATCCGATGTGTTAATCCCTGTTAATAATAAACAACGTCTGTGCCAAGTTTCATCCAGATCCGTGCAGCCGTTTGAGCGTGAAGAAGTGAGAAAAACACACGCACACACTCACAAAATTTCAAATTGCAGTTTTATTGTTTTATGTCTTTATTATGTACTTCGAATTGACATAGAACCTTCATGGTTTGAGATTTTTGAGTGAAACTTTTTTCAAATGGTACCTATGAAGTTCTTCTTTTAAAAAATGTGCAACATTTGATTATAGACTTTCAGTTGTTTTTTTTATTCACCTTAGACAAGAAAGATGGATACTCGAAAATTCGAGTTATTTTTGAATATGAGTTACGACACGGAACTAACGCGGCAGAAACAGCTCGCAATATCAATGTTGCGTTTGGAGAGGGGACTGCTGTGAACGCACCGTGCGATTTTGGTTTAAACGCTTTCGTGATGGTAACTTTGATTTGAAGAACGAACCACGTGGAAGCCCGCCCACACAGTTGAATAACAATGAATTGAAAGAGATAGAAAAGAGAAGAGAAGAGAGAGAAAAATATTTTTTCAATTCGGACCAGTAGTTCCAGAGATTAGCGCGTTCAAACAAACAAACTCTTCAGCTTTTTAACATTAGTAGGTATAGTTTTGCATCAAATCAATAAAATAAAAATAATGAGAAATGGGTGCCTCATGATTTGACTGATCTGCAGAAAGAAACGCGTGTTGAAACTTGTGTTGCCTTGTTGAATCGATACAGAAATTAAGGAATATTGGATGGAATGAAAGGTGGATTATTTACGATAACCGTAAGCGAAAAATGCAATGGGTGACCCCAGGCCAAACGCAAAAGCAATGTTTACCAATAAAAAGGTAATGATAACTGTTTGGTGGTCTCAGCTTGGTGTTATTCACTATAGGTTTCTCCGATCTGGTCAAGCGATAACGGCAGATGTCTACTGTGCCGAACTTCGAAGAATGATAGCAAACTGCAGCAGTGAAACAGCCCTGACTCATGAATCGATCCTCACCATTATTGCTCCAGCACGAGAAACCGTTTTAACTCTACAGGAACTGCAATTAGAAACCATTCGTCACCCTCCGTATTCGTGATAAAAAATTTTCTTCTCAGGCAGTACAAAATGCTTACACAGTTCGTCGAATCTGGATCACGAGAATTTTATCGCAAAGGCATAAATGACCTTCCTATTAGATGGCAGCAATGTATGGATAATAATGGTAAATACACTCGAGAGCAATGAATCCGGGTCACTTAAAGAATGTTAAAAATCTCGGAAACTAAAAATGATAGGTTAATGCAATAAATTGTATTTAATAGACAATGTAATACTCCTTAAATGAAAGTAAAAAAAATATGAGTCACCATACATTTTATTAACACAAAATTACTTAAAGAAAAAAACTGCTGATTACTTAAACAAAAATAGGAAACATGAAATTTTTGAACTTTATTACGATTTTCTTGAATTTTAATACTTCGTATTGCCTCCTCGTGCTTCCATTACTGCGTTTACGCGGTTTGGCATGCTGTACACCAAGTTCCTTATACGATTTTGGGGAATATTCTCCCATTCCTCTGTGAGAGCAATAAAATTTTGAGCTCACGAAGCGTGATTGGGGGAGGGTTTCGTTGTTTTACGCATCTGCCTAGCTCGTCCCAAGCATGCTCGATCGGGTTGATATCCGGGCTGCGCGCTGGCCACTCCATACGAGTAATGTTCATCTCTTGAAGGTAGTCATTCACAATCCTACCTGTATGAGGTCGGGCATTGTCATGCATAAATATAGCATCCTCACCTAAATTGACCATAAATGGACCAACGTGATCATTGAGGATTTCTTCCACATATCTTACGCTAGTTAAAGAGCCGTTTTCTATGATCACCAGCTCTGTGCGACTTTCAGAAGAAATTCCGGCCCACACAAGTACAGACCCACCACCGTAGGCTACTTTTTCTTCGATGCATGCTTGCTTGAATCTTTCCCCTGGTCTTCGATACACTCTGTGTCTTCCATCGTGCTTGTAGAGCATAAATTTTGATTCGTCGGAGAACATAACTTTTGACCAATCTTCAATACTCCAATTTACGTGGCCCTGGGCATATCTTAGTCTTGAAATACGATGCCCACGCTCCAGTTTAGGGCCGTTTGCAGGTCTAAGGGGTTTTAAGTTAGATTCAGCAAGCCGACGTCTTACTGTCCATGCACTTGGGTTACTTCCTCCGAGGTGTCGAAACTGATTTGTGAGTTCAGTTCCTGTGAGAAAGCGATTTCGAAGCATGGTGTTCACCAAGTATCGGTCTTCTCGTGCTGTGGTACACCTGGTTCTGCCCGTTCCTGGTCTGCGTAGGTTAGAACCAGTTTCTTCGTAACGTCGGAGAACTCTTTGTACTGTTGACAGCGACACACCGACAGTCCTGGCTGTATCGCGCTGACTCCGGCCGGTTTCCAGCATTGTAAGTATTCTGGTGCATTCTTCAGGCGTAAGCGACATAATTTCAGCTTGAATAATGAATATAGAGCACTATCAACATGGTTTATGTACCCACATAAATGACAGATTACAAACAAAAGCAAAACCAAATGCTGTAATTTCGTAGTTCCATCTTCGAAAGTGGCCCTTTTTCAAATTTGATTTTTTTATGATATAACTTTACAATAACTAAGAAGTTTTAATACCTTCATTTAAGGAGTATTACATTGTCTATTAAATACAATTTATTGCATTAACCTAGCATTTTTAGTTTCCGAGATTCTTAGGATTCTTTAAGTGACCCGGATTCATTGCTCTCGAGTGTAATTTGACTAAATAAATTCAGTACAAATCGGCAATTTCATAGGTAGGTACTTTATCTCCTAATATTAGCGTGATGTACCTACTTAAGGTTGATGTTCCAGGGTAGCCTGCGAAATTCAAATTTTCTTAAGTTTTTTGCAATTTGCAGGCCAGTGATAGGTTGTATGTTGATGAACATTTGATTCGCGGCTGTAAGACGTATGTAGTTACAGAATTATAATAGAAAAAGAAAGAAAGAAAGAAAAAACGTTTATTCTGCACAGACAAACAAAACGCACTTTTCTAAAAACAAAATTGCTTAGTAACTAAATATACCCGTACAAACCGGCTAAAAAACCTCGTATTCAGAGCCACGATTGACAATCTGTATCTCGGCCATAGACAATGGATGGACCACTGCACTGACAATTAGTGTCTGTTTACAAACATAATGAACTTATCAACAAAAACTAGAATAACAAAACTAAAAAGTTATTTTTAAAATACAAACATAAAAAAGGCACGAGAAACTAAACTGCCGATTGCAGAGTGATAACTAATATTTATTCTTACAAACTAAACTAACACAATGAAGCCGTGCGTCGCATCTGCGCAAGAACAGGTCGTTGCTCAGCAAAATGCTGTGACCTCAGACGAACCTATCGTCAACAGCGCTGATTTTCAGCAACTACCCCTAATCATCCCTATAATCATCAAAATCAAGGTTCCGGAATGACTTTGACCTTGTAAAAAGTCATTTTTACACCTTTATGAGCTCGGAGGGTTGTATTAATGATTTTGATGATTATAATTCTGTAACTACATTCGTCTTACAGCCGCGAATCAAATGTTCATCAACATACAACCTATCACTGGCCTGCAAATTGCAAAAAACTTAAGAAAATTTGAATTTCGCGGGCTGGTTGGAGGATTCACCTTAAGACAGCCGCACGTAGATGTGAAGAACAGTATGACATTGATTGACAGCACTTTGAAATTGAAATGTACAATTTTGACGTTGTTGTTTAGATTTTGCAGGTCAGTATCAGGTTAAAAAAAAAGGATCAGGGTTAAATATTCGCAGCCGTAGCAAATTTACAGAATTTTCAATCAATTCCTTCTCTTTTCACTAAGTGCTAAAGCAAGTCTTGCTTCAATAGTAGCAAAACATAATTACATTGTGGCGTAAAAAGTTGAGTTATCTTTTGTTTTTTGAGGTGATAAAAGATTTTTAAATCAGGTAATATTGAACTTGATAATAAACAACTACAAAAAGAGTTACAGATCAAATAAATTTTGACAAAACAATACCAAAACACCGAAAATGACAGCTCTGTAACGTTTCGTTTTTAATGTGAATTTAAAAATAATTCTATCCATAGTACTCAAAATTGCTATAACAATAGGGTACTTCTAACGGTTTTTTAAAATACCTTTTATGGTTTTTTTTTATTTTCATTGATATTTTTACCACATAGATAATAATTATATTATTAAAGATTAGATTATTTCAATCAAGTTTGTGTGATACGTGAAAGGAAACATACTTTGTATTTGTTTACGTTATAATCCACAGTTAGTTGCACATGTTTAGAATATTATCTTTTAATAAATTGTTAAAATGAATCAAAAAGATATCATAAAGCTTTGTAAGGAGCTGGGCTGCTGTGATGCGTGCTGTATTAGGTATTTAGGAATAAAGACGCCTTCGGCTTACGAAAATGCTCATCAATTCGTTCTTAAATCTGTAAGTCTTTTTTAAACTTATTACTACATTATTGCAAGGAAGAGCAGCGGACGAAACATATTTTACTTTGCGAATCTATCGAAGTACTTCATTTAAATGCATACCAGCTATTACTTTAAAAAATATTTTTTTACTACATAACCTAATTTTTTTTCGGGAAAACCTATTGTTCAAAAAAGTAAAGATCTCCAGTATCACCAAGATGAGACTAGTCCGGACACTTTTTTCGATATTCCGTGGATGATTAGGGGGCAGAAAAGGAAGAAGCTTTTGAAATGTGGTGTTGGCGAAGAATTTTCCGTGTTGGTATACGGACCGGCACGAGCCAATTTATCCTCGGACAACTACGCATAAGACTATCCTATCCTATCCTTTTAGCAATGGATTCTCAGTTAGCTAAATAACCTAGAAAAATTGGTGGTGATGGACAAGGTACATAAGCAGACTTCTGGCTCTGCCGCCTAATCAATGGGCAGATCAAGTTACTACCCTCACTGGACTTTGTTGCCGAAATAAAGCCATGAATGATTGAGAAGATTTTAAAAAGCACTTTGTTAATATGATATTTTGATTATTTTAAAAGGAATTAATATTTACTAAGTAATTTGTAATTGCAAAACCAATAATATTGCCTGACCGCTTTGAATTCTGCGGCTAATGGCGATAAGGATTTATTAAATGGGATGTAACATAACTGGTGAAATGTGGGTGTACTATAGGTACAACTCTGCCTAACTTTACCCTAGGCATTAATTATAATTTTGTTGATATAATAACATTATCTTATGTCATAGTGACAAATTATTGTACTTTGTTACTAACAATTTTGTAAGTGGTTTTAAATTAACTCAGAGAACTTTGTCTCTGTCTTGGGAATGTAGACATCAGATTGCTATGTTGATAGCATATAATATTAATGAGGTTATAGCTAATATAACTAAATTCTAGTATTAGGGATGAATCTGTGTTGTCTAGTTATACTAACAACATAGGGATTAATTATGTTTCATCATGTTGTACGAAGGAGGATCTACCTATAGTACCAACAACCTTGGAGACCATGAACACTCAGGTCGGGTATTCTCTTCCTGCTAGAACTCATATGGACATCTAGACTCTTCAGTTGTAGTTGTGGAGAATACTCTGGATAGTTCTTTAAACTAGTCAGTAGGACAAGACAACAGAAGTTACCACCTCTAATAACCAGTTCTTATTACTACAAAATAATTTAAAGGTATCTTCTGGCAATATTACTCTTAAAAATAATAAACCAAATGGAGTGATGAGATGTGTTAAAGAAACTTAGTACTAGTAGCAAGTTAATAATCATATATGTGGAGATTTTAATATTAATTTACTAGAAAATACCTCAAATACTGTCAGACTATTAAGTCTTTTTAGGTCATTTGATTTGTCCAATGTTTTTATGGAACCAACCTGAGTGACTGCGTCTTCTGCCACTTGTATAGATAATATTTTTTGTAATTGTGAATACTTACACATCTTAAATAAGTTGCCATCTGACCACAGTGGACAAACAATAACATTTTGTTCCTATATACCTTTACAAAAAATTCAAATAAGATTTAGGCCAATTACATGTACAAATTGAAACAAATTCAATAACTCTTTGGCCAGTAATTTGTGTGTTCAGAATTTTAATAACATATCTGACCCAAGTGAGTTCTACACCAAGTTCAGTTTACTATTAAATAAGCAATTTAATGACTCTTTTGCACTATGAACTAAAAGTATTTTCACAAAGTTTTTATTTAGCGATTGGGTATTCGCAATAGCAGGGCAAAACTTTTTGAACTTTATGGCCTCAAGCAACATATGAATCATACAAACTTTCATCAGAAAAAATAAATATCTAAAACTTTTAAAAGTGTGTGCAAAATAGCTAAAGCTCTTTATATATGCAACAAAATAAAATCAGCTGATGAATAAAAACTACCTGGCAATATACTGAGTTTAATTTAGAGACTGCTCATGGCTGCATCAACTCAGATATAGAAATAGCTCAGGAATTCGAAAACTTTTTTGCTAATATTCGTCTTAAAACTACTGCATCTTTAAATTCCTCAGCGGCGCTTTCTGCTGCTTTACTTAGAATAAATATAAAGGCATGCCCTATGGAATTTACATTTCAGCATACAAACCCCCAGGCTGTCATAAAAGCTTTTAAAGATCTTAAAATTAAATCAACAGAAGATCTCTGGGAATGTCTGTAAAAGTCTGTAGTTCTATCATCGAAACCATTGCGCCCTATTTAGCTTTCATATTTAATACTAGTGTGGACCAAGGAGTCTTTCCGTATCTTATGAAAAACAGTAAAGTAGTGCCATTGTTCAGATCCGGTGATAGTAAAGAACCCAACAATTATAGGCCTGTGTCAATTCTGCCAGTTGGAAGTGTTTGGAAAGTTGATGCTCAATCAAATGTTACGTCACTTTAATAAAAATTCCATCTTGCATGAACTACAGTTTGGTTTCACCAAAGGGCGTTGTACTACTGACGCTGGTGTCATCCTAATAAAGAATATTTTTAACGCCTGGGAAGAAGCACAAGATGCCATTGGAATCTTTTGCGATCACTCTAAGGCGTTCGATTGCGTAGAACATGAGACGCTTCTGCTAAAACTAGAGCACTATGGGATTAGAAATACAGCCCTTGATTTACTTAGATCATACCTGAAAGATAGAAAGGTTAAAGTTCAAGTAAATGGTGTGAACTCGCTGAGGTCGGAAATGACAATGGGCGTTCCTGAAGGTTCGATATTGGGTCCATTCCTCTTTTTAGTTTACAATGTTTACATTAACGATTATTTCAAAATCAACAGAAGATGGTGTTATTTTCAGATGACACATCATTAATTTTTAAAATTGATCGACGCTCACAAAATCTTTACGACGTGAATAACTCTATTCTTCAGGTCCAAGATTGGTTTACGGTTAATAATTTGGTAATAAATGAAAAAAAAAACCAAATGCATTAGATTTACATTACCTAATGTTAAAAGTAGCGATTGTGACATCATATTGAACGGAGAAAAGCTAGAATTTATTAAGCAGATGGTTTTCCTGGGAATCACGCTAGACGACAAGTTACAATGGGGTCCCCACATAACAACTCTTGCGGGATGGCTAAGCTCGGCCGCATATATATGCTGTTAGCAAGATAAGGCAGTTGATAGACGTAGTATGTAACCGCGCGTTTGGTCTACTTTAGTTACTTCCACAGCATTATGTAGGTCGTATGGCATTTTACTGTGGAGTCGGGCTGCTTTGTAAAAGCGAGCCATCAGAGCTATTTACAATCTACGTCGCCGCGAATGGTTTAGGGAACTATTTAAAAGTATTAATATTATGTCGGTACCTTGCCAATTCATTTATGAAATCATTATGTATGTAAGAAAAAGTCGACATCTTTTTAACAAAATAAGTGATAGGCATAACTTTAATACTAGAAATAAAGATAAAATAGATCAACCATCTTTTATGGGATTCTGTGTTAAATGTGACAACAAAATACCTTGTGACATTCTGCAATTAAATTTAAAACTCATATTAAAAATACACTTTGTAAACAAGCTTATTACAAATTAGAGGATTATATAAAGGATAAGGATGCTTGGAAACATGCTGGTCCTGCTCCACAGGACAATCTAGTGTCTAGACAAAATCAAACTGGTTGCTAAGTAAATTCGGTAATAATTTATTATTTGTAAAATACTATTTTAACATGTTGAAATAACTTCTCACACATTGATTGATTTATTATTATTCACTTTTAGAATGTTTGTAAATATGTGAGCACCATGTACTTATGACATACTTAAGTTTACCTGCCATTTCTATATGTGTTCTTCTTTTCACCTTTTGTGGTGTAGTGTTTTTATTCTGGGTGCATCGTCTTCACATATAATGTTATAATTCATGTATATAAAACATTGTAAAACATTTTAAAAGAGTAATGGTGGAGTTTCTTGCCCATTCTTCTCCACACGAAACTACCTTTTGGAAGGGGTGACTAGAATCAATTCTATTTCTTGTTCATTTTGACGTTCAAAAGTGCCTTACTTATGCCTATTTGAAATAAATGATTTGACTTGACTCCTTGACTATCTTGTAATTATCAAGTACAAAGTACAAACATTATTTTATATTTTGATTTCATGAACAAATATAAACTAATGATACTTAATGACGAAAATACAATAATGATCAAAGAATGGTTTATAATTTTAAATTAAAATAAAATGATACATTTTTTCCATTGTTGGTTCCCTCAAACTTGACTTACAGAAATAAACAAACTTATTTCAGTGTTTACAGCCGGCCAGGCAGCCACACAAACCAGACTTTGAAGATAAACTAGAACCTGTGGAGCCAACAGACAATCCTCCAGAGGATGTTAAAACAGAAGGATCTCAAGGAGATGCAGTGAACAAGACATGTGCACCAGAACCCAGCAGTGCGCCGCTCACCACAGGTGGGCCAAGTGAGGTGGAGGACTCCTCTAGGAGTGAGCCGCCCGCCAAGCGGTTGAAGGTAGAAGGTGTGTGTGCGACCTGCCTCGGAGTGCTCCAGGAAGAAAATTGGGCTCAATGCTGGAACATGGTCAAAGAAATGCTGGATAAGAAAAGGTCAGTCATTACTATTTGGTTTGCTCAAAACTTAGTCTAAATTCTGTTGAAAAAGTAGTTGATAAAAACATGAACATTCTCATCAACGATCAGTTTCAACTTGATATCTCACTACTTCACTGACTTGTTGGTGTAGTGGTCGCAAGTGCTACTGCTGAGGATGAAGTCCCGAGTTGGATTCCCAGGTTGTTAAGAGTGTTAATTGGTTTGTCTGAAATTTCTCAGTTTGTTCCTGGTTGATGGCAATAGGCCCGAGCCTATTGAGTCCCATGTAATAGGGGCCGACCCCTATGCATAATGGACTAAACATAAAACACAAGACATATCTCGCGAGCACAGTAGCGTATCAAATTATTACGGTGATTTTGAAGAATAGTTTCGGGTTTAATATTCAAATAATGAAATACCATAGGAAGCTAAACTGTTGTTGAAAGCGACATTTGAGCAGAGCAAGAGGAGGCTGCTGGCGTTGACGGTGCCGTTTGTTGCAGCTACGAGTGCTCCACGTTCGCGTGCGCGCTGTCGGCGCCCATCGCCAGCGCGGTGCGCGAGCGGCTCGTGGCGCTGCACCTCAAGGACGCTTGCGCACTGTACGACGACGGTGAGCAACTGCAGTACAGGGAGCTGGGGGTAGTCTTACTGCATTCATCATACTATCTATACTGGATCAGTATTAATAACCATTTTTTCACTAATAGAAAGCTTAATTATCAGGAATTAACATAGGCTATAATTTATTTTCAAAAACTTAGAGATCCTTAAGAAAATTGTAATAATGTAGGTAACCCAAAGTAGCAAAATGTTCTCTTTAAAATTAATTATTTGGCGTGCGCCGAGAAAACTATTGAAGTTACATACAAATTATGTACTAAATGATAAAAGTTTAGATTTTTATGAAATTTTATATGCATATTCAGCAGGTCTGAGAATCGACTACTATCTATTTTTCATACCCCTAGGTAGGTAGGGTAGGTAGGGTAGGTCGTGTAGGTAGGGTAGGTAGGAAAGGTAGGTAGGTATCATAGTTAAGGCAGGAAGACGTCTGCTGGGTCAGCTAGTATTATTATATTATTATTATTATCTACGAAAAAATCCGCAAGGGAGTATATCTAACTATCATAGTTAATTCACAATAGCAGCTTTTTTGTTCTATTTCATTAGAACGCCGGTAGAACAAAATGTTCGTATTGAAACGTCACAGTTAACAATTAATCAATCGTGAATTGTTCCTGCAATTAAACTTTAATAAAATTTAAATATAAATAATATAAGATGGAGCTAAATCATTCGTTGTGGAAGTTATTAGGAGAGGCTTACTACAAGGTCAATGTTGGATCATGTCACTCCAAGTATTTGTCGTATATTACATTGCCTTTAAGATGATCAAAGTTTCATGCAAATACGCCCGATAGTTTATTGTCCGCGTTAGACATTACTCTATAAATTAATTAGGTACTTACACTATGTTATAAAAATAATAGTTTCACATTTTCACATATTAAATTATGGAGAAAATGGTCTAGTATACAATATTTTTTCAAAGAAATTGGACTATAAGTTTGGCCGTGATTTTCAATTTAAAATCATTATAAGTCGTATATGGACGGAAAGCTTCGATCATTATTGATCGAAGACGGAAAGTCATTTTTATTTGTGACATGGGTTCAGTGAAACATGATATTTAATTGTTAGTTTTAATTGTTTCTTATAACAAATGATTAGAATTTTATCTTGCAATTAACATGAGTAAATTTAATTTAATTAATTGCAATGTGCAACTAACAGATTAATTACAATTAAACTGATTTTAATTAAATAATTGCAATTACATTTTCTATCAATTACAAAGATAATTAAAATATTAATTGATTAATGCCCAACACTGCGGCGAATGCTACAAGCCCATCCACAGAACAGCGACACCCTGTGCAACATTGAGGACACATGATCGTCAAGAATGTTTAAACTCTTTTACCCCAGCTGGCCTGCCGCCAGTCGTATGTACCAACGTTCGAAGCAGCTAGTAAACAAAATAACTTCCAGTGCAAGGAAGCAAAGCCAATAGTTTTATTAACCGACTAAAAAACGGAGGAGGTTCTCAAGTCGACACGTATATTTTTTTTTATGTATGACCGCGCATAATTTTTTACAGAGTAGTAGTGTAGTGTTACCAACACGGAAATAAATTTCCGTGCGTACACGTAACACTGCGTTAGACAAATGGCTATGCTTTTGAACTAGTGAATACAGTTTAAATGCTCCTTGTTTCGATTTTTTGTATGTGTACCTTGCTAGTAGTAAAAATATTTCGATATAACCGAACTCTACGACTACGAAGTCGCGGGCAAGAGCTAGTACTTGTATGTAACTCAGGCGGAACGGCGTTGATTGCTTTGAGTGCGATGTATGCAATGTGGTTCCCGCGTAGCGTCGCTGACGCCGCTTAAGGAGGCATGGAAGTGGTCGTTCGGCGTGCAGCTGGCGCGGCACGTGGGCAAGGCGCTGGACTCGGGCGCCGTGTCGCCGCTGCTGGTCACGCTCAACATCGAGTATCCTGACGACGTGCAGGTGCGTGCCACATGTACAGTCAACAGCAAAAGTAGATAATCAAAATCAGAAACTCAATACTAGTGAACGGAGTTGGCGTCAGAACTGTGTGGCGTCGGAGTGATAAAAAAGTATATGATTGTAAATTATACCAAAAATTTAGTACTAGTACAGCTGTCATATATTCGTGATCAGTTTTAACTCCAAAAGTTATAAACACAATTCGCAACAGAACTAAGAAGTAAAAAAAAAATTCAAAACTAGTGAACAGTCCACGATTGTTACTTGGAAAGCTATAAAGATATTGATTATTGAGTACAGTTGAAATCAAAAATTAAATGATGAAACTGAGGCCCCGTAATCATGAAGCAAATAATTCTTATTTTAATTATCCCAGTAATTTTGTTTGTTATGTTTTACGGAAAAGCTGAATTTGATAAAGATTTGCATATTTAATAATATATGCCAAATTTCATCCAATTGAACCCCGAAAAAAGCATAATTGTTCATTAAAAATCATATAATTTAAAAACTTTACTATATTAATTGTTTTTTTTTTGTAACTTCTGTCAAATGTTCAAAAGTAGCTGATGTGATACAAAACGATAATTCAATAAATATTATTATCTTTGTATGTTCGCGAATTTATGTCAATGTTCAAAAGTAGCTATACAGTAGTGGCTACAGTATATTAAAAACGGAAGGTAGATTGATATTTTTATCTCTAGTCTAGTCTATTGACACTGCTTGCAATGTTCTAAAGTAGCGGATGCGATACAAAATCATAACTGTAGCCGACTGGGCAAAAGCAATTATTGAGTATCACATCAGCTACTTTTGAACATTTGACAGAAGTTACAAAAAAAAAACAAGGCATCAGTGTCATTCCGTCTGGTCTCTTCCCATCGTCGCGTGCCAAGCCCTTAGGTTCTAAAACAGCTGACACCTCGGCGGTGACAAGAGCACGACGGATGATGTCATTGATGCTGGCGTGCCGTGCTAACCGGCCTGCACTCTTACTGCAGGATAGGCCATGGTGTCCGAGGCAGTCGACATCTTCACCGCATTGGCAGCGATGCGGAGCCACGCAAGGAGCGCCTAGACGCAGACAGGTAGCGACCCGGAAGGTGGTGTCACACAGCATGGTACCTATGTTGGGTGACGGTAGTGCCTGAAGCGAAAGGCCCGACTCCCACTCACCCACAGCCAGCAGGCGGGCACGCTCAGCAGTATTGGTGGACGTATTAATAAGATTATTCCGTACCAACCTGCAAACTCAATACTCAATATCTTTATTGCTTTCCAAGTAACAATCGTGGATTGTTCACTAGTTTTGAAAAAATTTTTTACTTCTTAGTTCTGATGCGAATTTTGTTAATAACTTTTGGAGTTAAAACTGACCACGAATATATGACAGCTGTACTAGTACTAAATGTTTGGTATAATTTACAATCATATACTTTTGAATCACTCCGACGCCACACAGTTCTGACGCGAACTCCGTTCACTAGTATTGAGTTTCTGATTTTGATCATATACTTTTGCTGTTGACTGTACAAGTGATATCTAAACAACATTAATTATATCATAAAACAAAAATCATAATTTTATTGTAGTTACTTGAAATTACAGGTTTTTGCTAAAGTTTTCAGACGTAGGTAATGGGTATTGATATTTAAACATGATGAAACCAAAAGTCCGTGAGCCAAGTGCTAATTTGGTTGATTATTTCTTCTCAAACCATAATTGGTGTGACGCGTCAGGGGACTACAGCTTACGATACCCTGATGCATTACACTACTTATCGCTTGAGAGGAACTTGGTCATATACATCTGTTACTGGCTCACGGACTACAAGATAAATAATTCAGCGGAGTTTCTCCAACTAATATACACTCGCGGTCTACACTTCATTGGATCAGTACGAAAAACTAAAATTACTCTTAAAATAATAGAGCTAGCGGCATGAATGAAACTGCATGCTGAGATGAATTGCCAGTTACTAAAAACACACCAAACGTTGGAAACATTATTAGTTAACCTAAAAAACAAACCGCGTGCGTGCAGGAGCTGGAGGTGCTGAAGGCGCTGTCTCCGGGTCTGTTCAGCGCGCGGCGGGCGGCGGGGCGGCGCTTCGGCGTGGAGTTCACGCGCCGCTCCGTGGAGCAGGCGCTGGCGGGCGCCACGCTGGCGGCGCTGCGCCGCGCCGGCCTGCGGGCCGCGCCGCCCGTGCGCGCGCGCCCCGCCTGCGTCAGCGTCGTGTGCGCGCATGCGCCGCTCTACCTGGGCGGCAGGTACCAGTAATGTATCTATAGTTCACGCGCCGCTCCGTGGAGCAGGCGCTGGCGGGCGCCACGCTGGCGGCGCTGCGCCGCGCCGGCCTGCGGGCCGCGCCGCCCGTGCGCGCGCGCCCCGCCTGCGTCAGCGTCGTGTGCGCGCATGCGCCGCTCTACCTGGGCGGCAGGTACCAGTAATGTATCTATAGTTCACGCGCCGCTCCGTGGAGCAGGCGCTGGCGGGCGCCACGCTGGCGGCGCTGCGCCGCGCCGGCCTGCGGGCCGCGCCGCCCGTGCGCGCGCGCCCCGCCTGCGTCAGCGTCGTGTGCGCGCATGCGCCGCTCTACCTGGGCGGCAGGTACCAGTAATGTATCTATAGACCACTGCAACCCAACAAAAAACGGTTTCATAAAAGTATATTTGGACCTGACTTTTCTGTAACAATCTCACAGTGAAAACTAAGGTGAACTGGTGAAGTGAGCTCTCCCTCCACCTAATGCTAGGGATTGACACTGTTGTCAGCTCTCTACATTCGTTTGAAGGGGAAGAGACAGTGAGTGAGAGCGTGTGCCGCAGGTACGTGAAGCTGAGCCGCGCGCTGCCGCAGACGCCCTGGCTGGTGGGCGGCGTGCGCATGATGCACTCGTCCGTGCAGGAGATCATCTGCCAGCCCATCGCCGCGCTCTACCGGTGAGCCGCGCACGCGTTACTGGCGCTAGACGGTACTAATGTACCAATACATTGATTAGCAAAAAAAACATTTTATCGCACAAAAGCGTGCGGTGCCTGAGATCAATATCGTTTTAATATTTTATTGAGTATTGCAGCCCACGCTCTGTACACTAAATTGTTTTTTTAGTTTTAGTTAATCAATCTATTATTATTTGACCTTAACTTATTGAAGATAATTTTCTAAGTTTTAGTTTGGTTTTAAAATATTTTAATATTCGAGGAAAAATCCTCCACTTTAATTTTGATCTTTGGACAGTAATATCAAGTGTGCGTAATGCACAGCCGTATCTGTCCGTCGGCTCAGTGAGCGCGTGTGTGCAGGCTGGGCGTGGAGGACGCGGAGCACCGGCTCAAGTTCATGTCGGCGGGCCGCGAGGACGTGGACGTGCGCTGCCTCGGCGACGGGCGGCCCTTCGCCATCGAGGTACTGCGCATGCTAGCAGCAGTGGCAAGTCAGCTGGTTTATTCTGTACAAATCTTCCCGTAAAACTTAGGTGAACTGTCATACCACCTGGTGCTAGTGACTGCACTTTTGCCAGCTCAGTTCAGCTAAGTTTTCACGATGAGATTGTTACGAAATAGATCGAACCAATCAGCAGGCACGGTCGTGCACACCGCTGACTCACCACTAACTAACTGCTGTGTTCCACACAATTTTCGCGACAAGAACCGAATTGTTTAATCTCATCATTGACTATGATGTAATCAAGTAGTAATAATGACGAAATAATAATTTTGTAACATTATGTGTACGATTGTATAATTTACTTATTAATTATCAGTAAAACTAGTAACATATAAATTTAATTTAATCTGAAATGTACAATAATGCTTGTAACATGTAGTCACTCTGGGTGAAATGTATGTACAGTCACGGACTTTAATTGAGGAGCCACTTACTAACTTTTCAATTTTGCAGTTCTATAGATTCACGAGATTACACGAGTTTACACGATTAGACACGAACTGAAACCGCATGCTCGCAAATAAGATGACAAATGACTATTTGTGATTGATTGATTTATATTTAATCGGTAACATTGCGTGCTAGTTTTAGTGAACATTTCTATAAATGAAAAGTGGAGATGTGTCGCAGATCACGGACCCGACCCGGACGCCGACCGAAGCGGAGCTGAGCGAGCTCTGCGAGCAGATCTCTGCGAGCGGCCACGTGCGCGTGTCCCGCCTGGTGCCCGTGTCCCGGTGAGTGGCCTGCCCGCGGCGTGCTCGCCTTGTGGCCGTCTGTGTAACTCGCGTCGTCGCACTTGCAGGGACGACCTCGCGCAGCTGAAGAAGGGTGAAGAAACCAAGTGCAAGACGTACGAGCTGCTCTGCATCAAACTGTCGCATGCCGGCGATGATGAGCTCACGGTGAGTGACGTCACACGCTCGTGTGCGGCCATCGACATTTTCAAAAATACATAATACTTTTGTTTTCTTGATTCCCATGCGTTGTTGCCTATAGGCTTTGTGGGGTGCTTAGTTGTTGTTTTGTTGTTGTTGTCGTACAGTGGCGACCAAAATTGCATTGCCCATCGTAAAACGAAATAGCGTAACGGATAGTTTCACTTACCACCTTTCAAGACGACTTTAAAAGCATCAACTTCGTCGTCAACAAGTGATTGTCTATACTAATATTATAAAGAGGAAAACTTTGTTTGTTTGGCTGTAATGAATAGGCTCAAAAACTACTGGACCGATTTTAAAAATTCTTTCACCGTTGGCAAGCTTAGTTTTCTAGGAGTAACATAGGCTACTTTTTATCCCGGGAAAAATAACGGGTCCCACGGGAAAGACCACGGGAGCGAAGCCGCGGGCAAAGTGCTAGTACTTCATAATTTCGAACTTCTCACAAGAGTCAAGATGGCCTATCGATGCATGAATCAGTGAGCCGTATGTTCAAACTTACAAAGTTAAAAGTAAGTACAAATTAGTTTTTGAAGTAGTTGTGTTGTTGTGTTGAGTAGTAGTTGTAGTAAGTTCAAGTTTGTATTCGATTGGAAGTAATGGGACAGAAATATAATATTCAAAGTCAGAAAGGTAGATCAAAGAGAACTAAATGAACAAATTAGATTTCTGTGAGGTTGCCGTGACGGTTGGTTGTAGTTGTTTGTTCGTGACGTGCGCTGTATTATATTCAACATGCACGCAAATATTCATATTGAGGCGAAAGCGGCTGTTATTGCGCTGCATTAAAGTGGTCCAAATAGAACATACAAATCTGATGAACCCGGAGTGCATGTGAGTATTATAATATGTTTATGAATTGTACCTTAAACTTTTTCGATTCGTAATTTATACCTACGATTATTTGATAACTTATGGATTAATTCTTTTATTGTTTTGAAATCGAGAAATTATAAAATTGAACTAAAATATAAATAATTAGTGTTTATTGTTGGATTTAGAAATGCAGACTTCAATATTTTAAGATTATAATATTTTTATCTATAATATAAAAATGAATCGCAAAATGTGTTGCTAAGCGCATAACTCAACAACGCCTGGACCAATTTGGCCAATTCTTTTTTTTAAATGTTCGTTGAAGTTCAAAGATGGTTTTTTACGGCGAGAAAAATTCGAATAATTGCCGGAAAAACCCTAAAAACAGCCCTTTTCTTTTTCCCATACAAACGTTTTCTAACTAAAACGAGCTTTATTGCTATTGTATAAAGTTCATATTGAATTACAAGCAGTCACTGTTGGAACAATGTTTGTAGGTAGGGTAGGAAGGTAAGGTAGGGTAGGTAGGTAGGGTAGGTAGGATAGGTAGGGTAGGTAGGGTAGGTAGGTAGGTAGGTAGGGTAGGTAGGTAGGTAGGTGGGGTAGGAAGGGTAGGTAGGTAGGATAGATAGGGTAGGTAGGGTAGGTAGGTAGGTAGGTGGGGTAGGAAGGGTAGGTAGGGTAGGTAGGTAGGATAGGTAGGGTAGGTACGTAGGGTAGGTAGGTAGGGTAGGTAGGATAGGTAGGGTAGGTAGGATAGGTAGGGTAGGTAAGGTAGGGTAGGTAGGTAGGGTAGGGTAGGTAGGTAGGGTAGGTAGGTTGGGTAGGTAGGTAGGTAGGAGGGGTAGGAAGGGTAGGTAGGTAGGGTAGGTAGGATAGGTAGGGTAGGTAAGGTAGGGTAGGTAGGTAGGGTAGGTAGGTAGGGTAGGTAGGTTGGATAGGTAGGTAGGATGGTAGGATAGGTAAGGTAGGTATCATAGTTAAGACAGGACAACGTCTGTCGGGTCAGCTAGTATTATATAAAAATAAGTATTAGTATTTTGTTACAGCTGCCTAATATTATTATCCTGTTTTGTTGTTTTAGAGGAATTATTTACCAAGCTGATGAGTTGACACTATTGACTTTTGTTCACCGGGCGAGCACGGGGCGCGAGTGGTTTCGCAATCACCCGGAGATAAATGTTGTTCCATAGCCAGCGCGATCACCCGGTCTCAACCTCTCAACCCCGATAGAACATGTATGGAGTGTGATGCTGCAGAGGTGGGAGTCACGGGATGAGAGGTTAAATATGCCGTAATATTGTAGGGTAATACTAGATGTTTCGATTTTAATAATAAGACCGCCGTGTCCTCTTAGAGGCGATTGGCGGCGAACTCTCGCGCCCGGCCCTGGTGCAAGCCATGGTCCGGAGCCAGAGGGATTGGGAGGCAGTCACCTCCTTCTGCGAAGCAGTCATGCTCGCGATAGAGGTGGCGAGATGGGAGAGGGAAAGGTCCTCCCGGCCCAGCCGCCGCGGAACACGCCCCGGGCGTCGGCAGCCACGTGACGACTCCCGGCCACCGTAGGCCCGGGCCTGCGGGCGGTGAGTAATGGCTAGCTAACCGTTTGAAAAAAAAAAAAAAAAAGGGTTGTTAGGATATAAAAATTGTCGACAGAAATTATTGATGTTTCTTAATATTATCGATGTTAATGTAACATATAATTGGGTTAAATTTAATTATAAACGTTACTAAATTAAACGAATATTTTAAATAAATATAAAATACATTTATTCTCTTAAAGAAGTACGCCTTCAAGAACAGAAAAATACCAGTACCTACTGGTTTGGAATGGGCAACTAGCTTCATCTGTCTGACTGACCGACCTCTTGTCAATTCAAAAGTGCCTGTAATTGGTTTATTTGAAATAAATCCTTTGAGTTTGAGTTTTTGAGTTCACGTAAGCGAATCACAAACTCACGACTTTGACTGTTAAAAACAATTTTCTTTGTTCCCTTTTGCACGATGCCAACAAAAAACAACAATAATAACAAAAGATAACAAAACTCATCAAATTTACAGCAATAGTTACAAAAACAAAGTAATGAGAACGGAATACACGTAGCGTATAGAAGGCGTTGGCACTCGTACTGAGGAGAATGGAGGTTCATTAATATATCAACTATTATATTTATACTAAAATATCGATATTTTATACTGTGTGGTCACGACGATTCATCACCCATCACTAATTAGGTTAGAATGCCCATAAAGTATGACATTGACGGGTCTATCTGTACCACTAAGAAATGCAGGACTTTATAGGCGTGATTTTACTGACAGCTGTCGCAGAGATCATGCTATATTTTATGAACTATAGGTGTATGTCTGTCAGTGAGAGTGAGAGAGAAATTATTCTTTACGTAAGTGAATGTGGTACGTATGTCGTTCCATGCATTAGTTCAGGGGTATCAATAAGCGTTCTGTTGCATTGAAATGAAATGCCTTGAAGCCACGAGAACACTTTCTTTTTGCACTTTACCCTGGAAAGAGGATAGATCATCATCGTTTTGTTCATATTATTATATAAATACGAACCCAGAAAACCATAAAAATGATGTGCCAGACTGGTTCTATATTGCGTTGTCGCACAGACAGTTGTTTTTCTCTTTTTCCCTGAAAATGTTTTAGGGTCGTAGGAGGTTCAGCATGCTATTTTGTAAGTCACTATAATAAAAAGTTGGCGAACAGTCAATACCTTACAGCGTTTATACAAGTTACCGCTATCCCAGAACATAAAGGGCTAGGGAAGGAACTTGGATGAAATTTATTCAGTAAGAGTCTGACACTCCCTTCCGCTCCACCCAGAGCGGGAGAAGTCATTAGATGATTTCCCAGCCTTAAAAAAAAAGCGTGTCGCGGCGGCTTCGCGGAAAGGGTAATTTGAAAAAAAAAGACCTAGCTGCTATCAGCACCTGTTACATTTTCGTGAATTTTAACAATGGTATGGTAAGAACAGGTCGCCACTATGACGCGTATTCTAAGTGAAACTGAGATATAATGGTATTTAGCGTAGTGCGGGGACCGTTCACTAGTGTGTGTTATCTGTGGAATGTTGAGAAATTACTCATACACGCACCCGCACTGTCCGTATAGCAGATAATAAAAATAAAAACATTTAAATTAATTTCACTTGTGACAGTATAAATTAAAGCCTTGTATACATTTTGAGCTGGATACCCCGGATGACTGTCGTCAGGCCAACGGCGACTCGGGCGTGGCGGTGACGGCGGGCGACATCGCGCGTATCAACGCGTACCGCAACACGCCGGCGCACGACGCGGCGCGCGTGCTGCTGCGCCAGCGCACGCCCATCCGCGTGCTGCACCGCCGCCCGCTGCTCACGCGCACGCGCCGCATCCTCGACCTCAGCGCGCGCGCCGTGCCGGGTACTTACTTATCATTCTATTCTACCTTATATTTAAGACAGCAATACAGGTCTATATTTCACAACATGATATAATAATAACCAGCGCTTCGCCCGCGACTTAGTCTACGGAGATATTTATTGTTTACCCCCTGTCACCCACTTAGGGGTAAATTTTCTAAAAACCCTGATACACATTATTCTTTATTTTCGGGTTTAGGTATAAATACTGAGTTACGAGTTAATTGGACCGCGCGGTAAAATTCTTCCATAAGAATAAGAAATTTTATTTGCATAACACTAACTTTTACATCCCCAAAACTTACTTTTATAAGTATGTGTGCCAAGTTTTAAGTTTATTAACTCAAGGAATAAGAACTTGCATACAAACTGTGGCTCTGTGCTCACAGCCCACATGAGTGTCAGTCTCTCCCCCAGAGCACCCCGCGCTGCTGGTGGTGCGCGTGCGCACGGAGGCGGGCACGTACGTGAAGGAGTGGGCGCACGGCGAGCTGGGCCGCACGCGCCCGCGCCTGGCCGACGCGCTGGGCGCGCGGGCCGACATCCTGGCGCTCGACGTGGCCGCGGTGGAGCTGGACTGGCCGCGCGCCTGACGTGTGCTCGCCTGTACGAGTGGAAGCTCGAAGCATCGCATCATATAACAATAAAAAAATCAGCAAAGTAATCGTTTGTTTTTAATGGTACCTCACCCGCCACCGGAGATGAGCCACAATTCTTGGAAAGAGTTCATCCTCACGATATACCCTATGTATGTGAATTGCGGTTGGTGCGTACCTTATCGTTTGTTGTTTATAAGCCTCCAAGGAGAAACGCAGTTAAGGTTGATGTTCCAGGGTAGCCCGCGAAATTCAAATTTTCTTAAGTTTTTTGCAATTTGCAGGCCAGTGATAGGTTGTATGTTGATGAACATTTGATTCGCGGCTGTAAGACGTATGTAGTTACAGAATTATAAAAGGTGTAAAAATGATTTTTTACAAGGTCAAAGTCATTCCGGAACCTTTATGAGCTCGGAGGGTTGTATTAATGATTTTGATGATTATAATTCTGTAACTACATACGTCTTACAGCCGCGAATCAAATGTTCATCAACATACAACCTATCACTGGCCTGCAAATTGCAAAAAACTTAAGAAAATTTGAATTTCGTATTAAATAATTTGAAATTCTGTAAATACATACGTCTTACAGCCGCGAATCAAATGTTCATCAACATACAACCTATCACTGGCCTGCAAATTGCAAAAAACTTAAGAAAATTTAAATTTCGCGGGCTGGTTGGAGGATTCACCTTAACTATATTAAAGTATCTATCTTGATTTAGGCTAAAAAGTTGAAACGCCCTGGAAAAAATCTTAGGTTGTTTAAAAGAGTTCTCTTGCCCGTTCTTCTCCATAGGTACCTACTGCTTTGGAATGGGCAACTAGCTTCATCTCTCTGACTGACCGACACCTTGACAATTCAAAAGTGCCTTTAATTAGTTTATTTGAAATAAATACTTTGAGTTTGAGGTATTGTAGCTATCCAGTTTTACTCAAGTAAAACATACAAAATTAACGAATTGAGACTGTAAATTTCCTCCTTTGCTCTTGTTAGTGTACTCCATTATTTTTATAAATTATTTATTCCTTTTGTGCCTTCTTTGCTACAAGCCAAACAGACAAGATGTTATATTAGTTTAACAAATTAGTAAATTTTTATTTTATTTTCTCTTCTCACTCTTGTGTCGGCCTTTTAAGTGCATTACTTTTAAAAAGGTCCTTTTGCAGTCGCATTTTAATTATTTTATTAAACTAATAATTAATTTTAGCGATACTGAGAGGTGAATAATTAGTTTTCACGCATCTCGCGTAGTACACAGCAAAAGTGTGACTGTGTGCGTGAAAATGTGTGCACGTGTTGGATTTTTTGATTTGTAGAAGCAGAGCTTACGTGGTAAACCGTCCAAATTTAGAACCCATACAAGCACCGGTTAGTTGTTGATTCCAGGAGGTCGACTTTTTTGATTAATTAATTCATTCTAATTGGTTCGTACTAGTTCGGAATTGTTCGTAATTTCGTAACGGAATAAATTTGCAATGTTTTTTCCTTTTTTCGCCATATTGTTTTTCTTGAGTGTCGTGTAGATTAATTTTAAAATGGAAAATTATACCTTTGAGATCTGTGCTGGCGAAGTGTGTCTAAATAAATTAAAATCGGCCGCGTTTTCAACGTTATCTTTTGAGGAAAAAGTTCGTCGATTTGATTTACAAATATTAGGAAGTGTTGCAGTAGTCATATAGCAAGGACATGATTGCTGTTTTATTAATGTATTATTTTCATCCAAAATTTGCCCTAAACTTTTATTTTTATATGTAAGTATTCTATATTATTAAATTCCGATTAATTTTAATTTTTAAGTGACATTGATTTTGACATTGTATAATTTATAATTTGTTGACATTGTATTTATTACTAGCTTCTGACCGCGACTTCATCCGCAGAAAATTTCTTGTTTTAACATTAGGAGTAAGTCGAAAAAATACTTTTTTAAAACATAAAACGAAATATAAAAGTTAACATACAATGATAGGAATATGGTGTCGCGGACTTTTTTGTAGAAATAATTAAGGCGAACCGGGTTGCCATACATTGCTTTCAATTTTAAACAACTGTTTAGGCAGCGCATGCAAATAATTCTGTTTTCGGAGGTATTTCTTTCCGACTTGCTAGACGAAAATTGCGATAGCTCGGCTAATATGTATGATATAAATATAATTTATAGCTTAAAGCACTCAGGAATAATGTAGCTTTCTATCAGTGAAAACATTTTTGAAATTGGATCATTAGTTCCGGAGATTACCCCCTACATACAAACTTACAAAGTTTACCTCTTTATAATATTAGTATAGATTATATTGTGTTTTGTATTTATCTCGTGTGTCGTAATTTGTGATTTTTTAATATGGGAGAATCCGAAATAAATGGATTTCATTTGATTTATTTATTTATTAAGTATTTTTTTCTGCCACTGCTAATTATCACGATTCATGAGATACAGCCTGGTGACAGATAATAATTAATAATAATAATTTATTTCAAAATAAACGTTTACAAAAAGTGTACATGTAGCCAACAGTAATAAGTTTTCCATACAATTAAAGTGCCTAAAACTAAAACTAAGATTTTATTATAGTTGCAAGTAATGGTTGTTCGGAATTGCAATTGTAGCAACCAGCCCGATCTAGGTTAATTTAAACCTGTGTTTCAGGCCATCACTTTACAATCCAACTACTTTGGTCTAGTACAATTTAAAGTTAAGCTGTATAAAAATCACTCCATAGTATAAAACAAAGTCGCTATTTTTGTCTGTTTGTCTGTATGCTTAAATCTTTAAAACTACGCAACGGATTTTGATGCGGTTTTTTTTTAATAGATAGAGTGATTCAAGAGGAAGGTTTATATGTATAATTTGTCGACATATTTTGCGGGCGAAGCCGCGGGCGGAAGCTAGTAAAGAATATTATAAGAACTAGGAGAAAAAGCTTAATGGTACCTTTATATCTAACACTAAGCCTATGTAATTTTACAAAAATAAACACTTACGCGGGATCATAATCATCATGCCAAAATTTCTAGAAGTTTTTCTGTGTCTGTGTAATTTAGTGTCTCTAAATATTCGGATAACATTTCACTACATTTTTTATACCTTACACTATAGAAACTTAGTACCTTGTTGAGCTTATTATATAGAAAAGGTCCCAAGAACAGATAGAAACGATTAGCAAACGCATGTCTAGTATGAGGCATAATGCAAACTAAGTCCTTCCTTCTCTTGTCAGAAGGAACAGGGTCAAAAGGAAGTGCAGTGTGCTGGAGTAGTACTATATTTAAAATAAATAATTGCCGTACTGTAAGCACCTTACATGCTGTGTAAAGTTGATGCGTAGGAAATCTAAAAGGGCGAAAGGTAGCAACCTTTAGAATAGCTCTTTGAGCACGCTCTAATGGGAGTAAAATTGTTTTAGCCGCACCACCCCAAGAAGTTACGCAATATGTAAGAATGGATTGACACAAAGCTAAATAGACCTGTTTTATCAATTTAAAGTCGGCTACGTTCCGTAAATTCTTAAAAACATCTATTAATTTTCGCACTCTCGTACACAGTAAATCGATATGTTTACGGAAATTTAGATTTGTGCCAATGGTGACACCTAGATATTTTAAATGGTCAGCTTTAGCTAAAGCGGGGCAAGAACATGCGATGTCAGCATACGTGCAACAATTATGTGCGCGAATGTTAAGATTAGTAAGCGGTATGTTAGTATTTCTCATTGTAAATAAAATGTAATTGGTTTTATCTGCATTTAATGTTAGGAGATTATTACGGAGCCAATTAGACACAATGTTAAAACCATTTTGAGCATATTCATAGACCTCAACTCTAGATTTAGCTGAAAATAATAGAGCGGTGTCATCTGCATAAGACATTATAACACCATTCTGGAGTGACAGGCTGCATAGCTCATTAATATAGATTAAAAATAAAGTAGGGCCCAAAATGCTACCTTGTGGAATGCCAAAATTACTATTTTTTAGTTCAGAGCTTGTATACTGACCAATTTTAACACATTGATGACGATTGCTAAGATAATCAGAAAATAGTAGAAGTTGTTCTCCTCTTATCCCAAGTGTTTCAAGCTTGTGCAAAAGTAAAGTACAAGAAATAGTGTCGAAAGCTTTGGCAAGGTCTAGAAAGATCCCAATCGTGTGCATACCATTATCTAGGTTGGTAGTAACATAGTTAGTCAATTCGTGGACCGCTTGGCTAGTTGATCTTTTGGCCCTAAAACCAAATTGACTGTCTGAAAGTAGTCTGTTATCTTCTAGATATTTTATCAATCTACTGTTTATAATTTTTTCTAAAATTTTTGAGATCCCTGTTAACACTGAAATGGGTCTGTAGTTATTCGCACAGTTTTTGTCTCCAGATTTAAATACAGGTGTGACCACAGCCTTTTTAAGCAATTTTGGGAATATTCCTTTAGATAAGCATAGTTGAAAAATGTGGGTTAGAGGAGGTGCAAGTAGGTATTTAAATCGTTTAAGAATATTATTAGGTATGTCATCCCACCCGGTGGCACAAACATCCTTTAACCCGTTTATCGTTCCGACTACTTCGTTAACGTCGGTATCTAATAAAACAAAAGAATTTAGTGTAGAAGATGTCATGGTCGGGTGTTGTTGGGAAATAATACTTGAGTTTACTGATTCTTCGGCCAAGTTTTTACCAACGTTAACAAAATAGTGGTTTACTTTATTGATTGCTTCGAATGGGTTTATCTCTGTTGACAGTACCTATATCAAGCGAAGGTTCGGGATTTCTTGATCTAAATGTATAGAGTTTTAACAAATTTCCATACAAGTTTGCTATTTTTCCCTGCCTTCTGTAATTCATTTTTATCATATTGATTTTTTAGTTTTTTCAAAAGATTATTACAGAAGTTCCGATATCTTTTATAAGTAACAGAGAGTACTTCGTCATCAGGAGCAAGTCTTAATTTTAGGTGAAGTTTGTCTCTATGCCTTATACAGCGAACGAGACCGGGTGTGATCCAGGGTTTGATACAACTATACTTTCTAGGCATTGTTTTAGTGAACGTATTTTGCTTTAGTGCAGATTGTAGCAAGTTTATAAAATACTTTAAAGAACTATTTGCATCGTCAGAATTATAAACAGGGTCAAAATTAATACCGCGTAACTATGTCCTTTTCAAGATTTGTCATATTGACTTTAGTGTAGCTACGCATGCAGTTTTTTCTAGGTGAACTTAATTGTAATGTTAGTAAAACAGCTTGATGATTGGTAAGCGTAGAATTTGTAACCAATGTTTTCGATGGGTTTTTTGATTTTAGAATGATATGGTCTAAGCATGAGCCGCTCTGATGCGTGGGGTAATAGTGAGCTGGTAGAAGTCCATGAAATGAGCAAATATTTAGATAATTATGTACATGGGTATCTGTTTTCCCGGAAGCAATGTTAATGTTAATATCGCCCAACAGTATTATGTTTTTAAAAGATGTTATGTTTTTTAAGTTAGTATCGAGTGAGTCTAAAAATCTGTCCATATTTTGAGACGGAGGCTTGACGGAGGCCTATAAATCGCCACGACTACCGTGTCAGGAATAATTTTAATTATTAAACAATTACTGTCGAGGAACACAGGTTCTTTTTTTTCTGTTCTTAAATTATTTTTGATATAAACTACTACTCCATCGTTCTGGTTTATGTTTTTGTCAGTTTTGCACGAATAATATCTAACCGTCAAGAGATGGTACGTTGGCCGTCTGTTTTGACAACCAACATTCTGTTAAGACCATAATATCACAGTTTATGTCTAGATTCTGTAATAACACTTCAAAATCATTAATGTTTCGGTTTATGCCCTTTGCCCACAAAACTTTAACCTTGCTCACACATAATATTCGCATATTATGTGTGAGCAAGTTTAAAGTTTTGTTACCAGAAGGAAGAAGGTGTTTACAATCCTCAACATTACAGATTTTAGACTCTGACACAGAAAAACTATCTAGATCGCAAATTAGATGATTTGTCATGACAATTACAAAAGAAGCGGAAATAAATACAAGCTACCTGTTTATCTGCTAACTAAATAAAGAGTTAAGTGGCGCTCTTAGGCACCTTCATAGTCTATTGAGTTGATATAGTTCATTTCTGCATGTTTACGGGCTGGGCAACCTACATCACCAGTTGGATGGTCACATTTCCTCTTGAAGCGCTTGCACGTCGCGCATTGAGGGGGAGACGCTTTGCTGCTGCAGTCCTTGAAGGAGTGTCCACTCTCTCCACAGTGGTTGCAAGTAGGACTAGTTTCCCGGCAAAACTTGGCTGCGTGTCCGAACTGCTGGCAATTGAAGCACCTGGTGACTATCGTGAAATCTCTCACAGGGCATGATGTCCAATTTATAAAAATTCGGCTCTGATTGATTATCACTTTTCTTAAGCTAGCAGGTAGTTCCAAGATGTAGTTACACGTAGGAAGATCTTTCTTACCCGATTTATGGCTTAATTTGATGCACTCAAGGAAGGACTCACGAGTTATATGCGGCAATTTGTCTGATAGGTTCTGCTCGTAAATACAGTCAAATACCTCTTTTCCAGTAAGGGTTACGGGGACACCAATGACAGCGATCCTAGGGCGGCGTTTGGAAGGTTCTTGTATTGTAAGGCCCAATGAAACCAGTTTTTCTGAGTTCTTGAGTTTATCAATATCGCCTTTATTTTCCGTGCTTATCAGAACGCCCCCATTTTTCACTCTTTTCAGGCCACGGACATGAAGCTTAAGCTGCTCTGGGGAGATGATCTTTTGGACAAGAGACTTGGTGTCGTCACTTGTTTGGGTCTTATCGCTGGGATAGATGGCAACTGATCTCAAGTTAGCAAGACGGACAAAGTTATCGGTGCCTTTCTTCACCATGCTAGCATAAGAAGTATTTTCGGATGGACTTAACTTAGCCTCTACGACCTCGCGGAATTGCTGGAGAGAGTTCACAACGTTCTGGTGAGCCTGAAGGTGCTGGATTGTGGTGTAGGCCTGGATCGTTTTTGACTTCAAAGATTGGTATAAAACGGCCATCTGAGATGTCCCACTGGAGACCTTCCGGCAGAGAGTGCTGACACGAAGCTTCTGGTCCGAGTTCATTTTCCCATCACCGACAATAGTGCAGACTTCATTCAGAAGCCCATCTATAGATCCTAGCCACTTCTGGATCTCCGACGTACTGATGTCTTCTTTAACTTTATACTGACGGAGCAATATTTATATTTAATAATCGTAATAGTTTATATCATAATTATACAAATACAGCACACGTCCGCTTAGTCTCGCGTCTCGTAAAGCGATCGAGATGGACAGACGGACGGACGGACAGCGATGTCTAAGTAATTCTTCTTCTTTTCGTGTGGTTAGTGACTAACCTGGTGTCAGAGTTTTATGCTGCCCACGGGCCTCTGACTTAGCTTCACTTGCTGTTGAGAAATATCTCTGTCATGCTAGTTTCCTCACGATGTTTTTCTTCACAGATTTTAAGAAGCGAAAACTCAACGTAGGTAATTCAAGCAAATACAGTTTTAATATTTATTATTATTTGCATAATCAAAATAGAATAGTTTTGATTGTTATTTTTACCTATTCATAATGCATGATTTAAATAATAAATTATAAATTAACATCAATAACAGGGATCAGATATGGTATTAATGCCCTGAAAAATAAACATAATATTGTATGTAGGTATGTATATTATAGACAGTTCCAGTTAATGACTAAAAATAAGATCCAAATATTAATTTACAATAATAAATGTTTTTCATAACTTTCTGTAAAAATTAATTGACAAAAATAATCTCTGGACTTTCAAACCTTGCTACGACACGCTACTTCGGCTGTTATTGTTTATTGCTTCTTGCAGGACGTAAGTTTGATCTAAGGTACTCGTCGCGTACTGACGGACTTGCTTTTTCAAGATCCTGTCCTGTGATTGGAGTCAGTTGCTTATGAATTGGATCGTGTTCTCGTAGACAAGCGTTCGTTTACATTATGTTAACATACGTAACCTCATCAAGTAGGTGCGTCATCTAAAGGATTCGGATGAGTTTATCGAGTTACGAAGAATCAGATTGATTGGATTAGCTATGTTGATATTAGTGAGTCGCGGTGTCTCCGGCGATTGACGCATTCCCGCGAGTTCAGACAACAAACAAGGCGAGCGCGTCACTTCCGGCAAGCATGGCGCAGGCCGCGCACTCTGATCTCCGCACTCGCCGCCAGACCGCTGCGACACACCATGGACGCCGCCACGCAGCTCGTGTGCCTACTGGTCGCAGTGACGCCGCTGGCGCAGGTAACTACCATTACCTACCTAGTGTGGCCAGGCGTCTGGCCCAATCAGACGGTGTCCGGCCTGGCCAGCTTTTGTTAGGCTTTTTAAATTTGACCGTCGCGCGCGCCAGTTTTATTATTATTTTAGTTAAATGTAAGATTTTATGGTAAAAAATCGTGTTATACGAAGACTAAAAAATAAGCCGCAGCTTTATATTACCCAAATGTCCGGCTAAACTGGCTGGTCTGTCCGGTTTTAAGACCTAAGCAAAGCCAGCCAGCCAACAACACAATAAGTAGTACCGTAGCGCGTAGTGCTGACCTGGTGCTGTGTTTGCAGGCGGCGGTGCCGGGCACATTCTTCTGGAAGCCGCGCATGGGGCTTGATATCGCTGTGCCGACGCGTGAGTTCTTTTTTTTGTGAATGGCATCTCGCAGGTCAGTCTATGAGGTTGCTGGTTGCTTAACCGGATGTGCCTGTGGAGGCTTAGGACTTCAAAACTTGAACAGAAAACACTAATATTTTATTTTAAGTTTGAAAATGACGGTTTTGTAACTTGTACAATATGTAGAACAGATAATTACCCCACAGCTATCGCGCTATAACGACAATGCTTAAGATCTTTACTTCTAGCAATATTTAGCATTTCTCTGCACTTTCAAAAATCAATGAGTAAATGTATGAAACTGACTAATCATCGAAGTTGTATAACTTGACTTAGAGACTCTAAGTCAAGTTATACAACTTCGATGATTAGTCAGTTTAGATTACTCTAAGTTAGAGTAACCCTACAACTATTGCCCTATTAACTATTGCTCCAAATGGCTCAAGTTCTAACCGTACGTGCCACTTTTTTTTTGCTAGCCGAACTTTCAGAAAAGGCCCAAAAAATTCTGGAGCCTGAATGTTCTCCTTTCCTTGACTTTTTGACCTGTATGTTTTCGCACATAGAAATAATATACTTATATATTATACAAGAGGTTACAACTTGGATTGCCTAACAGATTTCCCGCGGACCGTAATCAAGCCGACGTGGCGTAACGTTGCCGATGGGTACGTGGTGATTATCGACGGCTACCAGGTGGGCCTCACCATTGCGGCGTTGGCCAGCTACATGGAGGACGTGCGCGAGGCCTTCCCGCACCTGCACCCCGGCATGGCGCACTACTACACCAACATGTACCGCTGGGCCGTGCGCTACCTCAGTCTGTGAGTTGACGTGTATCACATCCATCCTCTACTGCACCAACACGAACAGCCGCACGCTGGGCCGTGCGTCACCTCAGTCTGTGAGCTGACGAGTATCACATCCATCCTCTACTGCACCAACACGAACAGCCGCACGCTGGGCCGTGCGTCACCTCAGTCTGTGAGCTGACGAGTATCACATCCATCCTCTACTGCACCAACACGAACAGCCGCACGCTGGGCCGTGCGTCACCTCAGTCTGTGAGTTGACGTGTATCACATCCATCCTCTACTGCACCAACACGAACAGCCGCACGCTGGGCCGTGCGTCACCTCAGTCTGTGAGCTGACGAGTATCACATCCATCCTCTACTGCACCAACACGAACAGCCGCACGCTGGGCCGTGCGTCACCTCAGTCTGTGAGTTGACGTGTATCACATCCATCCTCTACTGCACCAACACGAACAGCCGCACGCTGGGCCGTGCGTCACCTCAGTCTATGAGCTGACGAGTATCACATCCATCCTCTACTGCACCAACACGAACAGCCGCACGCTGGGCCGTGCGTCACCTCAGTCTGTGAGCTGACGAGTATCACATCCATCCTCTACTGCACCAACACGAACAGCCGCACGCTGGGCCGTGCGTCACCTCAGTCTGTGAGCTGACGAGTATCACATCCATCCTCTACTGCACCAACACGAACAGCCGCACGCTGGGCCGTGCGTCACCTCAGTCTGTGAGTTGACGTGTATCACATCCATCCTCTACTGCACCAACACGAACAGCCGCACGCTGGGCCGTGCGTCACCTCAGTCTGTGAGTTGACGTGTATCACATCCATCCTGTACTGCACCAACACGAACAGCCGCACGCTGGGCCGTGCGTCACCTCAGTCTGTGAGCTGACGAGTATCACATCCATCCTCTACTGCACCAACACGAACAGCCGCACGCTGGGCCGTGCGTCACCTCAGTCTGTGAGCTGACGAGTATCACATCCATCCTCTACTGCACCAACACGAACAGCCGCACGCTGGGCCGTGCGTCACCTCAGTCTGTGAGCTGACGAGTAGGTGTCACGTGGTCCACCATCTTCATTTATCCCAATATCTTGTGTGTGGTCTGTTCCAGCAAGACTCCTGCCCCATGGTTAATTTTTTCTTTTTTCAGTCTTCCAGAGTGGTTCAAAGGGAAGGGAAGTAACTACGTGTCGACGCACAAGGTGTGGAAAAAGCGCTTCTACTACATGAACTATTTCGTGCCGCAGTGGATGCGCAAGCTCCTGTTCTTCGTGAAGGACGAGTCCTGGAAGTACGAGGACTGGGAGTACAAGAAGTTCGAGAAGTACGCCGAGCCGCACTTCGGCAAGTACTATAGATACCCCTCTAAAGTCTTCTGGAACTATAACTCCATGCGACAGGGAGTCACCGTCGAGAACATGGACGTCACAGACAACTCTATCGATCCTGGCTGATTCTGTGGCACCGAGTATAGGTGGCTCATTGATTTGGCGCATTCTTGTTACGATATACGCTGCTCCGAGTCTACTTTACTTCTGTCAAATGTGTGGCACCTAAGCTTTATATTATTAATTAGTATTTACCAACTTTGTCAACTCTCATCTCATACCAGACGGTAGGGTTGTGAACAGCTCCAATCTCTCAATTCAATTCATCTTTATTGTGGATCATAGGAAAGTGTACATAATACAGCTGGTGTTAAGTTGGTGTTTTGCGAACAGCTATGTCCTGCCCTTAGGTAGGGCGTACAATAAAATGTAGGTAAGTACATCTCTTGAGCCCCTTCCATCGGTTGGAGCTTGGACCCTGCTACCGACATTGCCGGACCCCTATTTTTATACTTAAAACTTGTTTATATTTTTTTAATACATCTTCAGTAGATCCAGTGGTTTATGAAGAAATGGATTTGAAAGTAGTTTTAGGAAATCAAACGTATCGTATCAATAAGCGTTGAATTCAAAGTTTTTTAATTCTGAACTTTGTCTAGGCGCTTTATGCCGGATACCTTTCTGTAATATATTAAGTATTGTGATGATTAGTATGAAAATAAATAATTGTACAAATTAAAATGATATGCATTTTTATTTCCACTTCTTTGTATGTTTGTTGGTGGATCCGAATTTCCGAGCCATTGATCCAAAAGTTTAAAATGACTACAGAATGCCTACTCCGCCTAGAAAGTAACAAGTTCTCCAGAGATTACGTGCCGCTGCTGGTCGGAGATGCGCTCTGCAGTAAGCGGTGACATCACCAGTGAGAACCCACAGAAGCCCCAGCGATATTATTATTATTCTACGTGTTTGAAACTCCTCGGGACTCGGGGGTGCCGGACGTTTGGAAGGCGTGCGGAGGCCGAAGCCAACTCGCAGAGGCCCGTTCGACAGTTTCAATGGAACGAGGTGCCAACAGACGATTGACCCTATATGTAGGTACTGCGCAAGTGCACCCATTTTATGTTTTTGGTCTTGGGTGGAAAATCCTCATGGATAATAATAATAATCGTTTATTTATAAAAAGGGCCATATTAACAATAATAATATCTTAACAATTATTTTAATTAGAGTAGAGCACAGCTGCTTATTTGCCTGAACTAGGTTGAACCTGTGTTTCAGACTAAACAGTACCTACAATTACTACATAATATAAAAGTACTTTCTAGTAAAAAATAAATTAACATTGTAAAGTACTAAAATTAAAACTTACATAATATAAAAGTACAAACAGCGTGTTAGCGGATTATTTGCCGACCAACAGTAAATTCTCAGTCTGTGCATATGCAATGTTACGCAAGAACGCAGTAACAGTTTTTTTACAAACAAAATAATTCAACTTATAGATACTTATATTTCTATTTAACCTATTGTACAAATATGGACCTAAAAACTTTTTTACAAAAAATAAAACCCACTTCCAAAAAAACGGTTTATTCCCACTAGTACCTACTACCGAACTGTACCAGTGGTACTAGCGAGAAATTTCATTCCCACTAGTGCCACTATTTACTTAGTGGTACTAGTGAGACTGTTTGTTCCCAATCTTTGTTCCCACTAGTACTACCGAACTGTACCAGTGGGAACAAAGCTTCTTTACAGTACCACCATGTACAGACGCCAGCACATCAAGCTATCCCTAACTGTCAAATTTTCTCAATTAAAAATGAACCTTATGTCTTTGCAATAAAGTTGAAATACCCTCAAAGAAATCTGACAGATTGTGGTAACTTGATGTGCTGGCCTCTGTACTTAGTGATAGTTGTGAGACTGTTTGTTCCCAATCTTTGTTCCCACTAGTACCATTTGTAATTATTAAAATGGAATCAACACCGGAAACTATAGTCCCAAAAAAAGGCAAAGCAGTGAAAGTTGTTTGGAAGAGGATAAGGTGTGTGTCCAATACAATTAATAAAACAAATATATTTATGCAAACTTTTTATTAATAATTACTACTCGGTAAAACGAAAGCGTTGTAAGCTTCAAGGCTTTCAAGACCTCCCTACAATTCTTCTGGTAGTATCCAAGCATTGTAAAGCTTGCATATATTGTAATATAAAACTAACTTATATAATTATATATAAACAGAAGTGCAAAAAAAATTAAATACAATAAACAACTGCATTATTGTTTACGAAACTGACATTTCTTAGCACATATTATGTTGGGTAAGTAATAATAATATATGATATAACAACAAAAACAAACAATTTAAATACAGTAGAACCCGTTTAATACGATCACGCTTAATACGATTTCTCGCATAATACGCCATTTTGCATCAGTCCCTGCAACTTGAGACATGTTTTCATACATTCTTTAACGCTTAATACGATTCGTCATCCCGTTTAATACGCCTAACGCCAACACATATTACCTCTGCGGCAGCGGCCAGCGGACTGACTGAACTGCGGCGACCGAACGTGTGCGGGCGACGGGTTGGCGACTCCGATTTTGTCACACGCCCAGGCATTATCAGCAGTTAATGATTTAAGACGCTATGTAACTTCTTTGAATCAAAGCGAAGACGCACTACAAAAGTTAAATTACGTTGAAAATCTTGTAATTTCTAATGCCTCAAAATCTTTTTGTCAAACTAAAATAAGTGATTATTTTAAATAACGTGATAGATACAAGGCACTTTATATAACGTACATAATTTTTAAATGTACAATTCAATACCTAATATTAATACATACTTATGTAGTACTTAGGTCCGTTTTTTATTTCCCTATATCCCGCATAATACGCTTTCCCGCTTAAGACGCGTTTTTGGTTGAGTCCCTGTGAAATCGTCTTAAACGGGTTTTACTGTATCTCGAAAACTATTGAATTTCGGTGATAAATACGTCGGATTTAATTTGTTGCATTTTGGCCCCCCCCGATCAGGTCTTACCTACCTGATAGATATACGCCGCATTACAAGTAACTCTGAATGTGAACTAGCGAAGTTTCTCTAAAAAGTGGCCAACACATATTTCTCCTGATGTCAATTGCATTTGTGCTTCTTTTATTCGATCATCAGAATCGATATGTTGTTTTGCTCGCTTTTGTTGTGAGCTCTTATTAAACTTCTTCAATTTGTTGCTTCGGACGGTTGTTAAATGCGATTCTTGAAACAAAACATGCAAGATTTGCAGGATATTTGGTTTATTTCTGCTGGTATAAAAATTAAAGTTGTGATGCCAACCTTCTGCTGAATTATTAGTCCGATGTTGACAGCCAAAAACGCTTAAAATATCTTTGAAAGGACTTTTCATCCAAACTGTTTCGAAGTACTTTTTTAAATTTCTCATAGCAGGTAAGTCTTCTTTCATTTCTTTTACAACATAATCCCATCCTTCCGAAATTTTGTCTGCTGGCAGCAAAGCAACGTTGCTAGCCAAATGAAGGATGCGTTGATTATCCCTAGTTTTCTTCATGCCCAAAGATTTTGCCTTACGTCGCAGAGCGTTTAAAAAGTGATAATGACATCCTGTAACTTTTATATCAAATTTAGTTAGTTAATGCACTTATGGCTGCATGTTCAAAATCAGTCATGACCACATCAGGCTGCCATTCCGGAATGTTTATCTTGAGTAGTTCGAAAAGAATAGAATACGCTTGTTCATTTTGATGTGTCATGAACGCAAAGGCTAATGGGACAATATTTTTGTATTCTAAATTGCTGCCAAGATCTGCATGAATCACGTAGATTTGATAAATGGTTCTGGGCATGACTTAAAAGTACCATCCATAAAAAAAATTGTCGAACTTTTAAGCAGTGTGGTGTATAAGTCTACGCGGTTTCTCGAAGGACCTAGAGCGGGGTATTAAATTTATTGTTGGGATGTAGATTTTAGCGTGGTGAACTGCTGGACGACACAGAATTGAGCATACGGGATATGAGGTTTTGAGAAATAGGAATGGATGGACTTACTTGCGAACCTTCTGGTGCAAACACGTGGATTCAAGGACAGCTAGCTCAGCAGAAGTCCCACGTGCTGTCTGGTTTTCTTCCTGTTTCTCTGTGGTCACGCACACTCACTTGATCACTTGTTTAAATGTCACACTTGTGTCGGCCAACACTTATTTATAATAGTTATACAGTTTTTGATGCGATTGCGGTTGAGTAAGCGGTTGCGGTTTGCGGTGCGGGTCAGTTTATATAGCGGCGCGGTCGAATGCAAAAATTACACTGACGTTTCTTGTCCAAATCACAGTTGACGTGTGTTCGCAGTGGCGGGAAAGTCTCCGATTGGTCGTTCGCAATGAACTCCAATCTTGTTCCGTTCGATAAGGAATGAATGGGTAGGAATGATTCGCTCAATTCTGTGTTGTAAGCGGAAAAAACTTATAAATAAAAAACTTGCGCGAGCACAGTGTTTCCCAGTTTTATTGCAAAATAGTGTGATTCTCATGGAATCCTCACAATAATCAGCGAGCAAAAACTTTTGTTGAGGTACTTTCGCTTCTCTGGAATTTTTGGAAAGAGTCTTTTTAACACAGGCAACTTTATTTCGTTGCCTGTAAATTGAAGATTTTTTATCAATGAAATTTGGTGTTGGCTTACCAGCGAGTAAAGCCCAACGATTCGTTGTGATTGTAGCTATTGCCCGTTTGAACACTTTAGGAGCTGGCTCCTCACCCTTTACTGCCTCCTCACAACATTCGGTAATAGTAGCATCAATACAATTCTGGGGGTGTAAATTATAATTGCGAAGTTCATCAAACGCATCGGAACACGATCAAACGGCGCGTCAAACACAACAAAAGTATGAAATTTCATCAAACAAGCTTCAAACTCGTAAATGTTTGACAAACCGTTCAAACTAGCTATGTAAACGATCAAAATGGTTTGAGTCAAACCAAAATTTACGTGTTTGAATCAAACCGTTTGACCGTCTCGGGGCCCTTTTAGGACTTAGGTCGTATTTAATGTCATTGAAGCGGGCGGCGACATGACGGCGCGCGTCTCCCCCGCAGCCCGCTTCTTTTGTACCTCGCCGACCGCGCGTCGCGCCGCACGCGCACGAGCATGCGCACGCGCATGCGCATCAAACGTAACAAAATATGAATGTGTTGGAAAGTGTGAAAAGTATTTACTAGTGTAGTTAATAACAAGTATCCAAAGGCAAACTAAGTTAGTAGGTATCTCGCGAGTGCCAATAGTGATGTGTCTTCCTCCGATGGCCAGTTTGGGCAGTGACATTGCGTGTTCTGTACGTAAAGATATTCTCAGAAACAGCGAGCACCTACAACAGCAGGTATGTCCACGACTGCCTATCTCTAGTTCAATTTTTGGTCAAATAAGTCCGTGTTGGAGTGCACAGTTCACATTTACGTACGAGTAGGTAGGTACACAACCAACTAACAGCTGACGACGAATGCGACTCGACGCTCATAATATAGGTATTGACATATGAGTGATAACTGATTAATATTGTTGGCCATAAGGATTCCTTTCAAGATTTTCACTCACACTGTACTTCACTCTATCAGTAAGAAATTCCTTTAGCCGCCGCGCGCCGCTTAAATGTGTGTTGTCAATGTCTGTAATAAAACATGGCAATTTTATAGAAATCTTGCATGTCAAGCAAGCAATACACTGGAGTCCATTCAATAAGTTCTGCGGGACACAGGCTAAACTTTGTTTCTATATTCGGAATGTTTAATTGTTTGTATTTTAATATTTATGTTGGTAAACGAGAGACCTACCTACCCAATTGATTAATACTAATTATTAGGTACATTTTCGTTGGTTCGAGGATATGCTAGCTTAACTGTGTTGAGAGAAACGTGGAGATGAAAGAATTTACACAATAATTTAAGTGCCTACTTATCGACCCTTATGTGGATCGAGAAAAATTTGTGTTTATAATTTGCGAGGTTTTGTCAAGTGTATTCTGTTCGTGTATTAATTTTCAAGCAACTTTTAGTATGTAAGTAGGTACTTACATGCATTAATGATAGAGTTGGGCCGACTATTCGGCATCGTTTGTAATCGGTGACTAGTCGACAAAATAGGTAGGTAGGTATGCCAATATAAAATTAAGTATTCTAGAACGAAACATGGTGAAGTTACAATGTTTACTTCATACTTTTGCTTATAACTTCAAAACCCTTTGCTCGATGTTAACAATTCAAACGGATCTATTAGTTTTATGCTTAAACCAACCCCATAAACCCCAAGTTACAAAAATATTCCCATAAACGTAAAACCATATTTTCAAGTTACGTAATTTCCTTGCACATTTGATAAATTCACCTAGGCAAGTGCTTAAGTGAGTTTATGAGACAAGTGACTTTTGAGTGATAGGTAGGTACTAGATTTTGGAGTGAGTATTAATACCTATTATATGTATGTATAAGTATATTTACATATATTATAATCAGTCTAATTGACATAAATCCTATTCTTAAGATAATCTATAAGCAATTAATTAAACATATTATTAACTAATTATCATCATGTAACAAGATTTACTTGGCTCAGTTTTAAATTTAATGTTACGACATGCTGGATTGTTTCCTCTACCGCGCCGTTTCTCGGGGGGTGTAAATAATAATTAATTGGTACAAAGAAAAGCATTTGCTGGGGTTGGAATCTACCGACGAACTAGTCATAATTTTAGGGCTGTTATCACTGAGTTGCCAGTGGTCTACTGTATTTGGATCGAGAAAAAATTATAAGTATGTATAGTTCGCGAATGTTTGTCTTCTGACTCTGTTCGTGTATTAATGTTCAAACAGGTTTTAGTTCGTGTAATAATGATCTTTTAACAAATTAAGTAATATCTCTTCTACCAGGCTTACTTTATTTTATTACAGGTTTTAAAAGTGAAACTTTTATTACATCGTCTCAAACTTTTTCGTCTGTGTGTTGCATGTCGCGTGACGGTCGGCCGCGGAGTACGATAAAGTGAAAGGCGCTCGTCAGAGCAACCAAGACCAATATGGCGGCGCCTATAGTGTCAAATGTCTTAAATGTGAAAAAAAGTTTCACTTTGTGTGGTTTCATAAAACCACACAATCCTTTTTTTATTTTTTTGGTCGTTATCCACAATAATATGATTAATTAATATATTTGATTTTTGATAAACGTACGGTTGAAATAATGATTTGTGTAATTTTAATTTCGTACCTACTAAACGAGCTGGACTCAATATAGTGCAGTTGGTGATGCGCCGGCAGTACCTCTCTACTAATTGTAAACTGCGGCTAAACTTTCCATTACTGGACTGGGATTTGAAAGTTCCATATGTTGTTTGTAGATAATACTCACAAATAGAAAGCAAGCACACAGTTTTTTTTTTATGCGAAAATTCACGGTTTACGAGATATAATTATTCAAAGTTTCCATACAAATTCAATTTTTAGGTTAGATAAATTACGATGGTAGACGTCAATTTGTCATTTCACGTTCCGTTTACAGTAAAGGTGTATTTAATTTGACCAAATGTCATTTTTTTTACTTAATATTATGCAATTACATAGACTTTTTTACACAAAAAATAACGAATTTTTGTTTACACTTGGAACGGAACGCAAAGTTGCCTCTTGTTTACCGCGTTTTTTTTGTGTTGCTGTCAGTGTCAGCCATTGTTTGTTGCACTTGCAGTTGTGATCGTTTTACGTACTCCTGTAAGCCTTACGTTTGTCTACCATGGCGTCTCCGAAGCCCTATGCGTCTGTGTCTGAAGAGTGTAGTGAAGTGCAAGTGTTGTGAATATCCGAAAAATACCCAAAACCGGGCTCAGACTACGCTTTTAGAGCAACTTTTGAGTGTTTTGAGGTTAGAATTTTTCTCGGAAATGGTGAGTTACCTTATCATGGGAGTGGTGCCAGAGTGGAGGGGGGCACTCACTTCACTTTAACCATGGATATCTCCATAACCATGGGGTTTCGCGGTGTGGGGATGGTACAGGGGGGTAGCCCCCCTCCCCCCCTTTCCCGCCCTCTCCCTCCTACCCCATAAATGCCAGTCCAGTAAAGGAAAGTTTAACCCACAAACTACCACTGCGCCAAGTTTCATCCATTCGTTCAGCCTGTTGTTCGTCTTCTTTTCGTGTGGTTAGTATTAACCTGGTGTCAGAGTTTTAATGCTGCCCATGGGCCTCTGACTTAACATCACATGCGTTGAGAAATATCTCTCGGGCATGCCGGTTTCCTCACGATGTTTTTCTTTATACAATACGCACATGAATCCGAAAAATCAGAGGTGCGAGCCTTGGGTTCGAACTCGAGACCTATGGACTTGGCAGTCCGGCGGTCACACCACTAGGCTATCACTGCCTTTTTTCGTCAAGTACGGTCAAACACACACTCACACACTCACTCACACTCAATCACTAGCTCACTCACTCACTCAAACTCACTCACTCACTCGCTCACTCACACTCACTCACTCACTCACTCATTTACTCCCACTCACTTACTCACTCCCACTCACTCAGTCACTCACTCAATCACTCATTCACTCGCTCGCTCACACACTCACTCACTCACACTCACTCACTCACTCGCTCACTCACACTCACTCACTCACTCACTCATTCACTCGCTCACTCACACTCACTCACTCACTCACTTACAGCCACTCACTCACTCACTCACGGACTCACTTACTCACTCACTCACTCACCCCTACTCACTCGCTCACTCAATCACTCACTCCCACACACTGTCTCACTCACACTCGCTCACTAACTCACTGCCACACTCCCACTCACTCACTCACTCACTATAACTCACTCACACACTCACACTCACTCACTCACTCCCACTCACTAACTCACTCACACTCACACACTCACTCACTCTCACATACACACTCACACACTCACTCACTGTCACTCACTCACTCACTCACACTCACACACTCCCTCACTCACTCACACACTCACTCACTCCCACTCACTCCATCTCACTCCCTCACTCCATCTCACTCCCTCCCTTACTCACTCAAACTCACTCACACACTCACTCACACTCGCTCACTCACACACTCACTCACACTCGCTCACTAACTCACTGCCACACTCCCACTCACTCACTCACTCCCACTCACTCACTCACTCACACTCAGGTTAGGTTCGCTCAGGTTAGGTTCGCTCAGGTTAGGTTCGCTCAGGTTAGGTTCGCTCAGGTTAGGTTAGGTTAGGTTTTTTTTTTTTTTTTTTTATAAATGAGTCTTTTACCGCGGACATGGGGGTCCGCGCCATTATTTATTTATTGTTAATTGTTTATTCTGTTTTATATAATTCTAATCAATTACACAACTCCTTCGGACATCTTTACTCTTAGGTTATCTTAAAATACTACGTGAGTTCATCCTTATAAATATATATATATATTTTTTTTTTTTTTTTTTTTTTTTTTTTTTGTTTTTTTTTTTTTTTTTTTTTTTTGTTATTATTATTATGTTAGTGACATGCTGTATGGTTTATAACTATTGTTTTTTTTTTTTTTTTTTTTTTTTTTTTTTTTTTTTTTTTTTTTTTTTTTTTTTTTCCACAGGCTTTACAGAGTGACTTATTTCTAATTTGATATACTTTACATGCTATGGTCTTACATTTTACATATTTGGTGCTTAATAGAATTACTTATTTTTACATGCTATGGTCTTGCATTTTTTTGTTTTATACTATATTGTATTTGCAGTGTTTACAGAATTACATGCTATGGTCTTACTTTTACATTTTTGTTGCTTAACAGAATTACTTATTTTTACTTTGATATAGTTTACATGCTATTATACTAGAGGCTATTGTTTTTACAGTGTTGTTGGGTTTGGGTAGGGACAGTGAGTGTTTGTGTGTATGGGTTGGAGTTGAACTTTTTCAGGATGTTAGTCGGGGGTGTTTGATGACCAGGGACTTCGCTAGCCGCATCAGCTGTTCTATCACGGCCTCGTCTCGGTGTTTTATGGCCGTCTTGAGGTTGTATTCGACGACCATTTTAGTCGGCGCGTCCATCGCCTTCTTCGCGAAGCGGCCTGTGGCGTCGTCGGCGTCGTCGGTGTAGTAGACGCAGCTGATGGTATGTCTGGACACCGCCACTACCGCGTGGGACACGCTGTCGTGTATCTTGAGTCTCCTGGTCCGGGTGTTAATGATGATGACGCTGTCGTAGGTCAACCCCTGAGCCTGGTGAATGGTCAACAGGCGCGACCCTTCGCCGGATCCATATCCCTGGCTCGCAAGAGAAGCTTTCTCCTCTTGGGTGTGAACCAGGAATAGGGTGTTCTCGGCGGTGCTTGGTATTTGCGCTCCTGTGTAACCCCTCACGCTCAGGGAGTGGACCCGCGACAGCGAGGACTTGGAGGAGTATATACCTGAGTATATCTCGCTCAGTGCAAAGGCGACGTCCATTGGGCTGCGGTGCGTGCAAAGCAGCTCCTGGGTGATGCCAGTCACCAGATTTGGACGGGTGTACCTTAACTCAAAGAGGTTCTCTCTGTCCAAAAATGGAAGCTGGTTTACGTCTCCGATGAGGACAAGCTCGCTTGCCCCTGACAACTTCACTGCCATGACTATGGCCCCAAAGTGGTTCATGAGCGCCTCGTCTACCGTGAGGCGGTAGCATCTGTCTCGGCTCTTGAACCCATTTGCTAAGATTGAGGCCATAGTGCGCACCTTGGTCTTTACTCGATCTCCTAAGCGGTGCGCTAACTTCTCGCTGAGATCCTTGGCAGCTTCGGTTGTCGTGGTGGCTACCACGTCCCTGTCCTCATCGAAGTTCTTGACCAACCAGGTTGTCTTGCCGCATCCCGGAACTCCGTTTACCCACCTGACATTGGGTACCGCCCAACTTTCCTCCGATGCTGAATCGTCTGGGGTCCCCAAAATGGATTGCGCCATTTCCAGGATCCTGTCGTTCAGCATGATTTTGGTACATTTGGCGGTAACCACTATCGGGTCGTCGTTTGGAGTGTTGAATTTAATTTTGCCTGAGCGCTCCGTCTCCTCTTTGTCCAAGGTCACGAAACCGTCCTTCGCGCTGTAGGCTGCCATGTACGACCCCGTCATTTCCCCCACGATGACTTGGGAAGTGGCGTTGTCGTACACTGCTGCCTCGGCTTCCTTGAGTAGGACCCCTAGCAGACCCTCCGTTTTTCTTCGGAAGGTCTGTAGGATCTTGCTGCATGTCATGAGATTGACCTGCCTGGTCTCTCTCACGATTGCTACGTACTCAAGGAAGGCGCTCTTCACGTGGTCCGTAGAACCAGACTTCACTACGAGGGTCGGCGGGCTGACTTGCCCTTTGTCGGCTCTTGTTGGCTTAGGCTTCTGGGGGGTTGGTTCCTTTGGAGATTTTCTGAAGAACCGTTGTATTGCTGCCTCCTGCTGTGTCGGTCGGCTGGTGCTTGGGAGCAGTGCGCTGAGGTAGGTGCCGAAGGCTTTCAGGCGACTCCTCGACCGGGCCCGGTCCTCTGGGCTGGTGGTGGTGCTCTGCTCCTTTGCAGCTTTCTCGGCAGCTGCCTTCTGCTGGGCCCTCTCCGAACCGCTAAGAGTGGTGGGGTTTGTTTTGGGGCTCGTCACGCTGGCTGTCGGTTGTCTGGGGGCTTTGAGGAAACTTAGGGTTTCCCCTCTGTCCTCGTAGACAACTACCTCATGGTGTTCCGAGGCCTTTAGACAGCCGAGGCGGTCCGCGACGTCCCCTCTCTCTCCTCCCACCGCCATTGCGTCTACACTTATGGTACGGGCTGTGGCCGCCGTGTACTCACCTGCCTCCCTGATCCTCTGAAGCAGTGAGCTCGCCTGCGCAAATGGAGTAGTCTCTCCCCACTCGAATAGTGCGATCGTCTTTCCTTTGGTTCGCACTATACGGCATCGGTGAGAGGCCACTTCCACTTGGGGCAGTGCAGCGTACTTGCTGCCTTTGATGCTCGTTTTGGTGGTACTTCCGTTGATCAGGGCGGCGAGGCCTGGTGAGATGGGTATTCGGGCCGCAACTCGACTGGAGCCGATGCAGAAACCTATGCCTAACTTTTCATGGTCTCTGTTCATGAACAGAGCCACGCCTCGAAGTCTGATTCCTGGGACTCCGTCTTCTCCGCATGCCAGGAATTGTGTGGTGGACATGGTGGCTGGGGCTGGTTGTAGGCTGGCTTCCGCTGCTGCTGATGTTGTTGCCGGTGCATGCATGATGGTGTTGGTGTGTAGGTTTTGTAAGTTAGTTGGTGATAAGTGTGTAGTGATTTGTGTTGTCGTAGGTGTGGTTGTTGTTGGTGGTTGTGTGGTCGTTGCTTGAGTCGTTATTGTTGATGATGTGGTCATTATTTGTGTGGTCATTGTTTGTGAGGTTGTTGTTTGCGAGGTCAATGTTTGTGGTGTCGTTGTTTGTGTGGTTGTTTGTACGGTTGTTGTTATTGTATTGAGAGTCCGAGTTGGTGGTCGACTTCGCAAGGTTGCGTCTGTCTTGTTGGCCGCTGCTGCAACTGTTGCGACTTTGCTCACGAATGCCAGGAATGGAGTTCTAGTAGCCGGTCTCCCCATGATGGTATGGAGTGTGGACTGGCTGAGCTGGGTTTCGATCTTGACTTCCAGCTCCATTCTGTCTTGACCGAATCTTGGGCATTCGAAGAGCAAGTGCCAGACTGTCTCTTCGCAGCTAGGGTCGCAGACGCATGAGGGACTATCTTTGAGATGGAAACGGTGGAGGTACGCTGAGAATCCTCCGTGTCCTGTGAGGACTTGTACGTGGACCGGTGTGAGAACTGTGTCTCTGAGTGTTCTTTTCGCCGCGAGGACGTTTGGGAAGAACACTTTTGTGACCGCTCCTGTACTTGAGGACTCGTACCGCGCTTGCCACTTCTCGATTGTACCCTCCCGTATCTTCCTCCGCACGAACGATACGGGGACCTTGCTGTAGTCCGCTGACTCTGTGTGTAGGGCTGCCTCCTTTGCTAGCTCGTCCGCTCTCTCGTTCCCGGCGGTTCCGACGTGGGCCTTGAGCCAGAAGAGTCTCACTTCTCTGCCCTCCTCCCTGATTTCTCGGACGCTCTTCTTAACTTGGAGTGCCAGGTGGTGAGTGACGGACGGTCTCCTCAGCAGGTCGAGTGACGATCTTGAGTCACTTAAGATGCTTACGGAGGCCGCCTTGGATTCTCTTGCCATCCTGACAGCTCTAAAGAGTGCGTACATTTCAGATTGGAAGACAGTGTTGTGAGGCTCCAGGCCGAAAGTGCTGAACCTTGTCTCCTTCCCGTCTTCCCACCAAGTTAGGGCAGCTCCGACTTTCCCCTCTATCTTGCTGCCGTCGGTGTATATTTGGGGACCGATTACTTGGTGGGTTTCCAGGGTTTCTGGAGACAAATCTTCTAGGCGCGCGTACTCTGTTGTTGTGAGTAGTGCTGGATGGGGATGTTTAGTGAAGTGCACGTTGCACTCCAGCTCTCGACCCGGTGGTATGAACTCTCGGGAGTGGCCCTTCTTGATCTTGAACAGGGCTGCCGCTTCGAGTACCCGGAGATCTAGGGGGAGTTGTCCTGACAGAATAAGTGCCGATGTTAGAGACACCGTGCGGTATGCTTTGCAGATCTTCTGCGCAAAGCCCCTCTGCAGTGAGTCAAACTGATTCCTTGTCATCAGTTTCTCAGCTGCGGGGGCCCACGCGCTCGCTGCATACATCACGATGGGCTCTATCACCGACACGTATATTGTCCTGATTATCTCTCTGTTGAGACCCCAGGTCACCTTCGCCGCGCATGCCAACTGCTTGTAGATGTCTGCGGCCTTTTTACAGGTCGCAGCCACGTGCGCGTTGAAGGTGAGTTTGGAGTCTATTGTGAGACCTAGCAGCTTAACCTCTTGGACCAGGTTCAGCCGTGTGCCAGACATGTGGAGTACCGGAACGTCGTACTTAAGCTTCCTCGTTAACACCATCGCGTTGGTCTTGTGCGCGGCGAAACGTAGCTTATTCTGGACGCCCCATTCCGATACTATGTCTAGCGTGTGGTTGGCTGTCTGCTGCAGGGGACTGGATGTAAAGTCCGAGAAAACCAAGACAACATCGTCTGCGAACGCTTGACAGTATACCCCCATACTAGCCATCTTGTGTAGGAGCGAATCTAGGATGAGGTTCCAAAACGTCGGTCCGGCAATTGAGCCCTGGACGCATCCTTTTGTGGTACCCTTCTCACTAGTCGCTCTGGCATAGTTGACCCTGATGTACCGGTCTTCCAGGTATGAGGTGACGAGAGAGTAGATGTTCTTGGGACAGTTCTTGGCTATCATTTGTCGTTTCAGTGCTGGCCACCACGCGTTATCGAAGGCTCCCTCTATGTCCAATGATATCAAAAGCACGATCTTTTTGGCTTTGATTTCGGCTCGAAGATGGCCCATTAGGGCATAGAGGGCGTCCTCGGTTCCGCGCTGCGGCATGAACCCGTACTGGTTGGTGTTTAGTGTTGGGAGGAAGTGCCACTGGAGTCTACCTACCAGGAGTTTCTCGACGATTTTACCGAGGACCGAGAGCAGGCCTATTGGCCTGTACGACTTGGGGCTGGTGTAGTCGTCCTTTCCTGGCTTGCGGAGAATGCACACGTGGGCGACCTTCCACTGCTTGGGGAAGTGGGACAGCGACAGGCATCTGTTGGCTATCGCTAAGAACACCTCCCTGTCGCAGTTTATTGCCGCAGTGCAGATGTCTGCCGTTAACCCGTCGGGACCGGGGGCTTTCTTCGGATTTTGGTTCTGGAGAACCATTTCCAGCTCCGCGGTTGTGAAGGGCGGATCGTCGGCAGACAATCCCTGTGGATGTTTCTCCTCCGCTAGCCTCCTGAGTTCTTGGTGGTATGGCTGTTCGGCGTCCGTTGAGTCGTCAGGGTAGAAGGTTTTTGCCAGAAGATCGGCGGATTGTTCCGGACTGAGCGTCTCGCCTGCGGTGTTTCTCAGGAGGGCGTCCTCCTGTCTTCTGGCTGTCTTCCTTAATACCCTGTAGATGCCGTCCCACATGCTCTCTCGGTCCTGCTTTGAGCAGAACTCCTTCCAGTTGGCTGTGGCTGCATCCGCTGCTGTTGTGGTGTATTTTTGTTTCGCCTCTACGTACTCTTGGATGGTGAAGTGTCTTCGACTTGGGGCCGCGTTCCGGATCCTTCTCTTCTTGGTCATGGCGTCTTTTTTTAGCCGCTCCAGAGAAGGTGTCCACCACGGTGGTTTGGCGTCGTGTTTGTATGATCCCAGCCTTGGGATCGCTTCCTCACATGAACGGTGGATGGTCTCTGTATATTGTGATATTATTGTCTCCAGATCCGCAGGGTTTGCCACGTCCGAGACTCTGACTTGGGTGATGTTGTGGTCTGCTAGGGTCGTCTTAAAGTGGGTGTTGAAGTCGGACCACTTTGCCTTCTTGGTGTTATAGATGCGTGTCGAGATTGGCCTTAGGGGTTCCAAGGCCTTCTCTAAACGCATCGAGAAGGTGATCGCGTTGTGGTCTGAAGTTGTTACACTTCTTTCAACCCGCCACTCCTCGACCTTTCCCAGCAGCGACGTACTGCACGCAGTCACGTCGACGATGCTCGTACACCACCTGTCTCCTCTGTACGTCTCGAAAGTTGGCGTTTGCCCTGTGTTGAGGATGTGGAGATCCCGCTCATTGAGGAATGAGCTGTACGCCGCCCCGCGATGGTTTTCGGAGACACTTCCCCACCACTGGCTCCAGGCGTTCACGTCTCCTCCCACCACGATGTTGTGTGTGTTGAGTTTATGTGTTGTGTGTTGTGTTAGGGTGAGGTATGGCTCGATGTCCTGGTCGCCCTCGAAATAGACCGATAGCACTCCGAAGCTGAGCCGGTCCGCTTTCAGTAATACCGCGGCAACGTTTTCGGTCACAAGCTGGGGGTCGTGAATTACCTCCAGGTTGTCACCGAAGACGACGATCGCTGCTTTTACTGGTTTTTGGCGGTTCAGACTGCACTGGATGACTTGTGTGCCGGGGCTTTGCTTCATCACACCTGTTCTTCCTACATAGGGCTCTTGAACAAGTGCTACTGAGATTCCCCTGGTCCGAGCCGCCACGTGGAGTTCTTCTGTGGCCAGCTTTGAGCGCTGAAGATTGACTTGGATGAAACGCAATCTTGCTGTCGGTCTTGGTGCGATTTCGGGGGTGACCAGTTGGTTGGTTAATGTGTCGGTGGTGCCCTTAGCAGTAGGAAACGCGAGATCTTGCTATCCCATCCCACTTTTGGCGTTCCTGACAGTCTGCGCTGAACGCTGTGTGTGCCAGGTCGCTGTCCTTCCCATGTGCCAACTTGCAGTTCGCGCATGTGGGCTGTTTGCCGTCCGCCCGAGTGAGGCAGTCCCTGAAGTTGTGCTTGCCGCTGCAGTAGCCGCAGACTTCTGTTGGGGCCTTGCATATGGTCTTGTTGTGACCATATGCAAGGCACTTTGTGCACTGGACTAGAGGGGACTGGTCCTCAATCGAGCATCGCTGGATGCCCACATGGACTTTCTTTGCTGCTGTAAGTCTCTTCCAGATCTCCGGGGAGAGCTCTAGCACGGGATGGCACTCGTGGGGGTTCCTGGCGCGCTTCCTGTACCGCATTTTGATGATCTGCCCCTCTACGGCTACGTCTTGCAGAAGATGTTGGTTCTGCGCTTTCAGGAGATCTACGATCTCCCCGTCGCCGTAGCTGGACAGAACACCCTTGATGCACACTAAGGGGTTCTGGGGTTTGGGCTCTTGGACCTTGAGCCCTGGGTTCGATTTGACCTGGTCCTTGATCTTTTTGAGGTCGTTTTTACTGGCGCACCTCAGGATCACCTTCTGGTTTCGCGCCTTTCGGACCGTATCGACCCGGGCTCCGCTTGTTTTGAGGTCCAGAGCCGTCCTGATCCTCTCGATCACGTTGTCCCCAGTGTGCTGGGGGTTCGTCGACGAGACGATCAGGGTGTGGTTGGGTTGTGTGAGTGCTGGTTTCGGCGGCGGCTTAGGTGTACTGGCGACCTGGGCAAAGGTTTTTGGGCCCTGTTGTTGGTGAGGCGTTCTGTCTGCCTTGCTCAGGTCTGCTACCCCCTTCTCGATGTTTTGGAGGCTCTTTTTTACCTCCCCGACTGCGATCTCCGCTTCCAGATTCAGCGCCGGGGGCGCCTGGATTTGCGGCTCTCTGTCGCGCAGTACACGGAGGTCCGCCGAAACCAGTTCCAACCTCTCCGCTATGGGTGTAATGTGTTCTTGAATGTTTATGTGTGGCTGTGGTGGTGGGGGTGAGATTACGGGCCTGTTGGCGATGGCCCGTAGTTGAGTGCTGAACCTCTCCATGACCTCTTCGAAAGTTGCTGTGGTCAGGAGGCCTTCGTCACGGTTTCCAGGGTCCGGTTCGTTGGTGGTGGTGGCTGGTCTGGTGAGGTCGTCTTTGAGCCTTTCCAAGGCTTTTCGGAGCACGTCCAGCTGGTTGGAGATGCTGGATACGGTGTTTTCGAGGCGTGAGAGGCCAGGGCCCATGGCGTCCCCTTTGGGGTCGCCAGGGGCCCTGACACTCTCCTGCCTAGTCTTCTCATGCTCCTTTGAGACTTTAAGGCTCGTCTTCTCAACCTCGTTTTTGAGCTCCTTGATGCCGTTGAAGGCCTCAAGGGTCTCATGTCCGAGCCATTCCCGGATCCCTTTCGTTTCTTTTTTCGTCTCCGTGACGTCGGTCCGCATGAGGGAGAGCTCCACCTTCATGGCCATAAGTTCTCGAGTGTGAGCTCTCTCGACCCGCACAAGTTCTTGTGCGTGTCGAGAGCGCTCCTTCTCGAGGTTATACTTATGGCGCGCTCTCGAGTCCGCCAATGAGAGGGACACCTCATAGAGACCCTGGAGGCACTCATGGGCTGTGGTCTTACACTCTCTTTTCATGTTTCCGGCTGCCTCCAACGCGTCCTTGCCCTTCTGGAGTAGCTCGTTTGCCTCACGGGTGGCTAGATCCATTTCCACGCCAGTGCCTCTTCGTGGTGTCCTATAGAGGAGGCTCGGCCGCCCGCTCTGGGGACGGTCGGCTTGGCTCACGGTGGAAGCCACCGAGCTCTCCTCGTCCGAGATGATCTGGCGTGGGGGGGAAATGCCACATTGCTCCCAGTTTATGACAATTTCTGAGACCCGTGAGTTGCTCTCCTGGGCAGTCTCAGGCGCCAACGGCAGAGGCGGTGACCTGCTCGTCACTTCCGACTCCGACGCTGCCTTTGTCGCCTGTGGCCTCTTTGATGGTCGGGCCGACTGTTCTGATGCCACTGACTTGGCCGTGTTCTTAAGAACCCTTTCCCGAAGGGTACGAGGGGCTTTTGCGGCTTCCGTGGTCATCTGGCGGGATGTGTTCGAGGATGACGACATTGTTGTGAGTATTAATTGGAGGGGGGGGGGGGTTGTATGAACAGTTCTTGTTACTTATTTAAACTAATACTTATAACTAAGCCTGTGATTTTTTATATTTTATTTTACAATTCTATATTTAGGATGAACTCACGGACGGTCCGCTGATGTTCTGCTGCCGCTGTCCGATGAGGAGTCCGATAATTGAGGTGGGCTGGATGGTGTGAAGCCCACTTGTGCGATGATGGTGGTCAACAGTGGATGTTTGTGGTGTCGGCGGGTTGCTGTGTGGGTGGGCTGCCGAATTTCAGGTTTCTGTTGGGGCCAAGTTGAAGAGCTTTTGATGCCCTTTCAAATGAGCCCAAACTCGGCTTTCTAGCTCCAACGGGTGCGAAGATAGGCCGCGGGGGGGTGAGGTAGCCCTGAGAGGGGGGTCGGGGGAGGGGGGGGGAGGTCTCGTGGGGAGACTTCTGAGGGGGGGTGAAGGAGGGGGGTTGGGGGGGGGGGTCCTCGTGTGGAGACTATTTGGGGGTGGGGGGGGGAGGGGTACTGTAGAGGGGTAGTGGTGGGGGTTGGTGGTGGGGGATATACCACCACCAACACTTAGTCAAGTGGAGGGGGTACCTCCCTTGGTTAGTGGAGGGGGGAGTAAAAGAATGAAGGCGGGGGGGGGGGGGTAGTGGGGTACTCACTTCGTCAAGTAGAGGGGGTACCTCTCTTGATGAAGTGGGGGGGGGGGTATGGAGGGGGGGAGGTATGGAGGAGGGGGGGGGGTTTGGGGTGAGGGGACCCTTGGTGGTCCTTGGAAGGTCCTGGTGTCCCGGTTCAGACGAGTCCAAACTCGGGGGGGCTGGGACTAAGGGTTTAGGAGTTCCCTCGGGCTCACCTGATGATGGACGTGTGGAGTCGTCACACTGGTGACTGGTCTGCAGGCAGATTCCTCGGCCGGGTTCGGAGTCTTCAGCGAAGGCTGGGATGGCTGGCTTTTACGTCACGCCTCGTGTTGTAGAAACACGTGGGGAAAAAGTGAGGTTGTTCTGTCACTAAACCCACGTGTTTTGGCGATTTTCGTACCTTAATAACTCCTTTGATCCTGCTCCGATTTCGATGGTTCTTGAATCCCTGGATAGGCCTCTGCCGCGACTTCTCCAATTATTGTGGGCAGAACGACTCCACTAACCTTTCCCGAGTTATTTGCGGCTGAAGTTTAGGTGTTCCTGCTCCGCAACCCCTGGACGTAGACACTTGCCCACACTAATCCTGAAGATTTAGACCCACACAATTACACTGATGACTTTTTCACACTCGTATCTCGACGCGTTGATTTTTAAAGAATTTTTAACGCGGAGGTGATGTTATCTCGACGACTTTGTGATCGGTACTGGGTTAGGTTAGGTTAGGTTAGGTTGTTGCGGAAGAATTCTTTTTGATTCCCGCGACCCCCGGCGAAGGTGTGAGAGGGAACACCCGGGGTGGTTTTTAGTCAGTAAGAGTCTGACAGACCCCTCCGCCCTCCCCGGGGCGGGGGACATCCATGAGGATTTTCCCCCCGGATCAAAAAAAAAAAAAAAAAAAAAAAAAAAAAAGGTTAGGTTAGGTTGGGGTGCAGGTTGAAGAGCCTCCTCGTGGCGCACCCTGGGCAACGGCGGCCCCCACTGCCCACCGGCTTTTGGTGGACAGTTGGGGTCGACGGCTAATCTTCAACAAACGGGGAAGGGTCACGGTTCCAATCACCGATCATCTCTTGTTGGTCGGTGAAGGGAACCTGGCTAGGGGCGGGACGGCCAGTCGGTCGATGTCCATCTTGCGGCCACTGCCCTCTCTGCTTACAGAGGGTTGGACTAGTGAGCGCAAGGTGGAAGGTCGGAGAGGAAGACAACCTCTGTAAAATAATTACCCTAATCCCAAGGTCGAGCGTGCCGAGGGGATGAATGGCCGGAGGGTTTCCGGTCATTAGCGCAGGGGGGGAAAGGGGATAGGGACCTCACCCTTTAAAGGAACACCATGGAAAAGTCTGATGCGCAATACAAACTCCAGGCGGGTACCCTTCGGGGAGAATCCCGCCCCTCTAACGAGGGCAGCCCCATCGTATCTGGGGGGGGCACCACCAGACTCAACGCCGACATCACCGGCGAGCGACAAAAGGTCCTTCAGGAGAACCTGAAGGACCTGCGCGTTGTGATGACGCCGATTGCCGTCACTGGCAACACGAGCCGAGGAGGCTCCAGTCCCAGCAGGGACCTACGCGGAGGCAGCACGAGGTCTGGATCGAGATCCAGATCCAGATCTCGTAAGCGGAGTCTCTCCTCCAGCGAGGAGAACTTGGCTGCTGCCAAGGTGCCGACTACGGCACGAGGCAGGGGTCGCGCGGTGGCGGGCGGAGCCCCCACCCGTGACAGTCGGGGTCGTTTTCTGCGGCCCGATACTCCAGCTCCAGTGGAGTGCATGGAGGGCGCGGAGAGCGACCCAGGGGCCCCGTTGACGGATGTCAGCGGGGGTTCCACTTTGTCTCTGCTCGGTAGCAACCGAGCAGAGGCAAACGCGGCGAAGCGGGCGCAGCGGAGGGCTGTCGTGGCTGACGAAGTCAGCGAGTTGGCCCGACAGGCCCGAGAGCGGCGCGCCGCTCGGATGACTGGGGGGAGTGCGTCGGCGGTGGCGCTTAGTCGCCAGGCGCTGGACGGCGTGGACGTCGTCCTGAGGGTTGCCACCGGATCCGGCAACCTGAAGGGCACGTTCACTCGTGCTCTTAAAGAGGCGGCGGAGCACATCAAGGAGGCGGTTGAGGTCCTCCTTGATAATACCAGCTCGGAGGAGACGGCGAAGTTGTGGGAGGAGAATGGCCGTCTCCGATCCGAGCTAGAGGACCTCAAGCGGCAGTTCGCCGCCGCCCAGAGGGCAGCCCCCGCTGGCGCCTCTCGCGTCACGGCTCCTCGGCCGGCCACATCGCCGGCCCAGCCGTCGACCTCTGCACTCGCAGATGCAGAGGTCGAGAAGATCGCCCGCATCTGCATGATGCAGTGCGGGCAGATGGTCGGAGCGCGACTGGAGGCGCTGGAGTCCAGACTCCTTCCGGCCGAAACCCTCCGCCCTCCGCTCGCTGCGGACAGGCGGAGGAAGGAGGGGCCCGCCAATCCGCCACCTATGACGGCGAGGAAGGCGGGAAAAACCGCGGGCGCATCCACGCCCGCCACCCAGACGGCGGCACCTCCGGCGGCCGCGCCCGGGCCTTTAACAGAGGCCTGGACGACGGTCGTCAAGAGGGGCCGCAAAAAGAAGGCGGCACCGCCGGCACCGGCAGCCGCTAAGGCACCGGCACCAAACAAGACCCCGGCGCCCAAGAAGGCCAGAGGACCGCCTAAGGTCAGAGCCCCACGCTCCGCGGCAGTTGTGATTACGCTGCTGCCCGGAGCCGTCGAACGGGGCATCACATATAAGGCGGTCCTCACTGAGGCAAAGGCCAAGGTCGCATTTCCCGACCTTGGCACACCGACCGGCTTCAGGCTGAAGCCGGCGATGACGGGGGCGCGACTGCTGGAGGTGTCCGGTGCCTCTAGCGGCGAAAAGGCGGACATACTGGCCGCCAAGCTGAGGGAAGTCCTCAACCCGGAGGACGTTCGGGTGTCCAGGCCCATCAAGACAGCGGAGTTGCGTGTCGACGGCCTGGACGATTCGACCACTGAGGCCGAGGTCGTGGCGGCCATCGCCCGTGCCGGTGGGTGTCCGCCGGACCAAGTGCGGACGGGTGACATCCGCGCCGACGCCTCCGGACTCGGCATGATCTGGGTGCGGTGTCCGGTGGCGGCGGCGAACAAAGTCGCCGAGAGTGGGCGATTGTTGGTGGGGTGGGTTGCGGCCAGAGTGAGGCTGATGCAACCCAGGGCCTTGCGGTGTTTCCGCTGCCTGGACGTAGGGCATGTCCGGGCGCGGTGCACCTGCGAGACGGACCGCAGCGACCTATGCTTCCGCTGCGGCCAGCCCGGCCACAAGGCGGCCCAGTGTTCCGCGGCGCCAAACTGCAGCCTCTGTACAGCTGCAGGGAGGCCCGCTGGGCACCGAGCGGGTGGTAAGTCCTGTGGCGGCCCCGCCAACAGGAAGAGAAGAAGGGGTGCCAAGGCTGCGGGGGGCTCTTTACCCCCCCCTCAGTCTGGCAGCCCCTCGGTCGACTCCCGGCCTAGGATAGGTGTCGTGGAGGGAATGGACTGCGTATAAATGGCGCTGTTCCATTTCCTCCAGGGCAATATCAACCACTCTGCCAGAGCTCAGGATCTTTTGCTCCAAAGCATGGCAGAGTGGTCGATCCACGTGGCGGTGGTCGCCGAGCCGTATTTCGTCCCCCCCCGCGACAACTGGGTGGGTGACCTCGACGGCTTGGTGGCCATCATCGGCGGGGCTCTCGTCAGCCCGTCCCGGGGACACGGCTGGATAGCCGCCCTCGCGGACGGCGTTGGCGTGATTGGTGCGTACTTTTCGCCCAACAAGAGCCTCGCCGACTTCGAGAACTTCCTTGTCGAGTTGGGTGCCGTCGTAGGCCGACTCCACCCTCGTCCTGTGCTGTTGCTAGGGGATCTCAACGCCAAGTCATCGGCGTGGGGATCCTCTGTGACCGATGCCAGAGGCGAGGCGCTGGAGGAGTGGTTGGTTACGACTGGCTTGGTCGTCCTGAACCGGGGGTCGGTTCACACGTGCGTGCGGCAGCGGGGTGGCTCTATAGTGGACGTCTCGTTCGCTAGCCCTGCTGTCGCGTGCCGTGTGCGCGACTGGCGTGTCGTCGTGGAGGTGGAGACGTTGTCGGATCACCGATACATCCGCTTCGACGTCTCCGCCCAAACCGCCAGCGGCCGCAGTCCAGCGGCCCCGCGAATGGACGGCCCGCGCTGGGCGCGTAAGCGCATCGACAGGGAACTTCTCGAGGAGGCCGCTATTGTCCAGGCCTGGATCCGGGAGTCGACGACGAACGGACCCGTCGACGTCGAACAAGAGGCGTTGTGGTTCCGCGGGGCGATGACGCACATTAGCGACGCGTCCATGCCCCGGGTCCACACGCTGTCAGCAAGGCGCCAGGTGTACTGGTGGTCCGCCGAGATCGCACGGCTGCGTATAGCGTGCGTCGCGGCGAGGCGCCCGTACACCCATTACCGAAGACGACGTCGTCGGGTCCCTGACGAAGAAGCCGCGCTGTATGAGGTGTACCGCGCGGCTAAGCAGGCTCTGTGGCTGGCCATCGGCGATGCGAGATCGCGAGCCAGGGGGGAGATGCTGGAGACTCTCGACGGAGATCCGTGGGGGCGCCCCTATCGTGCGGTTCGAGGGAAACTGAGAGCCGCCGCGCCCCCACTCACCGAGAGCCTCCAGCCCGAGCTGTTGGAGGAGGTCGTTGCAGCCCTCTTCCCGGCGAGAGCGGAGCACACTCCGCCGCCGATGGCTATGCCCACAGCCGCAGAGCCTCCGGAGGAGGAACACGCCATCGACGTCCCAGAGGTGACACAGGCAGAGATGAGGGCAGCCGTGATGCGGCTCCGGGCCAAGAATGTGGCTCCGGGGCCGGACGGCATCCACGGCATCGCGCTGGCCCTCGCTCTGAAGGAGCTAGAGCCCCAGCTGAGAGGACTCTTCACCGCGTGTCTTGAGCAGGGCCGGTTTCCAACATTGTGGAAGACCGGCCGTCTAGTCCTGCTCAAGAAGGCGGGGCGCCCTGCGGACTCGCCGTCCGCGTACCGGCCCATAGTGCTGCTCGACGAGGTGGGCAAGATGTTTGAGCGTATCATCGCAGCCCGCCTCGTCGGTCACTTGTGTACGGAGGGGCCGGACTTGAACGAGTGCCAGTTTGGCTTCAGGCACGGGCGCTCCACCATTCACGCGATCTCGCGGGTGAGAGTCCTGGCGGAGGAAACGGTGTCTCGGGGTGGGGTGGTGATGGCGGTGTCGTTAGACATTTCCAACGCCTTCAACACCCTGCCCTGGAGTTGTATCAGAGAGGCACTGCGCTTTCATCAAGTGCCTCTCTACCTCCGTCGCATCGTTGGGGCTTATCTGTCGGAGAGGTGTGTCACCTACGTGGGACGTGATGGCGGTCACCAGCACCCCATGTCGTGCGGTGTTCCGCAGGGATCGGTCGTCGGACCGCTCCTGTGGAACATCGGCTACGACTGGGTGCTGAGGGGTGAGCTCCAGCCGGGCGTGCAGCTGACGTGTTACGCTGACGACACGTTGGTCACGGCCCGGGGGAGCTCGCACAGGGAAGCAGCGTTGCTGGCGACGGCGGCGGTCTCACAAGTTGTGAGCCGCATTCGGCGCCTCGGCCTGGAGGTGGCCCTCAACAAGTCGGAGGCCATGGTGTTCCATGGTCCCCGACGGGCGCCGCCGCCGGGATCACACATTGTGGTCGGGGGGGTCCGCATCGCTGTCGAGCCTACCATGAAGTACCTAGGATTGGTGCTCGACAGCCGGTGGGACTTTGGCCCCCACTTCCGGCGGCTTGCGCCCAAGTTGTTGGGCGCGGCCGGGGCACTTTCAACGCTGCTTCCCAATCTGGGGGGCCCGAGCGCCACTTGCAGGCGGCTCTACGTGGGGATCGTGCGATCGATGGCCCTCTACGGGGCACCGATCTGGGCGGCTGACCTGACGGCCGGGAGCATCTCTGTCTTGCGTAAGCCACAGAGAGCTATGGCCGTCAGAGTCATAAGGGGATATCGCACGATCTCCTACGAGGCGGCATGCGCACTGGCCGGATCCCCGCCCTGGGACCTGGAGGCGAAGGTCCTCGCGTCACTGTTCCGGTGGCGCGAGGATATGCGGGCGCGGGGCGAACGACCGATGCAGCAACAACTGGAGCTGCGTCGGTCACAGCTCCACGAGGTCCTGGTGGCGGACTGGCGGGACAGGCTCTCACGCCCTACCGCCGGCCTCGACACTATCGAGGCGATCCGACCGGTGCTCAGCGAGTGGCTCGGAAGAAGGCACGGCTCCCTGACATTTCGGGCGACACAGGTTCTCTCGGGGCATGGTTGCTTCGGGAAGTTCCTGTGTCGCATAACCAGGGAGCCAGACGCTCGGTGTCACCACTGCGTCGACTGTCGGGAGGACACGGCACGGCATACGCTGGCAGAATGTGCCGCATGGCTGGAGCCGCGCCGTGCCCTCATCTCAGAAGTAGGCAGCGACCTGTCGCTGCCGGCCGTCGTTAACGCCATGGTCGGCAGTGAACAGGCCTGGGACGCGGTGGTATCCTTCTGCGAGCAAGTCATTTCGCAGAAGGAGGCTGCGGAGCGGGAGCGGGAGATCACCTCCCTCAACCCGGCCCGCAGCAGGCGCACCGGGCGTCGGAGGAGGGCAGACAATGCCCTCTTCCAGCCCCCCTAAATGGGTCCAGGGGCGACGGATGCGGGGCTAGTCTGTCGCCCCCCACAACAACATCTGGGCCCGAGGCGGCGGCGCGTAGTGTTCCACGCGCGCCCCTCCAAGACGGTACGAGGGGAGTGTCGTACACCTCACTCCCGCTCGGCCGAGACGAGGCCCGCTGCGGCGGGCCGGCACCACGGGGGTTGCGGAAGAATTCTTTTTGATTCCCGCGACCCCCGGCGAAGGTGTGAGAGGGAACACCCGGGGTGGTTTTTAGTCAGTAAGAGTCTGACAGACCCCTCCGCCCTCCCCGGGGCGGGGGACATCCATGAGGATTTTCCCCCCGGATCAAAAAAAAAAAAAAAAAAAAAAAAAGGTTAGGTTAGGGTGCAGGTTGAAGAGCCTCCTCGTGGCGCACCCTGGGCAACGGCGGCCCCCACTGCCCACCGGCTTTTGGTGGACAGTTGGGGTCGACGGCTAATCTTCAACAAACGGGGAAGGGTCATGGTTCCAATCACCGATCATCTATTGTTGGTCGGTGAAGGGAACCTGGCTAGGGGCGGGACGGCCAGTCCGTCGATGTCCACCTTGCGTCCACTGTCCTCTCTGCTTCCAGAGGGTCGGTCTAGTGGGCGCAAGGCGGAAGGTCGGAGAGGAAGAAAACCTCTTTAAAAAATCACCCCAATCCCAAGGTCTTGCGTGCCGAGGGGATGAATGGCCGGAGGGTTTCCGGTCATTAGCGCAGGGGGGGGAAAAGGGGAAAGGGACCACACCCTTCAAAGGAAAAAATATGAAAAAGTCTGTTGAGGAATACAAACTCCAGGCGGGTACCCTTCGGGGAGAATCCCGCCCCTCTAACGAGGGCAGCCCCATCGTATCTGGGGGGGGCACCCACAGACAAAACGCCGACATCACCGGCGAGCGAGAAAAGGTCCTTCAGGAGAACCTGAAGGACCTGCGCGTTGTGATGACGCCGATTGCCATCACTGGCAACATGAGCCGAGGAGGCTCCAGTCCAATCGGGGACTTTTGCGGAGGCAGCTCGAGATCTGGGTCGAGATCCAGATCCAGATCTCGAAAGCGCAGTCTCTCCTCCAGTGAGGAGAACTTGGCGGCTGCCAAGGTGCCGACGACGGCACGGGGTAGAGGTCGCGCGGTGGCGGGAGGAGTCACCACCCGTGACAGTCGGGGTCGCTTCTTGCGGCCCGACACTCCGTCTCCAATGGAGCGGATGGAGGGCGCGGAAAGCGACCCAGGGGCCTCGCTGACGGATCTCAGCGGGGGCTCCACTACGTCTCTGCTCGGGACCAACCGGGCGGAGGCGAGCGCGGCGAAGCGGGCGCAACAAAGGGCTGTCGTGGCTGACGAGGTCAGCGAGTTGGCCCGACAGGCCCGAGAGCGACGCTCTGCCCGGATGGCCGAGGAGAGCGCAACGGCGGTGGCGCTCAGTCGCCAAGTTTTGGACGGCGTGGACATCGTCCAGAGGGTTGCCACCAAATCTGGCAACCTGAAGGGCACGTACACGCGCGCCCTGAAGGAGGCGGCTGACGGGATAAAGGAGGCGGTTGAGGTCCTCCTTAATCAAACCAGCTCGGAGGAGACGGCGAAGTTGTGGGAGGAGAATGGCCGTCTCCGATCCGAGCTAGAGGACCTCAAGCGGCAGTTTGCCGCCGCCCAGAGGGCAGCCCCCATCGCCGCTGGCGCCTCTCGCGTCACGGCTCCTCGGCCGGCCCCAACGCCGGCCCCGCCGTCGACCTCTGCACTGGCAGACGCAGAGGTCGAGAAGATTGCCCGCATCTGCATGATGCAGTGCGGGCAGATGGTCGGAGCGCGACTGGAGGCGCTGGAGTCCAGGCTCCTTCCAGCCGAAACCCTCCGCCCTCCGCTCGCTGCGGATAGACGGAGGAAGGAGGGGCCTGCCAATCCGCCACCAGTCACGGCGAAGAAGGCGGGAAAAACCGCGGGCGCGTCCACGCCCGCCACCCAGACGGCGGCAGCTCCGGCGACCGCGCCCGGGCCTTTAACTGAGGCCTGGACGACGGTCGTAAAGAGGGGCCGCAAGAAAAAGGCGGCACCGCCGGCACCGGCAGCCGCTAAGGCACCGGCACCAACAGCAGCACCGGCGCCCAAGAAGCCAAAAGGACCGCCTAAGGTCAGAGCCCCACGCTCCGCGGCAGTGGTAATTACGCTGCTGCCCGGAGCCGTCGAACGGGGCGTCACCTACAAGGCGGTCCTCACCGAGGCGAAGGCCAAGGTCGCGTTCCCCGACCTTGGCACACCGACCGGCTTCAGGCTGAAGCCGGCGATGACGGGGGCGCGACTGCTGGAGGTGTCCGGTGCCTCTAGCGGCGAAAAGGCGGACATACTGGCCGCCAAGCTGAGGGAGGTCCTCAACCCAGAGGACGTTCGGGTGTCCAGGCCCATCAAGACAGCGGAGTTGCGTGTCGACGGCCTGGACGACTCGACCACTGAGGCCGAGGTCGTGGCGGCCATCGCCCGTGCCAGTGGGTGTCCGCCGGACCAAGTGCGGACGGGCGACATCCGCGCCGACGCTTCCGGGCTCGGCGCGATTTGGGTGCGGTGTCCGGTGGCGGCGGCGAACAAAGTCGCCGAGAGTGGGCGATTGTTGGTGGGGTGGGTTGCGGCCAGAGTGAGGCTGATGCAACCCAGGGCCTTGCGGTGTTTCCGCTGCCTGGACGTAGGGCATGTCCGGGCGCGGTGCACCTGCGAGACGGACCGCAGCGACCTATGCTTCCGCTGCGGCCAGCCCGGCCACAAGGCGGCCCAGTGTTCCGCGGCGCCAAACTGCAGCCTCTGTACAGCTGCAGGGAGGCCCGCTGGGCACCGAGCGGGTGGTAAGTCCTGTGGCGGCCCCGCCAACAGGAAGAGAAGAAGGGGTGCCAAGGCTGCGGGGGGCTCTTTACCCCCCCCTCAGTCTGGCAGCCCCTCGGTCGACTCCCGGCCTAGGATAGGTGTCGTGGAGGGAATGGACTGCGTATAAATGGCGCTGTTCCATTTCCTCCAGGGCAATATCAACCACTCTGCCAGAGCTCAGGATCTTTTGCTCCAAAGCATGGCAGAGTGGTCGATCCACGTGGCGGTGGTCGCCGAGCCGTATTTCGTCCCCCCCCGCGACAACTGGGTGGGTGACCTCGACGGCTTGGTGGCCATCATCGGCGGGGCTCTCGTCAGCCCGTCCCGGGGACACGGCTGGATAGCCGCCCTCGCGGACGGCGTTGGCGTGATTGGTGCGTACTTTTCGCCCAACAAGAGCCTCGCCGACTTCGAGAACTTCCTTGTCGAGTTGGGTGCCGTCGTAGGCCGACTCCACCCTCGTCCTGTGCTGTTGCTAGGGGATCTCAACGCCAAGTCATCGGCGTGGGGATCCTCTGTGACCGATGCCAGAGGCGAGGCGCTGGAGGAGTGGTTGGTTACGACTGGCTTGGTCGTCCTGAACCGGGGGTCGGTTCACACGTGCGTGCGGCAGCGGGGTGGCTCTATAGTGGACGTCTCGTTCGCTAGCCCTGCTGTCGCGTGCCGTGTGCGCGACTGGCGTGTCGTCGTGGAGGTGGAGACGTTGTCGGATCACCGATACATCCGCTTCGACGTCTCCGCCCAAACCGCCAGCGGCCCCGCGAATGGACGGCCCGCGCTGGGCGCGTAAGCGCATCGACAGGGAACTTCTCGAGGAGGCCGCTATTGTCCAGGTCTGGATCCGGGAGTCGACGACGAACGGACCCGTCGACGTCGAACAAGAGGCGCTGTGGTTCCGCGGGGCGATGACGCACATTAGCGACGCGTCCATGCCCCGGGTCCACACGCTGTCAGCAAGGCGCCAGGTGTACTGGTGGTCCGCCGAGATCGCACGGCTGCGTATAGCGTGCGTCGCGGCGAGGCGCCCGTACACCCATTACCGAAGACGACGTCGTCGGGTCCCTGACGAAGAAGCCGCGCTGTATGAGGTGTACCGCGCGGCTAAGCAGGCTCTGTGGCTGGCCATCGGCGATGCGAGATCGCGAGCCAGGGGGGAGATGCTGGAGACTCTCGACGGAGATCCGTGGGGGCGCCCCTATCGTGCGGTTCGAGGGAAACTGAGAGCCGCCGCGCCCCCACTCACCGAGAGCCTCCAGCCCGAGCTGTTGGAGGAGGTCGTTGCAGCCCTCTTCCCGGCGAGAGCGGAGCACACTCCGCCGCCGATGGCTATGCCCACAGCCGCAGAGCCTCCGGAGGAGGAACACGCCATCGACGTCCCAGAGGTGACACAGGCAGAGATGAGGGCAGCCGTGATGCGGCTCCGGGCCAAGAATGTGGCTCCGGGGCCGGACGGCATCCACGGCATCGCGCTGGCCCTCGCTCTGAAGGAGCTAGAGCCCCAGCTGAGAGGACTCTTCACCGCGTGTCTTGAGCAGGGCCGGTTTCCAACATTGTGGAAGACCGGCCGTCTAGTCCTGCTCAAGAAGGCGGGGCGCCCTGCGGACTCGCCGTCCGCGTACCGGCCCATAGTGCTGCTCGACGAGGTGGGCAAGATGTTTGAGCGTATCATCGCAGCCCGCCTCGTCGGTCACTTGTGTACGGAGGGGCCGGACTTGAACGAGTGCCAGTTTGGCTTCAGGCACGGGCGCTCCACCATTCACGCGATCTCGCGGGTGAGAGTCCTGGCGGAGGAAACGGTGTCTCGGGGTGGGGTGGTGATGGCGGTGTCGTTAGACATTTCCAACGCCTTCAACACCCTGCCCTGGAGTTGTATCAGAGAGGCACTGCGCTTTCATCAAGTGCCTCTCTACCTCCGTCGCATCGTTGGGGCTTATCTGTCGGAGAGGTGTGTCACCTACGTGGGACGTGATGGCGGTCACCAGCACCCCATGTCGTGCGGTGTTCCGCAGGGATCGGTCGTCGGACCGCTCCTGTGGAGCATCGGCTACGACTGGGTGCTGAGGGGTGAGCTCCAGCCGGGCGTGCAGCTGACGTGTTACGCTGACGACACATTGGTCACGGCCCGGGGGAGCTCGCACAGGGAAGCAGCGTTGCTGGCGACGGCGGCGGTCTCACAAGTTGTGAGCCGCATTCGGCGCCTCGGCCTGGAGGTGGCCCTCAACAAGTCGGAGGCCATGGTGTTCCATGGTCCCCGACGGGCGCCGCCGCCGGGATCACACATTGTGGTCGGGGGGGTCCGCATCGCTGTCGAGCCTACCATGAAGTACCTAGGATTGGTGCTCGACAGTCGGTGGGACTTTGGCCCCCACTTCCGGCGGCTTGCGCCCAAGTTGTTGGGCGCGGCCGGGGCACTTTCAACGCTGCTTCCCAATCTGGGGGGCCCGAGCGCCACTTGCAGGCGGCTCTACGTGGGGATCGTGCGATCGATGGCCCTGTACGGGGCACCGATCTGGGCGGCTGACCTGACGGCCGGGAGCATCTCTGTCTTGCGTAAGCCACAGAGAGCTATGGCCGTCAGAGTCATAAGGGGATATCGCACGATCTCCTACGAGGCGGCATGCGCACTGGCCGGATCCCCGCCCTGGGACCTGGAGGCGAAGGTCCTCGCGTCACTGTTCCGGTGGCGCGAGGAAATGCGGGCGCGGGGCGAACGACCGATGCAGCAACAACTGGAGCTGCGTCGGTCACAGCTCCACGAGGTCCTGGTGGCGGACTGGCGGGACAGGCTCTCACGCCCTACCGCCGGCCTCAACACCATCGAGGCGATCCGACCAGTGCTCAGCGAGTGGCTCGGAAGACGGCACGGCTCCCTGACTTTTCGGGCGACACAGGTTCTCTCGGGGCATGGTTGCTTCGGGAAGTTCCTGTGTCGCATAACCAGGGAGCCAGACGCTCGGTGTCACCACTGCGTCGACTGTCGGGAGGACACGGCACGGCATACGCTGGCAGAATGTGCCGCATGGCTGGAGCCGCGCCGTGCCCTCATCTCTGAAGTAGGCAGTGACCTGTCGCTGCCGGCCGTAGTGAACGCCATGGTCGGCAGTGAACAGGCCTGGGACGCGGTGGTATCCTTCTGCGAGCAAGTCATTTCGCAGAAGGAGGCTGCGGAGCGGGAGCGGGAGATCACCTCCCTCAACCCGGCCCGCAGCAGGCGCACCGGGCGTCGGAGGAGGGCAGACAATGCCCTCTTCCAGCCCCCCTAAATGGGTCCAGGGGCGACGGACGCGGGGCTAGTCTGTCGCCCCCCACAACAACATCTGGGCCCGAGGCGGCGGCGCGTAGTGTTCCACGCGCGCCCCTCCAAGACGGTACGAGGGGAGTGTCGTACACCTCACTCCCGCTCGGCCGAGACGAGGCCCGCTGCGGCGGGCCGGCACCACGGGGGTTGCGGAAGAATTCTTTTTGATTCCCGCGACCCCCGGCGAAGGTGTGAGAGGGAACACCCGGGGTGGTTTTTAGTCAGTAAGAGTCTGACAGACCCCTCCGCCCTCCCCGGGGCGGGGGACATCCATGAGGATTTTCCCCCCGGATCAAAAAAAAAAAAAAAAAAAAAAAAAAAAAAAAAAAAAAAAAAAAAAAAAAAAAAAAAAAAAAAAAAAAAAGGTTAGGTTAGGTTAGGTTAGAAGAAGGCACGGCTCCCTGACTTTTCGGGCGACACAGGTTCTCTCGGGGCACGGTTGCTTCGGGAAGTTCCTGTGTCGCATAACCAGGGAGCCAGACGCTCGGTGTCACCACTGCGTCGACTGTCGGGAGGACACGGCACGGCATACGCTGGCAGAGTGTGCCGCATGGCTGGAGCCGCGCCGTGCCCTCATCTCTGAAGTAGGCAGTGACCTGTCGCTGCCGGCCGTCGTTAACGCTATGGTCGGCAGTGAACAGGCCTGGGACGCGGTGGCATCCTTCTGCGAGGTAGTCATTTCGCAGAAGGAGGCTGCGGAGCGGGAGAGGGAGATTACCTCCCTCAACCCGGCCCGCAGCAGGCGCACCGGGCGTCGGAGGAGGGCAGACAATGCCCTCTTCCAGCCCCCCTAAATGGGTCCAGGGGCGACGGACGCGGGGTTTAGTCCGTCGCCCCCCACAGCACCTGGACCCGAGGCGGCGGCGCGTACTGTTCCACGCGCGCGCCTATGGCGCGGGGGAGTGTCGTACACCTCACTCCCCCTCGACCAAGACGGGGCCCGCTACGGCGGGCCGGCACCAGCGGGGGTTGTGGAAGAATTCTTTTTGATTCCCGCGACCCCCGCGCAGGTGAGAGAGGGAACAGTCGGGTTCGGTTTTTAGTCGGTAAGAGTCCGACAGACCCCCCCGCCCTCCCCGGGGCGGGGGACATCCATGAGGATTTTCCACCCGGTAAAAAAAAAAAAAAAAAAAAAAAAAAAAAAAAAAAAAAGGTTAGGTTGGGGTACCGGCCCATAGTGCTGCTCGACGAGGTGGGCAAGATGTTTGAGCGAATCATCGCAGCCCGCCTCGTCGGCCACTTGTGCGGAGAGGGGCCGGACCTTCACGAGTGCCAGTTCGGCTTCAGGCACGGGCGCTCCACCATTCACGCGATCTCGCGGGTGAGAGTCCTCGCGGAGGAAGCGGTGGCCCAGGGTGGTGTGGTGATGGCGGTGTCCTTGGACATATCCAACGCCTTCAACACCCTACCCTGGAGTTGTATTCGAGAGGCACTACTCTATCATCGAGTGCCTCTCTACCTCCGTCGCATCGTTGGGGCTTATTTGTCGGAGAGGGGTGTCACCTACGTGGGACGTGATGGCGGTCACCAGCACCCCATGTCGTGCGGTGTTCCACAGGGATCGGTCGTCGGACCGCTCCTGTGGAACATCGGCTACGACTGGGTGCTGAGGGGTGAGCTCCAGCCGGGCGTGCAGCTGACGTGTTACGCTGACGACACGTTAGTCACGGCCCGGGGGAGCTCGCACAGAGAAGCAGCGTTGCTGGCGACGGCGGCGGTCTCACAGGTGGTGAGCCGCATTCGGCGCCTCGGCCTGGAGGTGGCCCTCAACAAGTCGGAGGCCATGGTGTTCCATGGTCCCCGACGGGCACCTCCGCCGGGATTACACATTGTGGTTGGGGGGGTCCGGATCGCTGTCGAGCCTACCATGAAGTACCTCGGATTGGTGCTCGACAGCCGATGGGACTTTGGCCCCCACTTCCGGCGGCTTGCGCCCAAGTTATTGGGCGCGGCCGGGGCGCTCGCAACGCTGCTTCCCAATCTGGGGGGCCCGAGCGCCACTTGTAGGCGGCTCTACGTGGGGATCGTGCGATCGATGGCCCTGTACGGGGCACCGATCTGGGCGGCTGACCTGACGGCCGGGAGCATCTCTGTGTTGCGTAAGCCACAGAGAGCTATGGCCGTCAGAGTCATTAGGGGATATCGCACGATCTCCTACGAGGCGGCATGCGCACTGGCCGGATCCCCGCCCTGGGACCTGGAGGCAAAGGTCCTCGCGTCACTGTTCCGGTGGCGCGAGGAAATGCGGGCGCGGGGCGAACGACCGATGCAGCAACAACTGGAGCTGCGTCGGTCACAGCTCCACGAGGTCCTGGTGGCGGACTGGCGGGACAGGCTCTCACGCCCAACCGCCGGCCTCAACACCATCGAGGCGATCCGACCAGTGCTCAGCGAGTGGCTCGGAAGACGGCACGGCTCCCTGACTTTTCGGGCGACACAGGTTCTCTCGGGGCATGGTTGCTTCGGGAAGTTCCTGTGTCGCATAACCAGGGAGCCAGACGCTCGGTGTCACCACTGCGTCGACTGTCGGGAGGACACGGCACGGCATACGCTGGCAGAATGTGCCGCATGGCTGGAGCCGCGCCGTGCCCTCATCTCAGAAGTAGGCAGCGACCTGTCGCTGCCGGCCGTCGTTAACGCCATGGTCGGCAGTGAACAGGCCTGGGACGCGGTGGTATCCTTCTGCGAGCAAGTCATTTCGCAGAAGGAGGCTGCGGAGCGGGAGCGGGAGATCACCTCCCTCAACCCGGCCCGCAGCAGGCGCACCGGGCGTCGGAGGAGGGCAGACAATGCCCTCTTCCAGCCCCCCTAAATGGGTCCAGGGGCGACGGACGCGGGGCTAGTCTGTCGCCCCCCACAACAACATCTGGGCCCGAGGCGGCGGCGCGTAGTGTTCCACGCGCGCCCCTCCAAGACGGTACGAGGGGAGTGTCGTACACCTCACTCCCGCTCGGCCGAGACGAGGCCCGCTGCGGCGGGCCGGCACCACGGGGGTTGCGGAAGAATTCTTTTTGATTCCCGCGACCCCCGGCGAAGGTGTGAGAGGGAACACCCGGGGTGGTTTTTAGTCAGTAAGAGTCTGACAGACCCCTCCGCCCTCCCCGGGGCGGGGGACATCCATGAGGATTTTCCCCCCGGATCAAAAAAAAAAAAAAAAAAAAAAAAAAAGGTTAGGTTGGGGTACCGGCCCATAGTGCTGCTCGACGAGGTGGGCAAGATGTTTGAGCGAATCATCGCAGCCCGCCTCGTCGGCCACTTGTGCGGAGAGGGGCCGGACCTTCACGAGTGCCAGTTCGGCTTCAGGCACGGGCGCTCCACCATTCACGCGATCTCGCGGGTGAGAGTCCTCGCGGAGGAAGCGGTGGCCCAGGGTGGTGTGGTGATGGCGGTGTCCTTGGACATATCCAACGCCTTCAACACCCTACCCTGGAGTTGTATTCGAGAGGCACTACTCTATCATCGAGTGCCTCTCTACCTCCGTCGCATCGTTGGGGCTTATTTGTCGGAGAGGGGTGTCACCTACGTGGGACGTGATGGCGGTCACCAGCACCCCATGTCGTGCGGTGTTCCACAGGGATCGGTCGTCGGACCGCTCCTGTGGAACATCGGCTACGACTGGGTGCTGAGGGGTGAGCTCCAGCCGGGCGTGCAGCTGACGTGTTACGCTGACGACACGTTAGTCACGGCCCGGGGGAGCTCGCACAGAGAAGCAGCGTTGCTGGCGACGGCGGCGGTCTCACAGGTGGTGAGCCGCATTCGGCGCCTCGGCCTGGAGGTGGCCCTCAACAAGTCGGAGGCCATGGTGTTCCATGGTCCCCGACGGGCACCTCCGCCGGGATTACACATTGTGGTTGGGGGGGTCCGGATCGCTGTCGAGCCTACCATGAAGTACCTCGGATTGGTGCTCGACAGCCGATGGGACTTTGGCCCCCACTTCCGGCGGCTTGCGCCCAAGTTATTGGGCGCGGCCGGGGCGCTCGCAACGCTGCTTCCCAATCTGGGGGGCCCGAGCGCCACTTGTAGGCGGCTCTACGTGGGGATCGTGCGATCGATGGCCCTGTACGGGGCACCGATCTGGGCGGCTGACCTGACGGCCGGGAGCATCTCTGTGTTGCGTAAGCCACAGAGAGCTATGGCCGTCAGAGTCATAAGGGGATATCGCACGATCTCCTACGAGGCGGCATGTGCACTGGCCGGATCCCCGCCCTGGGACCTGGAGGCCAAGGTGCTCGCGTCACTGTTTAGGTGGCGCGAGGAAATGCGGGCGCGGGGCGAACGACCGATGCAGCAACAACTGGAGCTGCATCGGTCACAGCTCCGCGAGGTCCTGGTGGCGGACTGGCGGGACAGGCTCTCACGCCCTACCGCCGGCCTCGACACTATCGAGGCGATCCGACCAGTGCTCAGCGAGTGGCTCGGAAGAAGGCACGGCTCCCTGACTTTTCGGGCGACACAGGTTCTCTCGGGGCACGGTTGCTTCGGGAAGTTCCTGTGTCGCATAACCAGGGAGCCAGACGCTCGGTGTCACCACTGCGTCGACTGTCGGGAGGACACGGCACGGCATACGCTGGCAGAGTGTGCCGCATGGCTGGAGCCGCGCCGTGCCCTCATCTCTGAAGTAGGCAGTGACCTGTCGCTGCCGGCCGTCGTTAACGCTATGGTCGGCAGTGAACAGGCCTGGGACGCGGTGGTATCCTTCTGCGAGGTAGTCATTTCGCAGAAGGAGGCTGCGGAGCGGGAGAGGGAGATAACCTCCCTCAACCCGGCCCGCAGCAGGCGCACCGGGCGTCGGAGGAGGGCAGACAATGCCCTCTTCCAGCCCCCCTAAATGGGTCCAGGGGCGACGGACGCGGGGCTTAGTCCGTCGCCCCCCACAGCACCTGGACCCGAGGCGGCGGCGCGTACTGTTCCACGCGCGCGCCTATGGCGCGGGGGAGTGTCGTACACCTCACTCCCCCTCGACCAAGACGGGGCCCGCTACGGCGGGCCGGCACCAGCGGGGGTTGTGGAAGAATTCTTTTTGATTCCCGCGACCCCCGCGCAGGTGAGAGAGGGAACAGTCGGGTTCGGTTTTTAGTCGGTAAGAGTCCGACAGACCCCCCCGCCCTCCCCGGGGCGGGGGACATCCATGAGGATTTTCCACCCGGTCAAAAAAAAAAAAAAAAAAAAAAAAAGGTTAGGTTGGGGTGCAGGTTGAAGAGCCTCCTCGTGGCGCACCCTGGGCAACGGCGGCCCCCACTGCCCACCGGCTTTTGGTGGACAGTTGGGGTCGACGGCTAATCTTCAACAAACGGGGAAGGGTCATGGTTCCAATCACCGATCATCTCTTGTTGGTCGGTGAAGGGAACCTGGCTAGGGGCGGGACGGCCAGTCCGTCGATGTCCACCTTGCGTCCACTGTCCTCTCTGCTTCCAGAGGGTCGGTCTAGTGGGCGCAAGGCGGAAGGTCGGAGAGGAAGAAAACCTCTTTAAAAAATCACCCCAATCCCAAGGTCTAGCGTGCCGAGGGGATGAATGGCCGGAGGGTTTCCGGTCACTAGCGCAGGGGGGGAAAGGGGAAAGGGACCACACCCTTCAAAGGAACAAACATGGAAAAGTTCAATGTCGAAAAGAATCTCCAGGCGGGTCCCCTTCGGGGGGAATCCCGCCCCTCTAACGAGGGCTGCCCCAGCGTATCTGGAGGGGGCAACATCGAACTTCACGCCGACACCACCGGCGAGCGAGAGCACGACGGCGGTGGCGCTCAGTCGCCAAGTTTTGGACGGCGTGGATATCGTCCAGAGGGTTGCCACCAAATCTGGCAACCTGAAGGGCACGTACACGCGCGCCCTTAAGGAGGCGGCTGAGGGCATTAAGGAGGCGGTTGAGGTCCTCCTTAATCTAACCAGCTCGGAGGAGACGGCGAAGTTGTGGGAGGAGAATGGCCGTCTCCGATCCGAGCTAGAGGACCTCAAGCGGCAGTTCGCCGCCGCCCAGAGGGCAGCCCCCGCCGCCGCTGGCGCCTCTCGCGTCACGGCTCCTCGGCCGGCCCCATCGCCGGCCCCGCCGTCGACCTCTGCACTGGCAGATGCAGAGGTCGAGAAGATTGCCCGCATCTGCATGATGCAGTGCGGGCAAATGGTCGGAGCGCGTCTGGAGGCGCTTGAGTCCAGGCTCCTTCCGGCCGAAACCCTCCGCCCTCCGCTCGCTGCGGACAGGCGGAGGAAGGAGGGGCCCGCCAACCCGCCACCAGTTACGGCGAGGAAGGCGGGAAAAACCGCGGGCGCGCCCACACCCGCCACCCAGACGGCGGCACCTGCGGCGGCCGCGCCCGGGCTTTTAACAGAGGCCTGGACGACGGTCGTCAAGAGGGGCCGCAAGAAAAAGGCGGCACCGCCGGCACCGGCAGCCGCTAAGGCACCGGCACCAACCAAGGCGCCCAAGAAGCCAAAAGGACCGCCTAAGGTCAGAGCCCCACGCTCCGCGGCAGTTGTAATTACGCTGCTGCCCGGAGCCGTCGAACGGGGCGTCACGTATAAGGCGGTCCTAACCGAGGCGAAGGCCAAGGTCGCATTTCCCGACCTTGGCACACCGACCGGCTTCAGGATGAAGCCGGCGATGACGGGGGCGCGGTTGTTGGAGGTCTCAGGTGCCTCTAGCGGCGAAAAGGCGGACATCCTGGCAGCCAAGCTAAGGGAGGTCCTCAACCCGGAGGACGTCCGGGTGTCCAGGCCAATCAAGACAGCGGAGCTGCGTGTCGACGGCCTGGACGACTCCACGACCCCAGCTGAGGTTGTGGCGGCCATAGCCCGTGCCGGTGGATGTCCGCCTGACAACGTCCGGACGGGTGACATCCGCGCCGACGCTTCCGGGCTCGGCGCGATTTGGGTGCGGTGCCCGGTGGCGGCGGCGAATAAAGTCGCCGAAGGTGGACGATTGTTGGTGGGGTGGGTTGCGGCCAGAGTGAGGCTGATGCAACCCAGGGCTTTGCGGTGTTTCCGCTGCCTGGACGTAGGGCATGTCCGGGCGCGGTGCACCTGCGAGACGGACCGCAGCGACCTATGTTTCCGCTGCGGCCAGCCCGGCCACAAGGCGGCCCAGTGTTCCGCGGCGCCAAACTGCAGCCTCTGTACAGCTGCAGGGAGGCCCGCTGGGCACCGAGCGGGTGGTAAGTCCTGTGGCGGCCCCGCCAACAGGCAGAGAAGAAGGGGTGCCAAGGCTGCGGGGGGCTCTTTACCCCCCCCTCAGTCTGGCAGCCCCTCGGTCGACTCCCGGCCTAGGATAGGTGTCGTGGAGGGAATGGACTGCGTATAAATGGCGCTGTTCCATTTCCTCCAGGGCAATATCAACCACTCTGCCAGAGCTCAGGATCTTTTGCTACCATGAAGTATCTAGGATTGGTGCTCGACAGCCGGTGGGACTTTGGCCCCCACTTCCGGCGGCTTGCGCCCAAGTTGTTGGGCGCGGCCGGGGCGCTCTCAACGCTGCTTCCCAATCTGGGGGGCCCGAGCGCCGCCTGTAGGCGGCTCTACGTGGGGATCGTGCGATCGATGGCCCTATACGGGGCACCGATCTGGGCGGCTGACCTGACGGCCGGGAGCATCTCTGTCTTGCGTAAGCCACAGAGAGCTATGGCCGTCAGAGTCATTAGGGGATATCGCACGATCTCTTACGAGGCGGCTTGTGCACTGGCCGGATCCCCGCCCTGGGACCTGGAGGCGAAGGTCCTCGCGTCACTGTTCCGGTGGCGCGAGGAAATGCGGGCGCGGGGCGAACGACCGATGCAGCAACAATTGGAGCTGCGTCGGTCTCAGCTCCACGAGGTCCTGGTGGCGGACTGGCGGGACAGGCTCTCACGCCCTACCGCCGGCCTCAACACCATCGAGGCGATCCGACCGGTGCTCAGCGAGTGGCTCGGAAGAAGGCACGGCTCCCTGACCTTTCGGGCGACACAGGTTCTCTCGGGGCATGGTTGCTTCGGGAAGTTCCTGTGTCGCATAACCAGGGAGCCAGACGCTCGGTGTCACCACTGCGTCGACTGTCGGGAGGACACGGCACGGCATACGCTGGCAGAATGTGCCGCATGGCTGGAGCCGCGCCGTGCCCTCATCTCAGAAGTAGGCAGCGACCTGTCGCTGCCGGCCGTCGTTAACGCCATGGTCGGCAGTGAACAGGCCTGGGACGCGGTGGTATCCTTCTGCGAGCAAGTCATTTCGCAGAAGGAGGCTGCGGAGCGGGAGCGGGAGATCACCTCCCTCAACCCGGCCCGCAGCAGGCGCACCGGGCGTCGGAGGAGGGCAGACAATGCCCTCTTCCAGCCCCCCTAAATGGGTCCAGGGGCGACGGACGCGGGGTTTAGTCCGTCGCCCCCCACAACAACATCTGGACCCGAGGCGGCGGCGCGTAGTGTTCCACGCGCGCCCCTCCAAGACGGTACGAGGGGAGTGTCGTACACCTCACTCCCGCTCGGCCGAGACGAGGCCCGCTGCGGCGGGCCGGCACCACGGGGGTTGCGGAAGAATTCTTTTTGATTCCCGCGACCCCCGGCGAAGGTGTGAGAGGGAACACCCGGGGTGGTTTTTAGTCAGTAAGAGTCTGACAGACCCCTCCGCCCTCCCCGGGGCGGGGGACATCCATGAGGATTTTCCCCCCGGATCAAAAAAAAAAAAAAAAAAAAAAGGTTAGGTTAGGTTGGGGTGGGGTGCAGGTTGAAGAGCCTCCTCGTGGCGCACCCTGGGCAACGGCGGCCCCCACTGCCCACCGGCTTTTGGTGGACAGTTGGGGCCGACGGCTAATCTTCACAAACGGGGAAGGGTCATGGTTCCAATCACCGATCATCTCTGATGGTCGGTGAAGGGAACCTGGCTAGGGGCGGGACGGCCACTCCGTCGTTGTCCACCTTGCGTCTACTGCCCCCCTCTGCAAAATAGGTTATGTTACGTTAGTTTAGGTTAGGTTAGCTAGGTTTTGCAGAGGGGTCCAGTGGGCGCAGGGTGGAAGGTGGGAGAGGAAGACAACCTCTTTAAAAAATCACCCCAATCCCAAGGTCGAGCGTGCCGATGGGATGAATGGCCGGAGGGTTTCCGGTCACTAGCGCGGGGGGGAAACGGGGATAGGGACCACACCCTTCAAAGGAAATCAACATGAAAAAGTCTATTGTGGAAACAAGTCTCCAGGCGGGTACCCTTCGGGGAGAATCCCGCCCCTCTATTGAGGGCAGCCCCAGCGTATCTGGAGGGGGCAACAACAGACTTCTCGCCAATACCACCGGCGAGCAGGGAAGCGCGCAGCTACTTCTGCAGAAGGAACTGCGCGTTTCATTAACACCGATTGACGGCATCATGAGCCGAGGAGGCTCCAGTCCCGATCTTTGTGATCGGGGCTCGCACGGACGAGGCAGTACGAGGTCTGGATCGAGATCCAGATCCAGATCTCGTAAGCGCAGTTGGTCCTCAAGCGAGGACAACTCGACGGCTGCCAAAGTGCCGACGATGGCACGCAGAGGAGGTCGCGCGGTGGCGGGCGGAGGCCCCACCCGTGACGTTCGGGGCCGCTTCTTGCGGCCCGATTCTCCGGGAGAACGAACGGAGGGCGCGGAGAGCGACCCTGGAGCCCCGTTGATGGATCTCAGCGGGGGCTCCACCTTGTCTCTGCTCGGTAGCAACCGAGCAGAGGCAAGCGCGGAGAAGCGGGCGCAGAAGAGGGCTGTCGTGGCTGACGAAGTCAGTGAGATGGCGCGACAGGCCCGAGAGCGGCGCGCCGCTCGGATGACTGAGGGGAGTACGTCAGCGGTGGCACTTAGTCGCCAGGCGCTGGACGCCGTGGACGTTGTCCTGAAGGTTGCCACCGGATCTGGCAACCTGAAGGGCACGTTCACGCGTGCCCTGAAGGAAGCAGCTGAGCAGATGAAGGAGGTGGTTGAGGTCCTCCTTGATCGCACCAGCTCGGAGGAAACGGCCAAGTTGTGGGAGGAGAATGGCCGTCTCCGAGCCGAGCTCGAGGACCTCAAGCGGCAATTTGCCGCCACCCAGAGGACAGCTCCCGCCGCCGCTGGCGCCTCCCGCGCAGCGGCCCTTATGCCGGCTCCATCACCGGCCCCACCTTCGTCCTCTGCGCCAGCAGATGCGGAGGTGGAGAAAATAGCCCGCATCTGCATGATGCAGTGCGGGAAGATGGTGGGCGCGCGGCTGGAAGCCCTCGAACCAAGGCTCCTTCCAGCCGAGACTCTCCGCCCTCCGCTCGCTGCGGACAGGCGTAGGAAGGATACACCAGCCACGGTGACAAGAACCAGGACGGCCGTAGGAACGGGCACGACAGCGCCCGCTCCCCAGACGGCGGCGCCTCTGGCGACCGCGCCCGGGCCTCTAACGGAGGCTTGGACGACGGTCGTCAAGAGGGGCCGGAAGAAGAAGACGGCACCGCCGGCACCGGCGCCCGCTAAGGCACCGGCACCTGGTAAGGCACCGGCGCCCAAGAAGAAGAAGAGCAAAGGACCGCCTAAGGTCAGAGCCCCACGCTCCGCGGCAGTGGTAATCACGCTGCTGCCCGGAGCCGTCGAACGGGGCGTCACGTACAAGGCGGTCCTAACTGAGGCAAAGGCCAAGGTCGCTTTTCCCGACCTTGGCACACCGACCGGCCTCAGGCTGAAGTCGGCGCTGACGGGGGCGCGTCTATTGGAGGTGTCTGGCGCCTCTAGCGGGGAAAAGGCGGACGCTCTGGCCGCCAAATTGAGGGAGGTCCTCAACCCGGAGGACGTCCGGGTGTCCAGGCCTATAAAGACGTCAGAGTTGCGCGTCGACGGCCTGGACGACTCCACGACCGAAGCTGAGGTCGCGGCGGCCATCGCCCGTGCCGGTGGGTGTCCGCCGGACCAAGTGCGGACGGGCGACATCCGCGCCGACGCCTCCGGACTCGGCATGATCTGGGTGCGGTGTCCGGTGGCGGCGGCAAGTAAGGTCGCCGAAAGTGGGCGATTGTTGGTGGGGTGGGTTGCGGCCAGAGTAAGACTGGTGCAACCCAGGGCTTTACGGTGTTTCCGTTGCCTGGACGTAGGACATGTCCGGGCGCGGTGCACCTGCGAAACGGACCGCAGCGACCTTTGTTTCCGCTGCGGCCAGCCCGGCCACAAGGCGGCGCAGTGCTCCGCGGCGCCGAACTGCAGCCTCTGTACAGCTGCAGGGAGGCCCGCCGGGCACCGAGCGGGTGGTAAGTCCTGTGGCGGCCCCGCCAACAGGAAGAGAAGAAGGGGTGCCAAGGCTGCGGGGGGCTCTATACCCCCCCCTCAGTCTGGCAGCCCCTCGGCCGACTCCCGGCCTAGGAAAGGTGTCGTGGAGGGGATGGACTGCGTATAAATGGCGCTGTTCCATTTCCTCCAGGGCAATATCAACCACTCTGCCAGGGCTCAGGATCTTTTGCTCCAAAGCATGGCAGAGTGGTCGATCCACGTGGCGGTGGTCGCCGAGCCGTATTTCGTCCCCCCCCGCGACAACTGGGTGGGTGACCTCGACGGCTTGGTGGCCATCATCGGCGGGGCTCTCGTCAGCCCGTCCCGGGGACACGGCTGGGTAGCCGCCCTCGCGGACGGCGTTGGCGTGGTTGGTGCGTATTTTTCGCCCAACAAGAGCCTCGCCGACTTCGAGAACTTCCTTGTCGAGTTGGGTGCCGTCGTAGGCCGACTCCACCCTCGTCCTGTGCTGTTGCTGGGGGATCTCAACGCCAAGTCATCGGCGTGGGGATCCCCTGTGACCGATGCTAGAGGCGAGGTGCTGGAGGAGTGGTTACTCACGACTGGCTTGGTCGTCCTGAACCGGGGGTCGGTTCACACGTGCGTGCGGCAGCGGGGTGGCTCTATAGTGGACGTCTCGTTCGCTAGCCCTGCTGTCGCATGCCGTGTGCGCGACTGGCGTGTCGCCGTGGAGGTGGAGACGTTGTCGGATCACAGATACATCCGCTTCGACGTCTCCGCCCACACCGCCAGCGGCCGCAGTCCAGCGGCCCCGCGAACGGGCGGCCCGCGCTGGGCGCGTAAGCGCATCGACAGGGAACTTCTCGAGGAGGCCGCTATTGTTCAGGCCTGGATCCGGGAGTCGACGACGGACGGACCCGTCGACGTCGATCAAGAGGCGCTGTGGTTCCGCGGGGCGATGACGCACATTTGCGATGTGTCCATGCCCCGGATCCACACGCTGTCAGAGAGGCGCCAGGTGTACTGGTGGTCCGCCGAGATCGCACGGCTGCGTACAGCGTGCGTCGCGGCGAGGCGCCCGTACACCCACTACCGAAGACGACGTCGTCGGGTCCCTGACGAAGAAGCCGCGTTGTATGAGGTGTACCGCGCGGCTAAGCAGGCTCTGTGGCTGGCCATCGGCGATGCGAGATCGCGATCCAGGGAGGAGATGCTGGAGACTCTCGACGGAGATCCATGGGGGCGCCCCTATCGTGCGGTTCGAGGGAAACTGAGAGCCGCCGCGCCCCCACTCACCGAGAGCCTCCAGCCCGAGCTGTTGGAAGAGGTCGTCGCAACCCTCTTCCCGGCGCGAGCGGAGCACACTCCGCCGCCGATGGCTATGTCCTCAGCCGCAGAGCCTCCGGAGGAGGAGACTGCCATCGACGTCCCAGAGGTGACACAGGCAGAGATGAGGGCAGCCGTGATGCGTCTCCGGGCCAAGAACGTGGCTCCGGGGCCTGATGGCATCCACGGCATCGCGTTGGCCCTCGCCCTAAAGGAGTTAGAGCCCCAGGTGAGAGGACTCTTCACCGCGTGTCTTGAGCAGGGCCAGTTTCCATCGTTGTGGAAGACCGGTAGGTTGGTCCTGCTCAGGAAGGCGGGGCGCCCCGCGGACTCGCCGTCCGCGTACCGGCCCATAGTGCTGCTCGACGAGGTGGGCAAGATGTTTGAGCGAATCATCGCAGCCCGCCTCGTCGGCCACTTGTGCGGAGAGGGGCCGGACCTTCACGAGTGCCAGTTCGGCTTCAGGCACGGGCGCTCCACCATTCACGCGATCTCGCGGGTGAGAGTCCTCGCGGAGGAAGCGGTGGCCCAGGGTGGTGTGGTGATGGCGGTGTCCTTGGACATATCCAACGCCTTCAACACCCTACCCTGGAGTTGTATTCGAGAGGCACTACTCTATCATCGAGTGCCTCTCTACCTCCGTCGCATCGTTGGGGCTTATTTGTCGGAGAGGGGTGTCACCTACGTGGGACGTGATGGCGGTCACCAGCACCCCATGTCGTGCGGTGTTCCACAGGGATCGGTCGTCGGACCGCTCCTGTGGAACATCGGCTACGACTGGGTGCTGAGGGGTGAGCTCCAGCCGGGCGTGCAGCTGACGTGTTACGCTGACGACACGTTAGTCACGGCCCGGGGGAGCTCGCACAGAGAAGCAGCGTTGCTGGCGACGGCGGCGGTCTCACAGGTGGTGAGCCGCATTCGGCGCCTCGGCCTGGAGGTGGCCCTCAACAAGTCGGAGGCCATGGTGTTCCATGGTCCCCGACGGGCACCTCCGCCGGGATTACACATTGTGGTTGGGGGGGTCCGGATCGCTGTCGAGCCTACCATGAAGTACCTCGGATTGGTGCTCGACAGCCGATGGGACTTTGGCCCCCACTTCCGGCGGCTTGCGCCCAAGTTATTGGGCGCGGCCGGGGCGCTCGCAACGCTGCTTCCCAATCTGGGGGGCCCGAGCGCCACTTGTAGGCGGCTCTACGTGGGGATCGTGCGATCGATGGCCCTGTACGGGGCACCGATCTGGGCGGCTGACCTGACGGCCGGGAGCATCTCTGTGTTGCGTAAGCCACAGAGAGCTATGGCCGTCAGAGTCATAAGGGGATATCGCACGATCTCCTACGAGGCGGCATGTGCACTGGCCGGATCCCCGCCCTGGGACCTGGAGGCCAAGGTGCTCGCGTCACTGTTTAGGTGGCGCGAGGAAATGCGGGCGCGGGGCGAACGACCGATGCAGCAACAACTGGAGCTGCATCGGTCACAGCTCCGCGAGGTCCTGGTGGCGGACTGGCGGGACAGGCTCTCACGCCCTACCGCCGGCCTCGACACTATCGAGGCGATCCGACCAGTGCTCAGCGAGTGGCTCGGAAGAAGGCACGGCTCCCTGACTTTTCGGGCGACACAGGTTCTCTCGGGGCACGGTTGCTTCGGGAAGTTCCTGTGTCGCATAACCAGGGAGCCAGACGCTCGGTGTCACCACTGCGTCGACTGTCGGGAGGACACGGCACGGCATACGCTGGCAGAATGTGCCGCATGGCTGGAGCCGCGCCGTGCCCTCATCTCAAAAGTAGGCAGCGACCTGTCGCTGCCGGCCGTCGTTAACGCCATGGTCGGCAGTGAACAGGCCTGGGACGCGGTGGTATCCTTCTGCGAGCAAGTCATTTCGCAGAAGGAGGCTGCGGAGCGGGAGCGGGAGATCACCTCCCTCAACCCGGCCCGCAGCAGGCGCACCGGGCGTCGGAGGAGGGCAGACAATGCCCTCTTCCAGCCCCCCTAAATGGGTCCAGGGGTGACGGACGCGGGGTTTAGTCCGTCGCCCCCCACAACAACATCTGGACCCGAGGCGGCGGCGCGTAGTGTTCCACGCGCGCCCCTCCAAGACGGTACGAGGGGAGTGTCGTACACCTCACTCCCGCTCGGCCGAGACGAGGCCCGTTGCGGCGGGCCGGCACCACGGGGGTTGCGGAAGAATTCTTTTTGATTCCCGCGACCCCCGGCGAAGGTGTGAGAGGGAACACCCGGGGTGGTTTTTAGTCAGTAAGAGTCTGACAGACCCCTCCGCCCTCCCCGGGGCGGGGGACATCCATGAGGATTTTCCCCCCGGATCAAAAAAAAAAAAAAAAAAAAAAAAAAAAAAAAAAAAAAAAAAAAAAAGGTTAGGTTGGGGTGCAGGTTGAAGAGCCTCCTCGTGGCGCACCCTGGGCAACGGCGGCCCCCACTGCCCACCGGCTTTTGGTGGACAGTTGGGGTCGACGGCTAATCTTCAACAAACGGGGAAGGGTCATGGTTCCAATTACCGATCATCTCTTGTTGGTCGGTGAAGGGAACCTGGCTAGGGGCGGGACGGCCAGTCCGTCGATGTCCACCTTGCGTCCACTGTCCTCTCTGCTTCCAGAGGGTCGGTCTAGTGGGCGCAAGGCGGAAAGTGGGAGAGGAAGAAAACCTCTTTAAAAAATCACCCCAATCCCAAGGTCTAGCGTGCCGAGGGGATGGATGGCCCGGGGGTATCGTGGTCACTAGCGCAAGGGGGGGGAAAAGGGGATAGGGACCTCACCCTTTAAAGGAACAACAAAAAAATGGAAAAGTCTGATGTGAATTACAAACTCCAGGCGGGTACCCTTCGGGGAGAATCCCGCCCCTCTAACGAGGGCAGCCCCATCGTATCTGGGGGGGGCACCACCAGACTCAACGCCGACATCACCGGCGAGCGACAAAAGTGCGCGTTGTGATGACGCCGATTGCCGTCACTGGCAACACGAGCCGAGGAGGCTCCAGTCCCAGCAGGGACCTACGCGGAGGCAGCACGAGGTCTGGATCGAGATCCAGATCCAGATCTCGTAAGCGGAGTCTCTCCTCCAGCGAGGAGAACTTGGCGGCTGCCAAAGTGCCAACAATGGCACGAGGAAGACGAGGTCGAGTGGTGACGAGTGGCGTCCCCGCTCGCGACGTTCGGGGTCGCTTTCTGCGGCCCGACACTCCAGCTCCAGTGGAGTGCATGGAGGGCGCGGAGAGCGACCCAGGGGCCCCTACTACGGATCTCAGTGGGGGCTCCACTACGTCTCTGCTCGGCAGTAACCGGGCGGAGGCGAGTGCGGCAAAACGGGCGCAGAAAAGGGCTGTCGTGGCTGACGAGGTCAGCGAGTTGGCCCGACAGGCCCGAGAGCGACGCGCCGCTCGGATGACTGGGGGGAGTGCGTCGGCGGTGGCGATTAGTCGCCAGGCGCTGGACGGCGTGGACGTCGTCCTGAAGGTTGCCACCGGATCCGGCAACCTGAAGGGAACGTTCACGCGTGCCCTAAAAGAGGCGGCGGATCACATAAAGGAGGCGGTTGAGGTCCTCCTTAATCAAACCAGCTCGGAGGAGACGGCGAAGTTGTGGGAGGAGAATGGCCGTCTCCGATCCGAGCTAGAGGAACTCAAGCGGCAGTTCGCCGCCGCCCAGAGGGCAGCCCCCGCCGCCGCTGGCGCCTCTCGCGTCACGGCTCCTCGGCCGGCCCCATCGCCGGCCCAGCCGTCGACCTCTGCACTCGCAGATGCAGAGGTCGAGAAGATCGCCCGCATCTGCATGATGCAGTGCGGGCAGATGGTCGGAGCGCGACTGGAGGCGCTGGAGTCCAGACTCCTTCCGGCCGAAACCCTCCGCCCTCCGCTCGCTGCGGACAGGCGGAGGAAGGAGGGGCCCGCCAATCCGCCACCTATGACGGCGAGGAAGGCGGGAAAAACCGCGGGCGCATCCACGCCCGCCACCCAGACGGCGGCACCTCCGGCGGCCGCGCCCGGGCCTTTAACAGAGGCCTGGACGACGGTCGTCAAGAGGGGCCGCAAAAAGAAGGCGGCACCGCCGGCACCGGCAGCCGCTAAGGCACCGGCACCAAACAAGACCCCGGCGCCCAAGAAGGCCAGAGGACCGCCTAAGGTCAGAGCCCCACGCTCCGCGGCAGTTGTGATTACGCTGCTGCCCGGAGCCGTCGAACGGGGCATCACATATAAGGCGGTCCTCACTGAGGCAAAGGCCAAGGTCGCGTTCCCCGACCTTGGCACACCGACCGGCTTCAGGCTGAAGCCGGCGATGACGGGGGCGCGACTGCTGGAGGTGTCCGGTGCCTCTAGCGGCGAAAAGGCGGACATACTGGCCGCCAAGCTGAGGGAGGTCCTCAACCCAGAGGACGTTCGGGTGTCCAGGCCCATCAAGACAGCGGAGTTGCGTGTCGACGGCCTGGATGACTCGACCACTGAGGCCGAGGTCGTGGCGGCCATCGCCCGTGCCGGTGGGTGTCCGCCGGACCAAGTGCGGACGGGCGACATCCGCGCCGACGCCTCCGGGCTAGGCATGATCTGGGTGCGGTGCCCGGTGGCGGCGGCTAACAAAGTCGCCGAGAGTGGGCGATTGTTGGTGGGGTGGGTTGCGGCCAGAGTAAGGCTGATGCAACCCAGGGCTTTGCGGTGTTTCCGTTGCCTGGACGTAGGGCATGTCCGGGCGCGGTGCACCTGCGAGACGGACCGCAGCGACCTCTGTTTCCGCTGCGGCCAGCCCGGCCACAAGGCGGCGCAGTGCTCCGCGGCGCCAAACTGCAGCCTCTGTACAGCTGCAGGGAGGCCCGCCGGGCACCGAGCGGGTGGGAAATCTTGTGGCGGCCCCGCCAACAAGAAGAGAAGAAGGGGTGCCAAGGCTGCGGGGGGCTCTTTACCCCCCCCTCAGTCTGGCAGCCCCTCGGTCGACTCCCGGCCTAGGACAGGTGTCGTGGAGGGAATGGACTGCGTATAAATGGCGCTGTTCCATTTCCTCCAGGGCAATATCAACCACTCTGCCAGAGCTCAGGATCTTTTGCTCCAAAGCATGGCAGAGTGGTCGATCCACGTGGCGGTGGTCGCCGAGCCGTATTTCGTCCCCCCCCGCGACAACTGGGTGGGTGACCTCGACGGCTTGGTGGCCATCATCGGCGGGGCTCTCGTCAGCCCGTCCCGGGGACACGGCTGGATAGCCGCCCTCGCGGACGGCGTTGGCGTGATTGGTGCGTACTTTTCGCCCAACAAGAGCCTCGCCGACTTCGAGAACTTCCTTGTCGAGTTGGGTGCCGTCGTAGGCCGACTCCACCCTCGTCCTGTGCTGTTGCTAGGGGATCTCAACGCCAAGTCATCGGCGTGGGGATCCTCTGTGACCGATGCCAGAGGCGAGGCGCTGGAGGAGTGGCTGGTTACGACCGGCTTGGTCGTCCTGAACCGGGGGTCGGTTCACACGTGCGTGCGGCAGCGGGGTGGCTCTATAGTGGACGTCTCGTTCGCTAGCCCTGCTGTCGCATGCCGTGTGCGCGACTGGCGTGTCGTCGTGGAGGTGGAGACGTTGTCGGATCATCGATACATCCGCTTCGACGTCTCCGCCCACACCGCCAGCGGCCGCAGTCCAGCGGCCCCGCGAATGGACGGCCCGCGCTGGGCGCGTAAGCGCATCGACAGGGAACTTCTCGAGGAGGCCGCTATTGTCCAGGCCTGGATCCGGGAGTCGACGACGAACGGACCCGTCGACGTCGAACAAGAGGCGCTGTGGTTCCGCGGGGCGATGACGCACATTAGCGACGCGTCCATGCCCCGGGTCCACACGCTGTCAGCAAGGCGCCAGGTGTACTGGTGGTCCGCCGAGATCGCACGGCTGCGAATAGCGTGCGTCGCGGCGAGGCGCCCGTACACCCACTATCGAAGACGACGTCGTCGGGTCCCTGACGAAGAAGCCGCGCTGTATGAGGTGTACCGCGCGGCTAAGCAGGCTCTGTGGCTGGCCATCGGCGATGCGAGATCGCGAGCCAGGGGGGAGATGCTGGAGACTCTCGACGGAGATCCGTGGGGGCGCCCCTATCGTGCGGTTCGAGGGAAACTAAGAGCCGCCGCGCCCCCACTCACCGAGAGCCTCCAGCCCGAGCTGTTGGAGGAGGTCGTCGCAGCCCTCTTCCCGGCGAGAGCGGAGCACACTCCGCCGCCGATGGCTATGCCCACAGCCGCAGAGCCTCCGGAGGAAGAACACGCCATCGACGTCCCAGAGGTGACACAGGCAGAGATGAGGGCAGCCGTGATGCGGCTCCGGGCCAAGAATGTGGCCCCGGGGCCAGACGGCATCCACGGCATCGCGCTGGCCCTCGCTCTGAAGGAGCTAGAGCCCCAGCTGAGAGGACTCTTCACCGCGTGTCTTGAGCAGGGCCGGTTTCCAACATTGTGGAACGCGCGTCGACGCGTTGTGGTCGGTCTTTTCTGCTTTTGCTATAAGGCAGTTATGGCATTTTGGTGCCTCAGCCGCCAGCCGCGATGGGCACTCAGCCCGCAAGTGGGGTTCACCGCAGTGGGTGCAGAGGTCGGCGGGCTGCGTGCACAGTTTTCGGCTGTGGCCGAAACGAAGACAGCGAGTGCACTGCACCAGAGGCGACTGGTCGTGCACTCGCACTCGCTGCAGGTCGATGTGCACTCGACCCGCCGTAGTTAGCCTCTGCCACACCGCGGGGGACACCTGCAGAACGACGTGGCACATGTGGGGGTTCCTCGTCCTTCGACGGTACTTCACCCCCAGCCTCAAATCTTCTGCAGGTAGGTCCCCGACCAGGTGGGAGTTTTGCCGCTGCAGAGCCTGGGTAACCTCAGCATCTGTGTGGCAGGAGAGGACGTCCTTCAAGATGATGAGCGGATCCTTGTTCTTAACCTCCTCTACCACCAGATTTCCCGCTTTCCGTATCCTTTCTGTAACCCGGCTTAGCTCCTCCCTGGTCTTAAACCCCACTACCACCTTTTGGTCCCTCGCCTTGCGCAAGCGCTCCACCCTCGTGCCCTCATTTCTGGCATCGACCGCCGTCCTAAGCTTCGCAATAACCTCTTCACCCGTGTCCTGATTATCGACAGACGATACAATCACCGAGTGAAAAGGTTCTTGGACGTTCTGCTTCGGGGCGGCGGCGATCTCCGCGAAGGTGGGACCTTGGCCTGCGACGTAGCGAGGGGCCTGCTGCAGATGCTCCGACAGAGCCTGGGTGTGGTATTGGTTCTCCTCCAAAGCCTTCTCATGGACCTTCAGGCCTTGAACCAAACTCTCCATCAGTTCCATCGGTATCAGCTCCGTCCGCACGCCCGCAGCCGTCTGACTCTCCTTCCCCGTTTCCACCAGTCCTTCCACATCAGTTCCCCCTCTTTCGTTTTCGGACTCCTTCACAAGCTGGTAGAGTCGTTGGTTAGGTTAGGTTAGGTTAGGTTGGGGTGCAGGTTGAAGAGCCTCCTCGTGGCGCACCCTGGGCAACGGCGGCCCCCACTGCCCACCGGCTTTTGGTGGACAGTTGGGGCCGACGGCTAATCTTCACAAACGGGGAAGGGTCATGGTTCCAATCACCGATCATCTCTGATGGTCGGTGAAGGGAACCTGGCTAGGGGCGGGACGGCCACTCCGTCGTTGTCCACCTTGCGTCTACTGCCCCCCTCTGCAAAATAGGTTATGTTACGTTAGTTTAGGTTAGGTTAGCTAGGTTTTGCAGAGGGGTCCAGTGGGCGCAGGGTGGAAGGTGGGAGAGGAAGACAACCTCTTTAAAAAATCACCCCAATCCCAAGGTCGAGCGTGCCGATGGGATGAATGGCCGGAGGGTTTCCGGTCACTAGCGCGGGGGGGAAACGGGGATAGGGACCACACCCTTCAAAGGAAATCAACATGAAAAAGTCTATTGTGGAAACAAGTCTCCAGGCGGGTACCCTTCGGGGAGAATCCCGCCCCTCTATTGAGGGCAGCCCCAGCGTATCTGGAGGGGGCAACAACAGACTTCTCGCCAATACCACCGGCGAGCAGGGAAGCGCGCAGCTACTTCTGCAGAAGGAACTGCGCGTTTCATTAACACCGATTGACGGCATCATGAGCCGAGGAGGCTCCAGTCCCGATCTTTGTGATCGGGGCTCGCACGGACGAGGCAGTACGAGGTCTGGATCGAGATCCAGATCCAGATCTCGTAAGCGCAGTTGGTCCTCAAGCGAGGACAACTCGACGGCTGCCAAAGTGCCGACGATGGCACGCAGAGGAGGTCGCGCGGTGGCGGGCGGAGGCCCCACCCGTGACGTTCGGGGCCGCTTCTTGCGGCCCGATTCTCCGGGAGAACGAACGGAGGGCGCGGAGAGCGACCCTGGAGCCCCGTTGATGGATCTCAGCGGGGGCTCCACCTTGTCTCTGCTCGGTAGCAACCGAGCAGAGGCAAGCGCGGAGAAGCGGGCGCAGAAGAGGGCTGTCGTGGCTGACGAAGTCAGTGAGATGGCGCGACAGGCCCGAGAGCGGCGCGCCGCTCGGATGACTGAGGGGAGTACGTCAGCGGTGGCACTTAGTCGCCAGGCGCTGGACGCCGTGGACGTTGTCCTGAAGGTTGCCACCGGATCTGGCAACCTGAAGGGCACGTTCACGCGTGCCCTGAAGGAAGCAGCTGAGCAGATGAAGGAGGTGGTTGAGGTCCTCCTTGATCGCACCAGCTCGGAGGAAACGGCCAAGTTGTGGGAGGAGAATGGCCGTCTCCGAGCCGAGCTCGAGGACCTCAAGCGGCAGTTTGCCGCCACCCAGAGGACAGCTCCCGCCGCCGCTGGCGCCTCCCGCGCAGCGGCCCTTATGCCGGCTCCATCACCGGCCCCACCTTCGTCCTCTGCGCCAGCAGATGCGGAGGTGGAGAAAATAGCCCGCATCTGCATGATGCAGTGCGGGAAGATGGTGGGCGCGCGGCTGGAAGCCCTCGAACCAAGGCTCCTTCCAGCCGAGACTCTCCGCCCTCCGCTCGCTGCGGACAGGCGTAGGAAGGATACACCAGCCACGGTGACAAGAACCAGGACGGCCGTAGGAACGGGCACGACAGCGCCCGCTCCCCAGACGGCGGCGCCTCTGGCGACCGCGCCCGGGCCTCTAACGGAGGCTTGGACGACGGTCGTCAAGAGGGGCCGGAAGAAGAAGACGGCACCGCCGGCACCGGCGCCCGCTAAGGCACCGGCACCTGGTAAGGCACCGGCGCCCAAGAAGAAGAAGAGCAAAGGACCGCCTAAGGTCAGAGCCCCACGCTCCGCGGCAGTGGTAATCACGCTGCTGCCCGGAGCCGTCGAACGGGGCGTCACGTACAAGGCGGTCCTAACTGAGGCAAAGGCCAAGGTCGCTTTTCCCGACCTTGGCACACCGACCGGCCTCAGGCTGAAGTCGGCGCTGACGGGGGCGCGTCTATTGGAGGTGTCTGGCGCCTCTAGCGGGGAAAAGGCGGACGCTCTGGCCGCCAAATTGAGGGAGGTCCTCAACCCGGAGGACGTCCGGGTGTCCAGGCCTATAAAGACGTCAGAGTTGCGCGTCGACGGCCTGGACGACTCCACGACCGAAGCTGAGGTCGCGGCGGCCATCGCCCGTGCCGGTGGGTGTCCGCCGGACCAAGTGCGGACGGGCGACATCCGCGCCGACGCCTCCGGACTCGGCATGATCTGGGTGCGGTGTCCGGTGGCGGCGGCAAGTAAGGTCGCCGAAAGTGGGCGATTGTTGGTGGGGTGGGTTGCGGCCAGAGTAAGACTGGTGCAACCCAGGGCTTTACGGTGTTTCCGTTGCCTGGACGTAGGACATGTCCGGGCGCGGTGCACCTGCGAAACGGACCGCAGCGACCTTTGTTTCCGCTGCGGCCAGCCCGGCCACAAGGCGGCGCAGTGCTCCGCGGCGCCGAACTGCAGCCTCTGTACAGCTGCAGGGAGGCCCGCCGGGCACCGAGCGGGTGGTAAGTCCTGTGGCGGCCCCGCCAACAGGAAGAGAAGAAGGGGTGCCAAGGCTGCGGGGGGCTCTATACCCCCCCCTCAGTCTGGCAGCCCCTCGGCCGACTCCCGGCCTAGGAAAGGTGTCGTGGAGGGGATGGACTGCGTATAAATGGCGCTGTTCCATTTCCTCCAGGGCAATATCAACCACTCTGCCAGGGCTCAGGATCTTTTGCTCCAAAGCATGGCAGAGTGGTCGATCCACGTGGCGGTGGTCGCCGAGCCGTATTTCGTCCCCCCCCGCGACAACTGGGTGGGTGACCTCGACGGCTTGGTGGCCATCATCGGCGGGGCTCTCGTCAGCCCGTCCCGGGGACACGGCTGGGTAGCCGCCCTCGCGGACGGCGTTGGCGTGGTTGGTGCGTATTTTTCGCCCAACAAGAGCCTCGCCGACTTCGAGAACTTCCTTGTCGAGTTGGGTGCCGTCGTAGGCCGACTCCAACCTCGTCCTGTGCTGTTGCTGGGGGATCTCAACGCCAAGTCATCGGCGTGGGGATCCCCTGTGACCGATGCTAGAGGCGAGGTGCTGGAGGAGTGGTTACTCACGACTGGCTTGGTCGTCCTGAACCGGGGGTCGGTTCACACGTGCGTGCGGCAGCGGGGTGGCTCTATAGTGGACGTCTCGTTCGCTAGCCCTGCTGTCGCATGCCGTGTGCGCGACTGGCGTGTCGCCGTGGAGGTGGAGACGTTGTCGGATCACAGATACATCCGCTTCGACGTCTCCGCCCACACCGCCAGCGGCCGCAGTCCAGCGGCCCCGCGAACGGGCGGCCCGCGCTGGGCGCGTAAGCGCATCGACAGGGAACTTCTCGAGGAGGCCGCTATTGTTCAGGCCTGGATCCGGGAGTCGACGACGGACGGACCCGTCGACGTCGATCAAGAGGCGCTGTGGTTCCGCGGGGCGATGACGCACATTTGCGATGCGTCCATGCCCCGGATCCACACGCTGTCAGAGAGGCGCCAGGTGTACTGGTGGTCCGCCGAGATCGCACGGCTGCGTACAGCGTGCGTCGCGGCGAGGCGCCCGTACACCCACTACCGAAGACGACGTCGTCGGGTCCCTGACGAAGGAGCCGCGTTGTATGAGGTGTACCGCGCGGCTAAGCAGGCTCTGTGGCTGGCCATCGGCGATGCGAGATCGCGATCCAGGGAGGAGATGCTGGAGACTCTCGACGGAGATCCATGGGGGCGCCCCTATCGTGCGGTTCGAGGGAAACTGAGAGCCGCCGCGCCCCCACTCACCGAGAGCCTCCAGCCCGAGCTGTTGGAAGAGGTCGTCGCAACCCTCTTCCCGGCGCGAGCGGAGCACACTCCGCCGCCGATGGCTATGTCCTCAGCCGCAGAGCCTCCGGAGGAGGAGACTGCCATCGACGTCCCAGAGGTGACACAGGCAGAGATGAGGGCAGCCGTGATGCGTCTCCGGGCCAAGAACGTGGCTCCGGGGCCTGATGGCATCCACGGCATCGCGTTGGCCCTCGCCCTAAAGGAGTTAGAGCCCCAGGTGAGAGGACTCTTCACCGCGTGTCTTGAGCAGGGCCAGTTTCCATCGTTGTGGAAGACCGGTAGGTTGGTCCTGCTCAGGAAGGCGGGGCGCCCCGCGGACTCGCCGTCCGCGTACCGGCCCATAGTGCTGCTCGACGAGGTGGGCAAGATGTTTGAGCGAATCATCGCAGCCCGCCTCGTCGGCCACTTGTGCGGAGAGGGGCCGGACCTTCACGAGTGCCAGTTCGGCTTCAGGCACGGGCGCTCCACCATTCACGCGATCTCGCGGGTGAGAGTCCTCGCGGAGGAAGCGGTGGCCCAGGGTGGTGTGGTGATGGCGGTGTCCTTGGACATATCCAACGCCTTCAACACCCTACCCTGGAGTTGTATTCGAGAGGCACTACTCTATCATCGAGTGCCTCTCTACCTCCGTCGCATCGTTGGGGCTTATTTGTCGGAGAGGGGTGTCACCTACGTGGGACGTGATGGCGGTCACCAGCACCCCATGTCGTGCGGTGTTCCACAGGGATCGGTCGTCGGACCGCTCCTGTGGAACATCGGCTACGACTGGGTGCTGAGGGGTGAGCTCCAGCCGGGCGTGCAGCTGACGTGTTACGCTGACGACACGTTAGTCACGGCCCGGGGGAGCTCGCACAGAGAAGCAGCGTTGCTGGCGACGGCGGCGGTCTCACAGGTGGTGAGCCGCATTCGGCGCCTCGGCCTGGAGGTGGCCCTCAACAAGTCGGAGGCCATGGTGTTCCATGGTCCCCGACGGGCACCTCCGCCGGGATTACACATTGTGGTTGGGGGGGTCCGGATCGCTGTCGAGCCTACCATGAAGTACCTCGGATTGGTGCTCGACAGCCGATGGGACTTTGGCCCCCACTTCCGGCGGCTTGCGCCCAAGTTATTGGGCGCGGCCGGGGCGCTCGCAACGCTGCTTCCCAATCTGGGGGGCCCGAGCGCCACTTGTAGGCGGCTCTACGTGGGGATCGTGCGATCGATGGCCCTGTACGGGGCACCGATCTGGGCGGCTGACCTGACGGCCGGGAGCATCTCTGTGTTGCGTAAGCCACAGAGAGCTATGGCCGTCAGAGTCATAAGGGGATATCGCACGATCTCCTACGAGGCGGCATGTGCACTGGCCGGATCCCCGCCCTGGGACCTGGAGGCCAAGGTGCTCGCGTCACTGTTTAGGTGGCGCGAGGAAATGCGGGCGCGGGGCGAACGACCGATGCAGCAACAACTGGAGCTGCATCGGTCACAGCTCCGCGAGGTCCTGGTGGCGGACTGGCGGGACAGGCTCTCACGCCCTACCGCCGGCCTCGACACTATCGAGGCGATCCGACCAGTGCTCAGCGAGTGGCTCGGAAGAAGGCACGGCTCCCTGACTTTTCGGGCGACACAGGTTCTCTCGGGGCACGGTTGCTTCGGGAAGTTCCTGTGTCGCATAACCAGGGAGCCAGACGCTCGGTGTCACCACTGCGTCGACTGTCGGGAGGACACGGCACGGCATACGCTGGCAGAGTGTGCCGCATGGCTGGAGCCGCGCCGTGCCCTCATCTCTGAAGTAGGCAGTGACCTGTCGCTGCCGGCCGTCGTTAACGCTATGGTCGGCAGTGAACAGGCCTGGGACGCGGTGGTATCCTTCTGCGAGGTAGTCATTTCGCAGAAGGAGGCTGCGGAGCGGGAGAGGGAGATAACCTCCCTCAACCCGGCCCGCAGCAGGCGCACCGGGCGTCGGAGGAGGGCAGACAATGCCCTCTTCCAGCCCCCCTAAATGGGTCCAGGGGCGACGGACGCGGGGCTTAGTCCGTCGCCCCCCACAGCACCTGGACCCGAGGCGGCGGCGCGTACTGTTCCACGCGCGCGCCTATGGCGCGGGGGAGTGTCGTACACCTCACTCCCCCTCGACCAAGACGGGGCCCGCTACGGCGGGCCGGCACCAGCGGGGGTTGTGGAAGAATTCTTTTTGATTCCCGCGACCCCCGCGCAGGTGAGAGAGGGAACAGTCGGGTTCGGTTTTTAGTCGGTAAGAGTCCGACAGACCCCCCCGCCCTCCCCGGGGCGGGGGACATCCATGAGGATTTTCCACCCGGTCAAAAAAAAAAAAAAAAAAAAAAAAAGGTTAGGTTGGGGTGCAGGTTGAAGAGCCTCCTCGTGGCGCACCCTGGGCAACGGCGGCCCCCACTGCCCACCGGCTTTTGGTGGACAGTTGGGGTCGACGGCTAATCTTCAACAAACGGGGAAGGGTCATGGTTCCAATCACCGATCATCTCTTGTTGGTCGGTGAAGGGAACCTGGCTAGGGGCGGGACGGCCAGTCCGTCGATGTCCACCTTGCGTCCACTGTCCTCTCTGCTTCCAGAGGGTCGGTCTAGTGGGCGCAAGGCGGAAGGTCGGAGAGGAAGAAAACCTCTTTAAAAAATCACCCCAATCCCAAGGTCTAGCGTGCCGAGGGGATGAATGGCCGGAGGGTTTCCGGTCACTAGCGCAGGGGGGGAAAGGGGAAAGGGACCACACCCTTCAAAGGAACAAACATGGAAAAGTTCAATGTCGAAAAGAATCTCCAGGCGGGTCCCCTTCGGGGGGAATCCCGCCCCTCTAACGAGGGCTGCCCCAGCGTATCTGGAGGGGGCAACATCGAACTTCACGCCGACACCACCGGCGAGCGAGAGCACGACGGCGGTGGCGCTCAGTCGCCAAGTTTTGGACGGCGTGGATATCGTCCAGAGGGTTGCCACCAAATCTGGCAACCTGAAGGGCACGTACACGCGCGCCCTTAAGGAGGCGGCTGAGGGCATTAAGGAGGCGGTTGAGGTCCTCCTTAATCTAACCAGCTCGGAGGAGACGGCGAAGTTGTGGGAGGAGAATGGCCGTCTCCGATCCGAGCTAGAGGACCTCAAGCGGCAGTTCGCCGCCGCCCAGAGGGCAGCCCCCGCCGCCGCTGGCGCCTCTCGCGTCACGGCTCCTCGGCCGGCCCCATCGCCGGCCCCGCCGTCGACCTCTGCACTGGCAGATGCAGAGGTCGAGAAGATTGCCCGCATCTGCATGATGCAGTGCGGGCAAATGGTCGGAGCGCGTCTGGAGGCGCTTGAGTCCAGGCTCCTTCCGGCCGAAACCCTCCGCCCTCCGCTCGCTGCGGACAGGCGGAGGAAGGAGGGGCCCGCCAACCCGCCACCAGTTACGGCGAGGAAGGCGGGAAAAACCGCGGGCGCGCCCACACCCGCCACCCAGACGGCGGCACCTGCGGCGGCCGCGCCCGGGCTTTTAACAGAGGCCTGGACGACGGTCGTCAAGAGGGGCCGCAAGAAAAAGGCGGCACCGCCGGCACCGGCAGCCGCTAAGGCACCGGCACCAACCAAGGCGCCCAAGAAGCCAAAAGGACCGCCTAAGGTCAGAGCCCCACGCTCCGCGGCAGTTGTAATTACGCTGCTGCCCGGAGCCGTCGAACGGGGCGTCACGTATAAGGCGGTCCTAACCGAGGCGAAGGCCAAGGTCGCATTTCCCGACCTTGGCACACCGACCGGCTTCAGGATGAAGCCGGCGATGACGGGGGCGCGGTTGTTGGAGGTCTCAGGTGCCTCTAGCGGCGAAAAGGCGGACATCCTGGCAGCCAAGCTAAGGGAGGTCCTCAACCCGGAGGACGTTCGGGTGTCCAGGCCCATCAAAACGGCGGAGTTGCGCGTCGACGGCCTGGACGACTCCACGACCCCGGATGAGGTTGTGGCGGCCATAGCCCGTGCCGGTGGATGTCCGCCTGACAACGTGCGGACGGGCGACATCCGCGCCGACGCTTCCGGGCTCGGCATGATTTGGGTGCGGTGCCCGGTGGCGGCGGCTAACAAAGTCGCCGAGAGTGGGCGATTGTTGGTGGGGTGGGTTGCGGCCAGAGTGAGGCTGATGCAACCCAGGGCTTTGCGGTGTTTCCGCTGCCTGGACGTAGGGCATGTCCGGGCGCGGTGCACCTGCGAGACGGACCGCAGCGACCTATGTTTCCGCTGCGGCCAGCCCGGCCACAAGGCGGCCCAGTGTTCCGCGGCGCCAAACTGCAGCCTCTGTACAGCTGCAGGGAGGCCCGCTGGGCACCGAGCGGGTGGTAAGTCCTGTGGCGGCCCCGCCAACAGGCAGAGAAGAAGGGGTGCCAAGGCTGCGGGGGGCTCTTTACCCCCCCCTCAGTCTGGCAGCCCCTCGGTCGACTCCCGGCCTAGGATAGGTGTCGTGGAGGGAATGGACTGCGTATAAATGGCGCTGTTCCATTTCCTCCAGGGCAATATCAACCACTCTGCCAGAGCTCAGGATCTTTTGCTCCAAAGCATGGCAGAGTGGTCGATCCACGTGGCGGTGGTCGCCGAGCCGTATTTCGTCCCCCCCCGCGACAACTGGGTGGGTGACCTCGACGGCTTGGTGGCCATCATCGGCGGGGCTCTCGTCAGCCCGTCCCGGGGACACGGCTGGATAGCCGCCCTCGCGGACGGCGTTGGCGTGATTGGTGCGTACTTTTCGCCCAACAAGAGCCTCGCCGACTTCGAGAATTTCCTTGTCGAGTTGGGTGCCGTCGTAGGCCGACTCCACCCTCGTCCTGTGCTGTTGCTGGGGGATCTCAACGCCAAGTCATCGGCGTGGGGATCCTCTGTGACCGATGCTAGAGGCGAGGCGCTGGAGGAGTGGCTGGTTACGACTGGCTTGGTCGTCCTGAACCGGGGTTCGGTTCACACGTGCGTGCGGCAGCGGGGCGGCTCTATAGTGGACGTCTCGTTCGCTAGCCCTGCTGTCGCGGGCCGTGTCCGCGACTGGCGTGTCGCCGTGGAGGTGGAGACGTTGTCGGATCACCGATACATCCGCTTCGACGTCTCCGCCCAAACCGCCAGCGGCCGCAGTCCAGCGGCCCCGCGAATGGACGGCCCGCGCTGGGCGCGTAAGCGCATCGACAGGGAACTTCTCGAGGAGGCCGCTATTGTCCAGGCCTGGATCCGGGAGTCGACGACGAATGGACCCGTCGACGTCGAACAAGAGGCGCTGTGGTTCCGCGGGGCGATGACGCACATTAGCGACGCGTCCATGCCCCGGGTCCACACGCTGTCAGCAAGGCGCCAGGTGTACTGGTGGTCCGCCGAGATCGCACGGCTGCGTATAGCGTGCGTCGCGGCGAGGCGCCCGTACACCCATTACCGAAGACGACGTCGTCGGGTCCCTGACGAAGAAGCCGCGCTGTATGAGGTGTACCGCGCGGCTAAGCAGGCTCTGTGGCTGGCCATCGGCGATGCGAGATCGCGAGCCAGGGGGGAGATGCTGGAGACTCTCGACGGAGATCCGTGGGGGCGCCCCTATCGTGCGGTTCGAGGGAAACTGAGAGCCGCCGCGCCCCCACTCACCGAGAGCCTCCAGCCCGAGCTGTTGGAGGAGGTCGTCGCAGCCCTCTTCCCGGCGAGAGCGGAGCACACTCCGCCGCCGATGGCTATGCCCACGGCCGCAGAGCCTCCGGAGGAGGAACACGCCATCGACGTCCCAGAGGTGACACAGGCAGAGATGAGGGCAGCCGTGATGCGGCTCCGGGCCAAGAATGTGGCTCCGGGGCCGGACGGCATCCACGGCATCGCGCTGGCCCTCGCTCTGAAGGAGCTAGAGCCCCAGCTGAGAGGACTCTTCACCGCGTGTCTTGAGCAGGGCCGGTTTCCAACATTGTGGAAGACCGGCCGTCTAGTCCTGCTCAAGAAGGCGGGGCGCCCTGCGGACTCACCGTCCGCGTACCGGCCCATAGTGCTGCTCGACGAGGTGGGCAAGATGTTTGAGCGAATCATCGCAGCCCGCCTCGTCGGCCACTTGTGCGAAGAAGGGCCGGATCTGGATGAGTGCCAATTTGGCTTCAGGCACGGGCGCTCCACCATTCACGCGATCTCGCGGGTGAGAGTCCTGGCGGAGGAAACGGTGTCTCGGGGTGGGGTGGTGATGGCGGTGTCGTTAGACATTTCCAACGCCTTCAACACCCTGCCCTGGAGTTGTATCAGAGAGGCACTGCTCTATCATCGAGTGCCTCTCTACCTCCGTCGCATCGTTGGGGCTTATTTGTCGGAGCGGTGTGTCACCTACGTGGGACGTGATGGCGGTCACCAGCACCCCATGTCGTGCGGTGTTCCGCAGGGATCGGTCGTCGGACCGCTCCTGTGGAACATCGGCTACGACTGGGTGCTGAGGGGTGAGCTCCAGCCGGGCGTGCAGCTGACGTGTTACGCTGACGACACGTTAGTCGCGGCCCGGGGGAGCTCGCACAGGGAAGCAGCGTTGCTGGCGACGGCGGCGGTCTCACAAGTTGTGAGCCGCATTCGGCGCCTCGGCCTGGAGGTGGCCCTCAGCAAGTCGGAGGCCATGGTGTTCCATGGTCCCCGACGGGCGCCGCCGCCGGGATCACACATTGTGGTCGGGGGGGTCCGCATCGCTGTCGAGCCTACCATGAAGTACCTAGGATTGGTGCTCGACAGCCGGTGGGACTTTGGCCCCCACTTCCGGCGGCTTGCGCCCAAGTTGCTGGGCGCGGCCGGGGCGCTCTCAACGCTGCTTCCCAATCTGGGGGGCCCGAGCGCCACTTGCAGGCGGCTCTACGTGGGGATCGTGCGATCGATGGCCCTCTACGGGGCACCGATCTGGGCGGCTGACCTGACGGCCGGGAGTATCTCTGTCTTGCGAAAGCCACAGAGAGCTATGGCCGTCAGAGTCATAAGGGGATATCGCACGATCTCCTACGAGGCGGCATGCGCACTGGCCGGATCCCCGCCCTGGGACCTGGAGGCGAGGGTCCTCGCGTCACTGTTCCGGTGGCGCGAGGAAATGCGGGCGCGGGGCGAACGACCGATGCAGCAACAACTGGAGCTGCGTCGGTCACAGCTCCACGAGGTCCTGGTGGCGGACTGGCGGGACAGGCTCTCACGCCCTACCGCCGGCCTCAACACCATCGAGGCGATCCGACCAGTGCTCAGCGAGTGGCTCGGAAGACGGCACGGCTCCCTGACTTTTCGGGCGACACAGGTTCTCTCGGGGCATGGTTGCTTCGGGAAGTTCCTGTGTCGCATAACCAGGGAACCAGACGCTCGGTGTCACCACTGCGTCGACTGTCGGGAGGACACGGCACGGCATACGCTGGCAGAATGTGCCGCATGGCTGGAGCCGCGCCGTGCCCTCATCTCAGAAGTAGGCAGCGACCTGTCGCTGCCGGCCGTCGTTAACGCCATGGTCGGCAGTGAACAGGCCTGGGACGCGGTGGTATCCTTCTGCGAGCAAGTCATTTCGCAGAAGGAGGCTGCGGAGCGGGAGCGGGAGATCACCTCCCTCAACCCGGCCCGCAGCAGGCGCACCGGGCGTCGGAGGAGGGCAGACAATGCCCTCTTCCAGCCCCCCTAAATGGGTCCAGGGGCGACGGACGCGGGGCTAGTCTGTCGCCCCCCACAACAACATCTGGGCCCGAGGCGGCGGCGCGTAGTGTTCCACGCGCGCCCCTCCAAGACGGTACGAGGGGAGTGTCGTACACCTCACTCCCGCTCGGCCGAGACGAGGCCCGCTGCGGCGGGCCGGCACCACGGGGGTTGCGGAAGAATTCTTTTTGATTCCCGCGACCCCCGGCGAAGGTGTGAGAGGGAACACCCGGGGTGGTTTTTAGTCAGTAAGAGTCTGACAGACCCCTCCGCCCTCCCCGGGGCGGGGGACATCCATGAGGATTTTCCCCCCGGATCAAAAAAAAAAAAAAAAAAAAAAAAAAAAAGGTTAGGTTAGGTTAGGTTAGGTTAGGTTGGGGTGCAGGTTGAAGAGCCTCCTCGTGGCGCACCCTGGGCAACGGCGGCCCCCACTGCCCACCGGCTTTTGGTGGACAGTTGGGGTCGACGGCTAATCTTCAACAAACGGGGAAGGGTCATAGTTCCAATCACCGATCATCTCTCGTTGGTCGGTGAAGGGAACCTGGCTAGGGGCGGGACGGCCAGTCCGTCGATGTCCACCTTGCGTCCACTGTCCTCTCTGCTTCCAGAGGGTCGGTCTAGTGGGCGCAAGGCGGAAGGTGGGAGAGGAAGAAAACCTCTTTAAAAAATCACCCCAATCCCAAGGTCTAGCGTGCCGAGGGGATGAATGGCCCGGGGGTATCGTGGTCACTAGCGCAGGGGGGGGAAACGGGGATAGGGACCTCACCCTGTAAAGGAACACCATGGAAAAGTCTGATGCGCAATACAAACTCCAGGCGGGTACCCTTCGGGGAGAATCCCGCCCCTCTAACGAGGGCAGCCCCATCGTATCTGGGGGGGGCACCACCAGACTCAACGCCGACATCACCGGCGAGCGACAAAAGGTCCTTCAGGAGAACCTGAAGGACCTGCGCGTTGTGATGACGCCGATTGCCGTCACTGGCAACACGAGCCGAGGAGGCTCCAGTCCCAGCAGGGACCTACGCGGAGGCAGCACGAGGTCTGGATCGAGATCCAGATCCAGATCTCGTAAGCGGAGTCTCTCCTCCAGCGAGGAGAACTTGGCTGCTGCCAAGGTGCCGACTACGGCACGAGGCAGGGGTCGCGCGGTGGCGGGCGGAGCCCCCACCCGTGACAGTCGGGGTCGTTTTCTGCGGCCCGATACTCCAGCTCCAGTGGAGTGCATGGAGGGCGCGGAGAGCGACCCAGGGGCCCCGTTGACGGATGTCAGCGGGGGTTCCACTTTGTCTCTGCTCGGTAGCAACCGAGCAGAGGCAAACGCGGCGAAGCGGGCGCAGCGGAGGGCTGTCGTGGCTGACGAAGTCAGCGAGTTGGCCCGACAGGCCCGAGAGCGGCGCGCCGCTCGGATGACTGGGGGGAGTGCGTCGGCGGTGGCGCTTAGTCGCCAGGCGCTGGACGGCGTGGACGTCGTCCTGAGGGTTGCCACCGGATCCGGCAACCTGAAGGGCACGTTCACTCGTGCTCTTAAAGAGGCGGCGGAGCACATCAAGGAGGCGGTTGAGGTCCTCCTTGATAATACCAGCTCGGAGGAGACGGCGAAGTTGTGGGAGGAGAATGGCCGTCTCCGATCCGAGCTAGAGGACCTCAAGCGGCAGTTCGCCGCCGCCCAGAGGGCAGCCCCCGCCGCCGCTGGCGCCTCTCGCGTCACGGCTTCTCGGCCGGCCCCATCGCCGGCCCAGCCGTCGACCTCTGCACTCGCAGATGCAGAGGTCGAGAAGATCGCCCGCATCTGCATGATGCAGTGCGGGCAGATGGTCGGAGCGCGACTGGAGGCGCTGGAGTCCAGACTCCTTCCGGCCGAAACCCTCCGCCCTCCGCTCGCTGCGGACAGGCGGAGGAAGGAGGGGCCCGCCAATCCGCCACCTATGACGGCGAGGAAGGCGGGAAAAACCGCGGGCGCATCCACGCCCGCCACCCAGACGGCGGCACCTCCGGCGGCCGCGCCCGGGCCTTTAACAGAGGCCTGGACGACGGTCGTCAAGAGGGGCCGCAAAAAGAAGGCGGCACCGCCGGCACCGGCAGCCGCTAAGGCACCGGCACCAAACAAGACCCCGGCGCCCAAGAAGGCCAGAGGACCGCCTAAGGTCAGAGCCCCACGCTCCGCGGCAGTTGTGATTACGCTGCTGCCCGGAGCCGTCGAACGGGGCATCACATATAAGGCGGTCCTCACTGAGGCAAAGGCCAAGGTCGCATTTCCCGACCTTGGCACACCGACCGGCTTCAGGCTGAAGCCGGCGATGACGGGGGCGCGACTGCTGGAGGTGTCCGGTGCCTCTAGCGGCGAGAAGGCGGACGCATTGGCCGCCAAATTGAGGGAGGTCCTCAACCCCGAGGACGTTCGGGTGTCCAGGCCCATCAAGACAGCGGAGTTGCGTGTCGACGGCCTGGACGACTCGACTACTGAAGCCGAGGTCGTGGCGGCCATCGCCCGTGCCGGTGGGTGTCCGCCGGACCAGGTGCGTACGGGCGACATCCGCGCCGACGCTTCCGGACTCGGCATGATCTGGGTGCGGTGTCCGGTGGCGGCGGCGAACAAAGTCGCCGAAGGTGGGCGATTGTTGGTGGGGTGGGTTGCGGCCAGAGTTAGGCTGATGCAACCCAGGGCTTTGCGGTGTTTCCGCTGCCTGGACGTAGGGCATGTCCGGGCGCGGTGCACCTGCGAGACGGACCGCAGCGACCTATGCTTCCGCTGCGGCCAGCCCGGCCACAAGGCGGCGCGGTGCTCCGCGGCGCCAAACTGCAGCCTCTGTACAGCTGCAGGGAGGCCCGCCGGGCACCGAGCGGGTGGAAAATCTTGTGGCGGCCCCGCCAACAAGAAGAGGAGAAGAGGTGCCAAGGCTGCGGGGGACTCTTTACCCCCCCCACAGTCTGGCAGCCTCTCGGCCGACTCCCGGCCTAGGAACGGTGTCGTGGAGGGGATGGACTGCGCATAAATGGCGCTGTTCCATTTCCTCCAGGGCAATATCAACCACTCTGCCAGAGCTCAGGATCTTTTGCTCCAGAGCATGGCAGAGTGGTCGATCCACGTGGCGGTGGTCGCCGAGCCGTATTTCGTCCCCCCCCGCGACAACTGGGTGGGTGACCTCGACGGCTTGGTGGCCATCATCGGCGGGGCTCTCGTCAGCCCGTCCCGGGGACACGGCTGGATAGCCGCCCTCGCGGACGGCGTTGGCGTGGTTGGGGCTTACTTTTCGCCCAACAAGAGCCTCGCCGACTTCGAGAACTTTCTTGTCGAGTTGGGTGCCGTCGTAGGCCGACTCCACCCTCGTCCTGTGCTGTTGCTGGGGGATCTCAACGCCAAGTCATCGGCGTGGGGATCCCCTGTGACCGATGCTAGGGGCGAGGCGCTGGAGGAGTGGCTACTCACGACTGGCTTGGTCGTCCTGAACCGGGGGTCGGTTCACACGTGCGTGCGGCAGCGGGGTGGCTCTATAGTGGACGTCTCGTTCGCTAGCCCTGCTGTCGCATGCCGTGTGCGCGACTGGCGTGTCGTCGTGGAGGTGGAGACGTTGTCGGATCACAGATACATCCGCTTCGACGTCTCCGCCCACACCGCCAGCGGCCGCAGTCCAGCGGCCCCGCGAATGGACGGCCCGCGCTGGGCGCGTAAGCGCATCGACAAGGAACTTCTCGAGGAGGCCGCTATTGTCCAGGCCTGGATCCGGGAGTCGACGACGAACGGACCCGTCGACGTCGAACAAGAGGCGCTGTGGTTCCGCGGGGCGATGACGCACATTAGCGACGCGTCCATGCCCCGGGTCCACACGCTGTCAGCAAGGCGCCAGGTGTACTGGTGGTCCGCCGAGATCGCACGGCTGCGTATAGCGTGCGTCGCGGCGAGGCGCCCGTACACCCATTACCGAAGACGACGTCGTCGGGTCCCTGACGAAGAAGCCGCGCTGTATGAGGTGTACCGCGCGGCTAAGCAGGCTCTGTGGCTGGCCATCGGCGATGCGAGATCGCGAGCCAGGGGGGAGATGCTGGAGACTCTCGACGGAGATCCGTGGGGGCGCCCCTATCGTGCGGTTCGAGGGAAACTGAGAGCCGCCGCGCCCCCACTCACCGAGAGCCTCCAGCCCGAGCTGTTGGAGGAGGTCGTTTCAGCCCTCTTCCCGGCGAGAGCGGAGCACACTCCGCCGCCGATGGCTATGCCCACAGCCGCAGAGCCTCCGGAGGAGGAACACGCCATCGACGTCCCAGAGGTGACACAGGCAGAGATGAGGGCAGCCGTGATGCGGCTCCGGGCCAAGAATGTGGCCCCGGGGCCAGACGGCATCCACGGCATCGCGCTGGCCCTCGCTCTGAAGGAGCTAGAGCCCCAGCTGAGAGGACTCTTCACCGCGTGTCTTGAGCAGGGCCGGTTTCCAACATTGTGGAAGACCGGCCGTCTAGTCCTGCTCAAGAAGGCGGGGCGCCCTGCGGACTCACCGTCCGCGTACCGGCCCATAGTGCTGCTCGACGAGGTGGGCAAGATGTTTGAGCGTATCATCGCAGCCCGCCTCGTCAGCCACTTGTGCGAAGAAGGGCCGGACCTAGATGAGTGCCAATTTGGTTTTCGGCACGGGCGCTCCACCATTCACGCGATCTCGCGGGTGAGAGTCCTGGCGGAGGAAACGGTGTCTCGGGGTGGGGTGGTGATGGCGGTGTCGTTAGACATTTCCAACGCCTTCAACACCCTGCCCTGGAGTTGTATCAGAGAGGCACTGCGCTTTCATCAAGTGCCTCTCTACCTCCGTCGCATCGTTGGGGCCTATCTGTCGGAGAGGTGTGTCACCTACGTGGGACGTGATGGCGGTCACCAGCACCCCATGTCGTGCGGTGTTCCGCAGGGATCGGTCGTCGGACCGCTCCTGTGGAACATCGGCTACGACTGGGTGCTGAGGGGTGAGCTCCAGCCGGGCGTGCAGCTGACGTGTTACGCTGACGACACGTTAGTCACGGCCCGGGGGAGCTCGCACAGGGAAGCAGCGTTGCTGGCGACGGCGGCGGTCTCACAAGTTGTGAGCCGCATTCGGCGCCTCGGCCTGGAGGTGGCCCTCAACAAGTCGGAGGCCATGGTGTTCCATGGTCCCCGACGGGCGCCGCCGCCGGGATCACACATTGTGGTCGGGGGGGTCCGCATCGCTGTCGAGCCTACCATGAAGTACCTAGGATTGGTGCTCGACAGCCGGTGGGACTTTGGCCCCCACTTCCGGCGGCTTGCGCCCAAGTTGTTGGGCGCGGCCGGGGCACTTTCAACGCTGCTTCCCAATCTGGGGGGCCCGAGCGCCACTTGCAGGCGGCTCTACGTGGGGATCGTGCGATCGATGGCCCTCTACGGGGCACCGATCTGGGCGGCTGACCTGACGGCCGGGAGCATCTCTGTCTTGCGTAAGCCACAGAGAGCTATGGCCGTCAGAGTCATAAGGGGATATCGCACGATCTCCTACGAGGCGGCATGCGCACTGGCTGGATCCCCGCCCTGGGACCTGGAGGCGAAGGTCCTCGCGTCACTGTTCCGGTGGCGCGAGGAAATGCGGGCGCGGGGCGAACGACCGATGCAGCAACAACTGGAGCTGCGTCGGTCACAGCTCCACGAGGTCCTGGTGGCGGACTGGCGGGACAGGCTCTCACGCCCTACCGCCGGCCTCAACACCATCGAGGCGATCCGACCAGTGCTCAGCGAGTGGCTCGGAAGACGGCACGGCTCCCTGACTTTTCGGGCGACACAGGTTCTCTCGGGGCATGGTTGCTTCGGGAAGTTCCTGTGTCGCATAACCAGGGAGCCAGACGCTCGGTGTCACCACTGCGTCGACTGTCGGGAGGACACGGCACGGCATACGCTGGCAGAATGTGCCGCATGGCTGGAGCCGCGCCGTGCCCTCATCTCAGAAGTAGGCAGCGACCTGTCGCTGCCGGCCGTCGTTAACGCCATGGTCGGCAGTGAACAGGCCTGGGACGCGGTGGTATCCTTCTGCGAGCAAGTCATTTCGCAGAAGGAGGCTGCGGAGCGGGAGCGGGAGATCACCTCCCTCAACCCGGCCCGCAGCAGGCGCACCGGGCGTCGGAGGAGGGCAGACAATGCCCTCTTCCAGCCCCCCTAAATGGGTCCAGGGGCGACGGACGCGGGGTTTAGTCCGTCGCCCCCCACAACAACATCTGGACCCGAGGCGGCGGCGCGTAGTGTTCCACGCGCGCCCCTCCAAGACGGTACGAGGGGAGTGTCGTACACCTCACTCCCGCTCGGCCGAGACGAGGCCCGCTGCGGCGGGCCGGCACCACGGGGGTTGCGGAAGAATTCTTTTTGATTCCCGCGACCCCCGGCCAAGGTGTGAGAGGGAACACCCGGGGTGGTTTTTAGTCAGTAAGAGTCTGACAGACCCCTCCGCCCTCCCCGGGGCGGGGGACATCCATGAGGATTTTCCCCCCGGATCAAAAAAAAAAAAAAAAAAAGGTTAGGTTAGGTTAGGTTAGGTTTTTTTTTTTTTTTTTTTTTTTTTTTTTTTTTTTTTTTTTTTTTGGCAGGAGTGGGAAATCCTCATGGACGCCCAGACTGGCCCACTCGTGAGTCAGTCTGGGCAGTGCCGGACTCTTACCGGCTAAAACCCACTCCTGCCCTTGCTCAATGTCCCTCTGACATGATCAGAGACCTTTTTGTCCCGGTTGGATTAATGTTCTTTTTGTTTTGTTTATTTTTATAACACTATACTTATATTTTACTTAAACTTTTAACAGACCTTAAATTTATCTTATGCTCTAACTTATTTATATACTTGTTATTTTTATTTTTATTTTATGTTTTTTATCAAATATTATGAGTCTACCCTAAATTAAATATGTACCTTAATTATATTTTTAAACTATATATTTTATTATCTATTTTTAATACTATGACTATCCAAATATATACTCAATATATCTTGTAGCCATATTTTCTTATTCTATTTTCTTACTTTTATTTTCTAACCTATTAATTTTAAATACTATCATTAAATATCTATGCCTTTGTTTGAATTCTGTTGTCGTTGGCAGACTCTTCTTCTTATTTTGTACGAGATATTTCCAATTTTTTACCTGTGCTTTTCTATGTTTCAGGTGCTGCATTCTCCAGACCGGTGCTTCTCCTCGAGTTTGGCGTTTCCCGGTATCGTCATCGGCGAGCTCGATTGAAAGATTAGTTTTTAAAATTTTGGTATAAATTATGTTAAGTGAGTAATAAATGTGTGTTTTATTGCAAAATATTTTAAATACTGTTGCTGTTAGTTTTAAAATTATGATGACTGCGGATGGATTAGAATAGGTGTCTGCGTTTAATTGGACCAATTTTCCCACAAAATTCGTGCCAATTTGCTGTAATTTTAATTTTAATCCTTCCGATCCTGCTATTTCAGTTAAGTTATGAATATTAGATTCCGAAAATTTGATACGAGCTCCCAATTCTTTCCCACACCTAAATGCTTGATTTTTTGTTCCGGGTGCAGCTAATTGGACATTAGCAGTACGCCACTGATAAGCGTGCTAAGGCGTCCCATTTACAGCGCAGCGGGCACTCTTTGTCAAACGCATTGTGGTCGAATTTTTCTGCGTTCGCTATGAGACAATTGTGGCATTTTGGTGCCTCAGCCGCCATCCGTGACGGGCAGTCAGCCCGCAAGTGGGGTTCACCGCAGTGGGTGCACAGGTCGGCGGGCTGCGTGCACAGTTTTCGGCTGTGGCCGAAACGAAGACAGCGAGTGCACTGCACCAGAGGCGACTGGTCGTGCACTCGCACTCGCTGCAGGTCGATGTGCACTCGACCCGCCGTAGTTAGCCTCTGCCACACCGCGGGGGACACCTGCAGAACGACGTGGCACATGTGGGGGTTCCTCGTCCTTCGACGGTACTTCACCCCCAGCCTCAAGTCTTCTGCAGGTAGGTCCCCGACCAGGTGGGAGTTTTGCCGCTGCAGAGCCTGGGTTACCTCAGCATCTGTGTGGCAGGAGAGGACGTCCTTCAAGATGATGAGCGGATCCTTGTTCTTAACCTCCTCTACCACCAGATTTCCCGCTTTCCGTATTCTTTCTGTAACCCGGCTCAGCTCCTCCCTGGTCTTAAACCCCACTACCACCTTCTGATCCCTCGCCTTGCGCAAGCGCTCCACCCTCGTGCCCTCATTTCTGGCATCGACCGCCGTCCTAAGCTTCGCAATAACCTCTTCACCCGTGTCCTGATCATCTACAGACGAAACAATCACCGAGTGAAGAGGTTCCTGCATAATTCGCTTCGGGCCGGCGGCGACCTCCGCAAAGGTGGGACCTTGGCCTGCAGCAAAGCGAGGGGCCCGCTGCAAATGTTCTGACAGGGCCTGGGTGTGAAGTTGATTTTGTTCCAGGGCCTGTTTGTGCTCCTTGAGGCCTGCCACAAGGGTCCTCATAAGCTCCGCCTGTTCGTCCGCGGGCGGCGCCAACTGCGCGGCCGTCTGTGGGGCCGCAGGTATGTCAACAGGTGCCGGTGCGACAGCGGCTTTGTCCCGCGCTGCCTCCTTCACGAGCTCGTAGAGCCTGTTGATAGCGTTGAGTACCCCCGTCTTTATCTCCGTTTTCAGGTTGCGAGAGTTGCCTAAATGGAGCTTTGCTTTATTTAGGCAAGCTCTCGCCTCCGCTACGACGTTGGGGTACTCAGGCTTCTTCGATGCTCTTGCAGCGTCCTCCGGCACTCGGCGCGTCTCCTGGGTGTTGGGAGCAGGTGGTGTTCGCGTGGCATTATGGGTTTGTTTGGCCGGGGACTTAGACTGGGGCTCGGCTTTCCCAGCCTCCCATTCCCCAATGCTTCTCCTCACGCTGGGGAGCGAGGGTCCAGCTTTCTCCGCAGACTGCTGCGAGACCCTTGCGCCTGGTGACCTCTCGCCTACCTTTGCTGGTGTGCGGAACATAGCTGTGGCCTTAGTAAAGGTCAGGTTCATTCAAGCAGTAGAGGGACACTGGCTGACTTCTGCGTCCCTGTAAAGGGGGGATAGCGCAGGAAGTCTCAAAGTAATTAAAACTAAGCCGTCCAAAGGCCAGACGGCCGTCAAAACACTAAAATACTAAATCGGTAATAAACTCCGTCAAATGATGCCTATCGACGTGAAAATGCGATGGTTGTGACTAAATTTATGTCCGCAGGACTTGTATGTCAAAATACAAAAATAAAATATTTTTACAATTTTTCCCAAAAATTACCCGTCTGCTACTATACGCAACTCACGGGCGGGTGGGCGGGCCAAATTTTCCTTTAAAATGGATTTTGAGGGTGTTCTATGGGGGCTAGACGCACGTGAGGGGTGTCAAAAGACGCGTCTCGGCGAGCGCTAGCAATCTATGGAAGAATTTAAAATGTTGCCAGAACAAAAATTTTGACTTTTTAATGAAAAACGTAATTTTTATGAAAATTGGGATAAAAATGGAATTTTAGGGGTGTCTTATTGGGGCTAGACGCACGTGAGGTATGTCAAAATACGCGTCTCGGTGGGCGCTAGCAATCTATTGAGGAATTAAAATGTTGCCAGAACAAAATTTTTGAATTTTTAAAGAAAAACTTAATTTTTGATGAAAATTGAGATGAAAAACAACTATTACGACTACCAAACGGGACCCGAGCAAGCTGAAAACGCACTGGAGCACCGCAAGGCAGGCAAGTATACTATTGAAACTATTGGATTTTATAATTTAAGCAGACGGACTTTAGGAAAACGAATTTTTGTATGAAAAATATGCAAAATTTCACAAGTCTTTGAGAACGAAAATCAATTTCGTTTTTTGTCAAAAATAACTTGTCACACGTCAGTAGGGAGCCTATTTAAAATTAATAACGCTGAAAACAGCTCGAAAAAGCGACTCCAGGAGGCAAAGTTATGTAGGGTTAGGTTAGGTTAGGTTAGGTTAGGTTGGGGTGGGGGACCACCCCACAGTGCTTGCGTCCACGTCGCGTCCCCTGGAAACGACCCAGTTCTGTCACCGTAACGGAGTGGCAGACTGGGATCGGCCAAAGTGCACTGTGCATCGTAGCTCTTAACTGCCGTATTGCTACGATTCTGTTGGAGGCCATAATGCCTACACCTGCGCGGGACGCCTTCGGGCGTTTCTTAAAACCCAAAGGCCCTTCTCAGGGCCAACCCGAAGGCCCTTCTCAGGGCCAACCCAAAGGCTCTTCTAAGGGCCAACCAAAAGGCCCTTCTCAGGGCCACTCAGACGCTTCGGCGTCAGAAGCAAGCCGCTCGCCGTCTGCGGCTGGCTTCTTCGGAGGGGCGGTCGAGCTGTCTAGCTCTGACAGCGAGTCCGTCGCCAGCGTCTCTGACGCGGGCGGTTCTCGGTTGCGGAAGCGCCAATATATGAAGGCAGGGTCCGAGGGTTCCTCGGCTTCGGGTTCCAACGGGAAGTCGAAGCCCAAAAAGGCAGTGGCTGCCGCAGACTCACACGTCGTGGGTCTCGCAGACGCCCAACGCCAACTAGACTTGGCTCGGCGGACGCTGAACCAGCAGGAGCTCGAAGAGCGCGTTGCTGCGAAGGAGCAGCGTGCTCGTGCTGCTCGGGCAAGGTCCGGGTACGGTGCGTCCCGCGTCCTGTACGCGGACCACTCGCTGGCCGAGCTGGCGCGGATGGCGGAGGAGGACGAGGAGGAGATAGCGGAGATCGCCTCTAAGTCCTCCAACCTTAAAGGGACCTTCCAGAAGGCCCTAAAGTGCAGGGCCGCGAGCATGCGCGGCGTCGTCGAGGAGCTAGTCAAGCGGACAGCTACCGACGAAACGCGGCAACTGCAGGCGCGAGTGGATCGCCTGCAGTCGGAGGTCAGCCAGCTTCATCAGAAGTTGGCTGACGCCACTGCCCGGCCAAATCAGGAGCCGAGACCTGCGGCGGAAGCCCCCTCCTCCAACATTGAGGACATAATCCGAAAGGTCGTAATGGAGGAGCGGGCTTTCACGAGAGCCTGCCTGGCCGGCATAGAGGATCGGCTCTTGCCGGAACAACGCCACCGGCCCCCGCTTGCGGCGGACAAGAGGCGAGAAAAGCCGCGGCCCTCCTCACAAGGAGAGGATGCCCTTCTCCCTTCCACCACGCCATCCAACGATCATGGTTGGACTGAGGTGGTCGGGAAGGGGAAGGGCAAGGGGAAAAAGTCGGCGAAGGCCGTCTCCGCCGTCCCCACCGCCACGCCTCCCAGCCAGTCGCAGGTGACTGGGAAGGGAAAGGGGAAGGGTAAGGGCGGACAGGCGGCTACGGCCGCCCCTGCCGCCCCCGCCAGCACGCCTCCTGGCCAGTCACAAGCGACTGGCAAGGGCAAAGGCAGAGGGAAGAGGAGGAAGAGAAATCCCCCACAGTCTGCAGCCGTCGTGGTGACGCTCACTGCGGAGGCTGCAGAGAAAGGAGAGACGTACGCGTCCATTTTAGTGCGGGCGCGTGCCAATGCCGATCCCGCCCAACTGGGGATCGGCAATGTCACTTGCCGGCGGACTCAAACCGGGGCTCGAATCTTCGAGTTCCCGGGGGCGGAGGGCAGCGCCAGCGCCGACCTCTTCGCGGCCAAGCTGCAGGAGGCCGTCGCGGACGTTGCCAGGGTGGCCCGGCCAGTGAAGCTGGCGGCCATGGAGGTGACCGATCTCGACGATTCGGTCACCAAAGAGGAGGTGGTGGCGGCGGTGGCAGCAATTGGAGGCTGCAGTGTCACAGCGGTGAGAGCCAGGGACATCAGGTCCGGCCGCGGTGGCATGGGCACTATTCGTCTCGAGTGCCCGTTCGCCGCCGCCAAAGCCGTCCTCGAGAAGGGACGGCTCTGCGTCGGCTTCAGCTCGGGTGCGGTCCGAGCACTTGTAGACCTGCCTCTGCGCTGCTACAGGTGCTTCGCTATCGGCCACGCCCGAGCCCTCTGTCCGTCCAAGGTCGACAGGTCGGACAGTTGCTACCGCTGCGGCAAGGTCGATCACAAAGCCGCGTCCTGCACGGCCGCCACGCCACACTGCCTAGTGTGTGCCGCCAGTGGCCGCCCGGCAGGACATATGATGAAGGGGAGGATGTGCAATCCTCCTTCTAAGAGGGGCAAAGCGCAGGCGCCAGTCGGGCCTGCCGCTAGCACGGCTGCGGAGGAGGGAGGTGCGATGTCCGACTAATGGATAGAGTCGAACATCGCATCCTTCAAGCGAACGCCAACCACTGCCGGGCAGCTCAGGACCTGCTGATGCAGACCATGGCTGAGTGGTCGGTGGACTTGGCGGTGGTCGCCGAGCCGTACTCGGTCCCTAGCCGTTGGATAGGCGACCGGGACGGCTTGGTGGCAGTGGTGTCGCGGTCTTCCACAGACTCCCCTCCCCTCTCGCTTTTAGAGAGGGGACCGGGATACGTGGCCGCCGCGTGGGGAGACTTGGCCCTTGTGGGGGTCTATTTCTCCCCGAACCGCCCTCTCTCGGACTTTGAGGCTTTTCTTGAAGTCCTCACTGCTGTCGTAGGGAGGGCGGCGCCACGACAGGTCGTGGTGCTGGGCGACCTGAACGCCAAGTCGGCGGCCTGGGGCAACCCCGCTGCCTCCTGCAACGTCCGGGGGCGCGCCGTCGAGTTCTGGTCGGCGTCTTGCGGTGTGTCCCTCCTCAACAGGGGGTCGGTCCACACGTGTGTGCGGCAACGCGGAGGTTCGGTGGTTGACGTCTCGTTTGCCACCCCCTTGCTAGCCGCACGCATCGTGAACTGGCGGGTGGAGATGGCGGAGACCATGTCGGACCACAGATATGTGCGGTTCGACATCACCACTTCGCGTTCGAGCTCCCGAGGGGAGATGGCCCGCTCTGGCAGGTCTCCCTTCCCTCGGTGGGCTCTCACTCGCCTGGACCGGGAGGCAGCCAAGGAGGCGGCCTTTCTGCAGGACTGGCTGTCGCCCCCTGTCGAGGTCCGAGACGTGGATGCTGCAGCGGTCCAGCTGAGGGAATCCCTGACCGAGGTGTGCAACTCCAGCATGCCTCGGTCTCGCCGTCCCCCTCCCCGTCGTGCCGTCTATTGGTGGTCGGAGGAGTTAGCGGGGCTCCGTGCCGCCTGCGTGGCGGCCAGTAGGGCCTACACGCGGAGCCGGCGACGCAGCGTCCGTAGTGAGGCAGACGAGGACCGTCTGTACGCCTCTTACACAGAGGCGAAGGCGGCCCTCAAGTCGGCTATGTGCGCTGCCGAAGACGCGGCAAAGGCCGAGATGCTGGAAGGCCTCGACCGGGATCCCTATGGGAGACCGTACAAGGCGGCGCGGAACAAACTGCGGCCCCATGGTCCCCCGCTGACCGAGACCCTTGAGCCGGCCCTGCTGGACGGGGTGGTCCGGTCCCTGTTTCCGTGCAGGACCGAATTCGCCCCACCGACGATGGATCCTCCACAGAGGGAGGCGTCACCGGACGAGGAGGTCCCTCCGGTGACGGCGGATGAGCTGTACGCGGGGCTGCTCAGCCTCCGCGCTAAGAAGACGGCCCCTGGACCGGACGGCGTCCCTGCACGGGTGGTGGCCATAGCTGCCGCTCAAATGGAGGACAGGATTCGGGACCTCTTCAGCGCGTGCCTAAGCGCCGGGAGGTTCCCGAAACTGTGGAAGGAGGGGCAGCTGTGCCTACTCCGCAAGGAGGGACGTCCGGTCGATTCCCCCTCGGCATACCGGCCCATCGTCCTGCTCGATGAGGTCGGCAAATTGTTCGAGGGGATAATCGCCCGCCGGCTTAGCAGCCATTTGCGGAGGGTGGGGCCGGACCTGTCGGACGCCCAGTTTGGTTTCCGACAGGGTCGGTCGACCATCGACGCTCTGGCCCTTCTCAGGGACCAAGTGAAGGGGGCGGTTGAGGCGGGGGACGGAGTGCTGGCGGTGTCATTCGACATAGCCAACGCCTTCAACTCCGTTCCCCACTCGACGATATTGGAGGCACTCCGGTATCATGGAGTGCCCCAATACCTGAGGGACCTCCTGGCCAACTACTTGGAGGACCGAGAAGTCCTCCTTGTAGACAAAACGGCCAGCCTCAGGCGGTACGGCGCGGAGTCCGGTGTTCCGCAGGGGTCGGTGCTAGGCCCTCCCTTGTGGAACATCGGGTTCGACTGGCTCCTGCGGGGAGCCCTGCTCCAGGGCACGAGTGTCATCTGCTACGCGGATGACACTCTCCTCACTGCCCGGGGCAGGAACTTCAGGGAGGCGGCCTGTCTGGCCTCGGCTGGCGGATCCTTGGTCGCAGGGAGGATCCGCCACCTGGGATTGAAGGTGGCGCTGAACAAGACCGAGGCCGTGTTCTTCCACGGGCCTCGGCAGCGCTGCCCTCCGGATGCCCACATTATCGTGGAGGGCACCAGGGTGGAGGTACAGACCCAGATGAAGTATCTGGGTCTGGTACTTGACAGCAGGTGGCGCTTCGGCCCACATTTCAGCGGGCTGTCGACGCGCCTGCTGAAAGCAGCGGACGCCCTGTCGTGGCTCCTCCCGAACCTAGGGGGGCCAAGTGCACGATGCCGGCGCCTGTATGCCGGCATCCTGAGGAGTATGGCCCTATATGGGGCCCCCATCTGGGCGGACTGCCTGCACAGGAGGGAGAACGCGACAGCGATCCGCAGGCCACAAAGGGCCATTGCACTCGAGCGGCGACACGGTTTCCTCTCCTTCCGTCTGGTGCAGGTGCTGTCAGGACACGGCTGTTTTGGCTCGTATCTGCACCGGATCGGGAGGGAGGAGACTGCGGCGTGCCACGACTGCGGCGCGGCGGAGGACAACGCGCAGCACACCCTCGAGGTGTGCCCAGCTTGGTCCGAGAAGCGCCGCAGTCTCACTGCGGAGATCGGACAGGACCTCTCACTGCCCGGCGTGGTCAAATCCATGCTGGAGAGTGAGAGTTCCTGGGCAGCGGTCGCCTCCTTCTGCGAAGATGTCATCTCGCAAAAGGAGGCGGCAGAGCGCGCGCGTGAGGAAGACCCTCTCGCTGCGCCGCTCCGGAGACGAAGGAGAGGTCGGAGAAGAGGTCGTCTTCTCCCTCCTCCTGGTGGTGACAGGCGGGCGACCGGCACGGGGGTGCCTCCGCCCGCATTGCACTCGTCACCACCTTCGTCAGTCATTCCCGGCCCTCTCCCTACGGAGAGGGCGTGATGGGTTGGGTGGGTGTTCGTCGGAGGAGGACTGGACGCAAAGGCTACGCCGATCTCCCAGGCCTCCTCCACTCAGACGATGCGGGAATGCCGCTGGGTCTTTTTAGTGGGTATACCGGGCTTAGCTCGGGGAGTCCCACATAGCCCCCCGCTCCCCCGAGCGGGAGGTATGCGTAATGCATTTTTTCCCAGCGCAAAAAAAAAAAAAAAAAAAAAAAAAAAAAAAAAAAAAAAAAAAAAAAAAAAAAAAAAAAGGTTAGGTTAGGTTAGGTTAGGTTAGGTTAGGTTAGGTTTTTTTTTTTTTTTTTTTTTTTTTTTTTTTTTTTTTTTTTTTTTTTTTTTTTTTTTTTTTTTGGCAGGAGTGGGAAATCCTCATGGACGCCCAGACTGGCCCACTTGTGAGTCAGTCTGGGCAGTGCCGGACTCTTACCGGCTAAAACCCACTCCTGCCCTTGCTAGTGTCCCTCTGACGTGATCAGAGACCTGGTTATTCAATTGTTTTTATTTTGTTGTTCTTTGTTTAGATTTGTTTTTTCCATCGGTCCCGTGTCAGGAAATGGAGAGCTCCTTAAGGCAGTAGCATCGCTTTTGCAACTATCCTATTACTATCCTTATGTTTTATCTGTTAACTATTCTATTTAATATACTTAGCATTTAAAATATTCTTATATTACCTTAAATTTTATCTCTAGTATTTTTGTATTTTTATTTGTTTTTGCTTATCCTATTGTTCTATTGTACTTATTATCTTTATTTTGTTTACCTATATTTATATTATGGCTATGCTAATATATCTACAATATATCGTATAGACATGCTTTCTTAGTCTAGTTTTATAAATTTTAATTCCTATATTACGTGTTTTTAAAACTATTTTGTACCACTTTTGTTCTAACTTATTTTTTACGACTACTAATGGATTGAAAACTGATATAGCTACTTTACGTTTTAAAACTAAGTTTTCCTGTTTGATGTTTTTAATTTTTTCTTTTGGTTTCAGGTGGTGCTCGGCTGTCTGCGTGCTCCGGACTGGTGCAGCGATCTGAACGTATCGTCTCCTGAAGTTTACCCTGCTTTCCAGTTTTTCGAGCCCATTTGACCACGTTGGCAACATAGGTTCATTACAAATTTTTAGTTTGTTGTCCATGTTGCCGCTTCCGGTTTTATGGCTCGCTGACTTCGTGTTCTGGATGGTCTTAATGAGAGCCGAAGAATCTACACGACTGCCCACTTTAATTTGAGTCCGTTTCTTATGAAATTGGCTCCAATTCTTTTCCTTTGTTGTGCAGATTCTTCTGTTCTCATTGTTCAAACAGTTGTAGGGGTCAATTTGGGCTTCGCTGCACTGGTTTTTATTTCCGGGCGTTGCTTGTTGAACCTTACCAATATGCCACCGACAGGCGTGCCAACGCGTCCCATTTCTTCCGTATGGGGCACTCATTGTCGAAGGCGTTGTGATCGACTTTTTCCAACTTGGCAGATAGGCAATTGTGACACCGTGGCGGCTCTGCCGCCAGCCGCGATGGACAGTCTGCTCGCAGGTGCGGGTCGCCGCAGTGAGTGCAGAGATCAGCGGGTCGCGTGCACAGTTTCCTGCTGTGGCCATAACACAGACAGCGGGTGCATTGTACCAAGGGAGACTGGTCCTCCACTCTGACCCGCTGCAGGTCAATGTGCACGCGTCCCGCCGTTGTCAGCCTCTGCCATATAGTTGGGGACACCTGAAAGATGACGTGGCACATGTGGGGGTTCCTCGTCCTCCTTCGGTATTTAACCCCCAACCTCACTTCACCCGCAGGTATGTCCCCAACTAGGTGGCTGTTTTGCTTCATCAAGGCTTGGGCAACCTCCTCATCCGTGTGGCAGGAGAGTACGTCCCTGACGATGATAAGAGGGTCTTTATTTTTGACCTCCTCTACCACTAGGTTGCCCGCTTTTCTGATTTTTTCCGCGACCCGCATCTGCTCCTCCTTGGTCTTGAAGCCGACCACGACCTTTTGGTCCCTCGCCTTGCGCAGGCGCTCCACCCTCGTGCCCTCATTTTTGGCGTCCACCGCCGTCCGCAGCTTCGCAATAACCTCTTCACCCGTGTCCTGATCATCAACAGACGAAACAATCACCGAGTGAAGAGGTTCCTGTATAATTTGCTTCGGGCCGGCGGCGACCTCCGCGAAAGTGGGACCTTGGCCTGCAGCAAAGCGAGGGGTCCGCTGCAGATGCTCCGACAGGGCCTGGGTGTGAAGTTGGTTGTCTTCCAGCGCCTGCTTGTGTGTTTTGAGGCCTTCAACAAGGCTCCTCATCAACTCTGTCGGATCACCTGCAGCCGACTGTGGCTCTTTCTGTGCTTCCACCTGTTCTTCCACAACACCTGCTCTTCCTTTCTCAGCTTCGGCCTCCTTCACAAGCTGGTAAAGGCGCTCGACGGCTTTGGTAATTTCATCCTTTATCTCTTTCTTGATGTTTCGGGACCTAAGCAGCTGGATTTTCGCCTTGGAGAGACACGCCTTAGCCTCCGTGGTTCTAGAAAGGTACCTCACGGGTTCCGCTTCCTGTGGCGAGCTCTCCTCGGTTCTTGCCCTGTTCTGACGAGAAAGAGATGTTTTTGAAATGAGTTTGGGGGGGGTGGTTAATGGGGCCTTCTTCGTTGGCGTGGGCGTTTTAAGAGGCTCGACCTCGACCTCACGTTCTCCATCTTCACGCCTGACAGAGGGGCCAGCCTGAGCCAGTCGTGGCCTCCCCGCGTCCGCACTCTCCTCCAAAGCCTTTGACTTGGCGACTGGTGTCCTGATCCCAAACATTTTTGAACTGGGTTTGAGACTGCGTAACAGGAACTTGGTCAGGGGACACTAGATGTTGTGCTTGATCCCTGTAAAGGGGGGATCAGCAAGTCACTACTTACGTACGTACTACGTAGATATAATACGCGTCCTATAAATAGGATTAAGTCGTCTATGTAAAATTAAACAATAATTTGCCTACCGTGTGAAGTTTTTATGCCCTAAAGTCACAGATTCGGTTAAAATCTGTTGCGGTGTTAGTATAAAGTTAATGCTATAAATTTCAGAAATAAAAATTTTTCCCCAAAAAATTACCCGTCTGCTACTATACGCAACTCAAGGGCGGGTGGGCGGGCCAAATTTTCCTTTAAAATGGAATTTGAGGGTGTTCTATGGGGGCTAGACGCACGTGAGGGGTGTCAAAAGACGCGTCTCGGCGAGCGCTAGCAATCTATGGATGAATTTAAGTGTTGCCAGAACAAAAAATTTGACTTTTTGATGAAAAACTAAATTTTTGATGAAAATTAAGATGGAAAATGACTATTACGACTACCAAACGGGACCCGAGCAAGCTGAAAACACACTGGAGTACCGCAAGGCAGGTAAGTATACTATTGACACTATTGGATTTGATAGTTTTTGCAGACGGACTTTAGAAAATCGAATTTTTGTATGAAAAATATGGAAAATTTCACAAGTCTTTTATAACGAAAATCAATTTCGTTTTTTGTCAAAAATAACTTGTCACACGTCAGTAGGGAGCCTATTTAAAATTAATAACGCTGAAAACAGCTCGAAAAAGCGACTCCTGGAGGCAAAGTTATGTAGATTTGTAGAAATCAGTGTTCTCCTAAGGTGGATTCTGCGTGTTTGTTCTATATATAGCTATATAATACTTGATTCGAAATTTTCCTTTAAAATGGAATTTGAGGGTGTTCTATGGGGGCTAGACGCACGTGAGGGGTGTCAAAAGACGCGTCTCGGCGAGCGCTAGCAATCTATGGATGAATTTAAGTGTTGCCAGAACAAAAAATTTGACTTTTTGATGAAAAACTAAATTTTTGATGAAAATTAAGATGGAAAATGACTATTACGACTACCAAACGGGACCCGAGCAAGCTGAAAACACACTGGAGTACCGCAAGGCAGGTAAGTATACTATTGACACTATTGGATTTGATAGTTTTTGCAGACGGACTTTAGAAAATCGAATTTTTGTATGAAAAATATGGAAAATTTCACAAGTCTTTTAGAACGAAAATCAATTTCGTTTTTTGTCAAAAATAACTTGTCACACGTCAGTAGGGAGCCTATTTAAAATTTATAACGCTGAAAACAGCTCGAAAAAGCGACTCCAGGAGGCAAAGTTATGTGGGTTAGGTTAGGTTAGGTTAGGTTAGGTTAGGTTAGGTTTTTTTTTTTTTTTTTTTTTTTTTTTTTTTTGTTTTGGCAGGAGTGGGAAATCCTCATGGACGCCCAGACTGGCCCACTTGTGAGTCAGTCTGGGCAGTGCCGGACTCTTACCGGCTAAAACCCACTCCTGCCCTTGCTCAGTGTCCCTCTGACATTATCAGAGACCTTATTGTCCCCGGATAGATTTTTATTTGTTTTGTTGTTTATTTTAGTTACACTTTACTTACTTATATTTGACCGAACTTGAATCAAACATTAAATTTATCTTACGCTCTATCTTATGTTTCTACTTGTTATTTTTGTTGCTTTTCTTTTATATTTTTTTTTTTTTTTTTTTTTCAGATTCTGTGAGTCTGTCTATTCTTAATTACTTAAATATATTTTAAAACTATATATTTCTTATATCTATTTTACGACTATGACTATGCTAATATATATACAATATATCATATAGACATGATTTTTCTTATCCTAATCTCTTATTTTTATTTTTTAAACTACACCTATTTATTTCTATACTTAAGAATATTTGTTTCCGTACGTTATTTGGAATCTCTAGAAGACTAAGAGTTGCTATTTTTGACTTATTCATTTGGCCTAAATTGTTTTGACTATAACGTATGTATTTCTGTTTCTCAACCCGTGCTTCCTTTTGTTTCAGGTGCTGTTCGTCGACCTGCATACTCAGGGCTGGTACAATGTTTTGAGTATGGCGTCTTCTGGTTGCTTCCTCGTCGAGCTCGATGATCCATTTTGGTAGTTCTGTAGGTTTGGTAGGTTTGTAATTTCTGATTACCACGGTTTTATTACTAACTGAGTCTATTTCTTTATATGTGGATATGCTGAGTGCAGAAGAATTAAAATGTGTGCCTGCTTTCAATTGAGCCCCTTTTTCATAAAATTGAGCCCAATTGGCTCCATTCCTGTTTCGAATTCCTCTGCCTGTTCTGATTGCTGTCTGATTGTAATTTTGTTCTATAAGTTTGTGTTTCAGGACCTGCTTCGAGCTCGCGTTTCTTGTTGACATCCTCTTGTGGAAGGCACAGGCGTATCGGTCTATTTTACTGCAGTGCTTAATAGTTCCGGGGGTGGCGAATTCCACTTCAGCAATACGCCACTGATAGGCGTGCTAAGGCGTCCCACTTTAAGCGCAACGGACATTGTCGGTCAAAGGCGTTGTGGTCCGTCTTTTCCAGTTTTGCCATAAGGCAATTATGGCACTTCGCTACCTCGGCCGCTAAACGTGACGGGCAGTCAGCCCGCACGTGGGGTTCACCACAGTGGATGCAGAGGTCTGCGGGCTGCGTGCACAATTTCCGGCTATGGCCGAAGCGAAGACAGCGAGTGCACTGCACAAGCGGCGACTGGTCCAGCACTCGCACTCGCTGTAGGTCGATGTGCACGCGACCCGCCGCAGTCAGCCTCTGCCACACTGCAGGGGACACCTGCAGAACGACGTGGCACATGTGGGGGTTCCTCGTCTTTCGACGGTACTTCACCCCCAGCCTCAAGTCCTCTGCAGGTATGTCCCCGATCAGGTGAGAATTTTGCCTTTTCAGAGCCAGGGTTACTTCAGCATCTGTGTGGCAGGAGAGGACGTCCATCACTATAACTAGCGGGTCTTTGTTTTTCGCCTCCTCTACCACCAGATTCCCTGCTTTCCGGATCCTTTCCGTAACCCTGCTCAGCTCCTCCCTGGTCCTGAAACCCACGACCACCTTCTGGTCCCTCGCCTTGCGTAACCGTTCCACCCTCGTGCCCTCGTTTCTGGCATCGACCGCCGTTCTTAGCTTCGCAATCACCCCTTCACTCGTATCCTGATCATCGACAGATGATATGATCACCGAGTGAAGGGGTTCCTGGATGTTCTGCTTTGGGACGGCGGCGATCTCCGCGAAGGTGGGACCTTGGCCTGCAGCAAAGCGAGGGGCCCGCTGCAAATGTTCTGACAGGGCCTGGGTGTGAAGTTGATTTTGTTCCAGGGCCTGTTTGTGCTCCTTGAGGCCTGCCACAAGGGTCCTCATTAGGTCCGTCTGCTCATCGGTGGGCGGTGTCAATGGCACGGCTGACTGCGTGGCCACCGGTGCTGGTGCCACCGCAGCTTTATCCCGCGCTGCCTCCTTCACGAGCTCGTAGAGCCTGTTGATGGCGTTAAGTACCTCCGTCTTTATTCCCGTTTTAAGGTTGCGAGAGTTGCCTAAATGGAGCTTCGCTTTATTTAGGCAAGCTCTCGCCTCCGCTACGACGTTGGGGTACCCAGACTCAGGTCTCCTCGAAGGTCTTGCAGCGTCCTCCGGCACTCGGCGCGTCTCCTGGCTATCGGGAACAGATGGTCGTCGTGTGGCGTCATGGGTTTGCTTAACCGGGGACTTAGCATGGGGCTCTGCTTTCCCAGCCTCCCATTCCCCAATGCTACGCCTCACGCTGGGGAGCGAGGGTCCAGCCTTCTCCGCAGAACGCTGCGAGACCCTGGAACCAGGTGAGCTCTCGCCTGTCTTTGCTGGTGTACGGAACATTGCAGTGGACTTCGTGAATGTCAAGTTCATAAGCAAAAATAAACTCGGGGGACACTGGCTGACTTCTGCGTCCCTGTAAAGGGGGGATTGCACAGAAGTCAAGAAACTTTTAAAACTATAGCCGTCGAAAAGCCAGACGGCCGTCAAAAATACTAAAATAGTAAATAGGTAATAAACCCCGTCAAATAATGCCTATCGACGTGAAACCGCGACGGTTGTGATATAGATTAGGGCCGCAAGACTTGCCTATCAAATTACAAAAATAAAAATTTTTGACAATTTTTCCCAAAAATTACCCGTCTGCTATAGTACGCAACTCATGGGCGGGTGGGCGGGCCAAATTTTACTTTAAAATGGATTTTGAGGGTGTTCTATGGGGGCTAGACGCACGTGAGGGGTGTCAAAAGACGCGTCTCGGCGAGCGCTAGCAATCTATGGATGAATTTAAGTGTTGCCAGAACAAAAAATTTGACTTTTTGATGAAAAACTAAATTTTTGATGAAAATTGAGATGAAAAACAATTAATACGACTACCAAACGGGACCCGAGCAAGCTGAAAACACACTGGAGTACCGCAAGGCAGGTAAGTATACTATTGACACTATTGGATTTGATAGTTTTTGCAGACGGACTTTAGGAAATCGAATTTTTGTATGAAAAATATGTAAATTTTCACAAGTCTTTGAGAACGAAAATCAATTTCGTTTTTAGTCAAAAATAACTTGTCACACGTCAGTAGGGAGCCTATTTAAAATTAATAACGCTGAAAACAGCTCGAAAAAGCGACTCCTGGAGGCAAAGTTATGTGGTTAGGTTAGGTTAGGTTAGGTTAGGTTAGGTTGGGGGACATCCATGAGGATTTTCCCCCCGGATCAAAAAAAAAAAAAAAAAAAAAGGTTAGGTTGGGGTGCAGGTTGAAGAGCCTCCTCGTGGCGCACCCTGGGCAACGGCGGCCCCTACTGCCCACCGGCTTTTGGTGGACAGTTGGGGTCGACGGCTAATCTTCAACAAACGGGGAAGGGTCATGGTTCCAATCACCGATCATCCATGAGGATTTTCCCCCCGGATCAAAAAAAAAAAAAAAAAAAAAAAAAAAAAAAAAAAAAAAAAAAAAAAAAAAAAAAAAAAAAAAAAAAAGGTTAGGTTGGGGTCCAGGGGCGACGGACGCGGGGCTAGTCTGTCGCCCCCCACAACAACATCTGGGCCCGAGGCGGCGGCGCGTAGTGTTCCACGCGCGCCCCTCCAAGACGGTACGAGGGGAGTGTCGTACACCTCACTCCCGCTCGGCCAAGACGAGGCCCGCTGCGGCGGGCCGGCACCACGGGGGTTGCGGAAGAATTCTTTTTGATTCCCGCGACCCCCGGCGAAGGTGTGAGAGGGAACACCCGGGGTGGTTTTTAGTCAGTAAGAGTCTGACAGACCCCCCCGCCCTCCCCGGGGCGGGGGACATCCATGAGGATTTTCCCCCCGGATCAAAAAAAAAAAAAAAAAAAAAAGGTTAGGTTGGGGTGCAGGTTGAAGAGCCTCCTCGTGGCGCACCCTGGGCAACGGCGGCCCCTACTGCCCACCGGCTTTTGGTGGACAGTTGGGGTCGACGGCTAATCTTCAACAAACGGGGAAGGGTCATGGTTCCAATCACCGATCATCTCTTGTTGGTCGGTGAAGGGAACCTGGCTAGGGGCGGGACGGCCAGTCCGTCGATGTCCACCTTGCGTCCACTGTCCTCTCTGCTTCCAGAGGGTCGGTCTAGTGGGCGCAAGGCGGAAGGTGGGAGAGGAAGAAAACCTCTTTAAAAAATCACCCCAATCCCAAGGTCTAGCGTGCCGAGGGGATGAATGGCCGGAGGGTTTCCGGCCACTAGCGCAGGGGGGGAACCGGGGATAGGGACCACACCCTTTAAAGGAAAAATATGGAAAAGTTCAATGTCGAAAAGAATCTCCAGGCGGGTCCCCTTCGGGGGGAATCCCGCCCCTCTAACGAGGGCTGCCCCAGCGTATCTGGAGGGGGCAACATCGAACTTCACGCCGACACCACCGGCGAGCGAAAAAGGGTGCTTTTGGGTAACCAAAAGGGCCCGCGCGTGGTGCTTACGCCGCTTGCCGTCTCTGACGGCAACAAGAGCCGAGGAGGCTCCAGTGGAGGCAGCTCGAGATCTGGGTCGAGATCCAGATCCAGATCTCGAAAGCGGAGTCTCTCCTCCAGCGAGGAGAACTTGGCGGCTGCCAAGGTGCCAACTACGGCACGAGGTAGGGGTCGCGCGGTGGCGGGAGGAGTCACCACCCGTGACAGTCGGGGTCGCTTCTTGCGGCCCGACACTCCGTCTCCAATGGAGCGGATGGAGGGCGCGGAGAGCGACCCAGGGGCCCCGCTGACGGATCTCAGCGGGGGCTCCACTACGTCTCTGCTCGGGACCAACCGGGCGGAGGCGAGCGCGGCGAAGCGGGCGCAACAAAGGGCTGTCGTGGCTGACGAGGTCAGCGAGTTGGCCCGACAGGCCCGAGAGCGACGCTCTGCCCGGATGGTCGGGGAGAGCAAGACGGCGGTGGCGCTCAGTCGCCAAGTTTTGGACGGCGTGGATATCGTCCAGAGGGTTGCCACCAAATCTGGCAACCTGAAGGGCACTTACACGCGCGCCCTTAAGGAGGCGGCTGACGGGATAAAGGAGGCGGTTGAGGTCCTCCTTAATCAAACCAGCTCGGAGGAGACGGCGAAGTTGTGGGAGGAGAATGGCCGTCTCCGATCCGAGCTAGAGGACCTCAAGCGGCAGTTTGCCGCCGCCCAGAGGGCAGCCCCCATCGCCGCTGGCGCCTCTCGCGTCACGGCTCCTCGGCCGGCCCCAACGCCGGCCCCGCCGTCGACCTCTGCACTGTCAGACGCAGAGGTCGAGAAGATTGCCCGCATCTGCATGATGCAGTGCGGGCAGATGGTCGGAGCGCGACTGGAGGCGCTGGAGTCCAGGCTCCTTCCAGCCGAAACCCTCCGCCCTCCGCTCGCTGCGGACAGGCGGAGGAAAGAGGGACCCTCCATTCCGCCACCAGCAACGGCGAGGAGGACGGGTAAAGCTGCGGGCGTGTCCACGCCCGCCACCCAGACGTCGGCACCTCCGGCGACCGCGCCCGGGCCTTTAACAGAGGCCTGGACGACGGTCGTCAAGAGGGGCCGCAAGAAAAAGGCGGCTCCGCCGGCACCGGCAGCCGCTAAGGCACCGGCACCAACAACAGCATCGGCGCCCAAGAAGACAAAAGGACCGCCAAAGGTCAGAGCCCCACGCTCCGCGGCAGTTGTTATTACGCTGCTGCCCGGAGCCGTCGAACGGGGCGTCACCTATAAGGCGGTCCTCACCGAGGCAAAGGCCAAGGTCGCGTTCCCCGACCTTGGCACACCGACCGGCTTCAGGCTGAAGCCGGCGATGACGGGGGCGCGACTGCTGGAGGTGTCCGGTGCCTCTAGCGGCGAAAAGGCGGACATACTGGCCGCCAAGCTGAGGGAGGTCCTCAACCCAGAGGACGTTCGGGTGTCCAGGCCCATCAAAACGGCGGAGTTGCGCGTCGACGGCCTGGACGACTCCACGACCCCGGATGAGGTTGTGGCGGCCATAGCCCGTGCCGGTGGATGTCCGCCTGACAACGTGCGGACGGGCGACATCCGCGCCGACGCTTCCGGGCTCGGCATGATCTGGGTGCGGTGCCCGGTGGCGGCGGCTAACAAAGTCGCCGAGAGTGGGCGATTGTTGGTGGGGTGGGTTGCGGCCAGAGTGAGGCTGATGCAACCCAGGGCTTTGCGGTGTTTCCGCTGCCTGGACGTAGGGCATGTCCGGGCGCGGTGCACCTGCGAGACGGACCGCAGCGACCTATGCTTCCGCTGCGGCCAGCCCGGCCACAAGGCGGCGCAGTGCTCCGCGGCGCCAAACTGCAGCCTCTGTACAGCTGCAGGGAGGCCCGCCGGGCACCGAGCGGGTGGAAAATCTTGTGGCGGCCCCGCCAACAAGAAGAGAAGAAGGGGTGCCAAGGCTGCGGGGGGCTCTTTACCCCCCCCTCAGTCTGGCAGCCCCTCGGTCGACTCCCGGCCTAGGACAGGTGTCGTGGAGGGAATGGACTGCGCATAAATGGCGCTGTTCCATTTCCTCCAGGGCAATATCAACCACTCTGCCAGAGCTCAGGATCTTTTGCTCCAGAGCATGGCAGAGTGGTCGATCCACGTGGCGGTGGTCGCCGAGCCGTATTTCGTCCCCCCCCGCGACAACTGGGTGGGTGACCTCGACGGCTTGGTGGCCATCATCGGCGGGGCTCTCGTCAGCCCGTCCCGGGGACACGGCTGGATAGCCGCCCTCGCGGACGGCGTTGGCGTGGTTGGGGCTTACTTTTCGCCCAACAAGAGCCTCGCCGACTTCGAGAACTTCCTTGTCGAGTTGGGTGCCGTCGTAGGCCGACTCCACCCTCGTCCTGTGCTGTTGCTGGGGGATCTCAACGCCAAGTCATCGGCGTGGGGATCCTCTGTGACCGATGCTAGAGGCGAGGCGCTGGAGGAGTGGCTGGTTACGACTGGCTTGGTCGTCCTGAACCGGGGTTCGGTTCACACGTGCGTGCGGCAGCGGGGCGGCTCTATAGTGGACGTCTCGTTCGCTAGCCCTGCTGTCGCGGGCCGTGTCCGCGACTGGCGTGTCGCCGTGGAGGTGGAGACGTTGTCGGATCACCGATACATCCGCTTCGACGTCTCCGCCCACACCGCCAGCGGCCGCAGTCCAGCGGCCCCGCGAATGGACGGCCCGCGCTGGGCGCGTAAGCGCATCGACAGGGAACTTCTCGAGGAGGCCGCTATTGTCCAGGCCTGGATCCGGGAGTCGACGACGAACGGACCCGTCGACGTCGAACAAGAGGCGCTGTGGTTCCGCGGGGCGATGACGCACATTTGCGACGCGTCCATGCCCCGGGTCCACACGCTGTCAGCAAGGCGCCAGGTGTACTGGTGGTCCGCCGAGATCGCAAGGCTACGTATAGCGTGCGTCGCGGCGAGGCGCCCGTACACCCATTATCGAAGACGACGTCGTCGGGTCCCTGACGAAGAAGCCGCGCTGTATGAGGTGTACCGCGCGGCTAAGCAGGCTCTGTGGCTGGCCATCGGCGATGCGAGATCGCGAGCCAGGGGGGAGATGCTGGAGACTCTCGACGGAGATCCGTGGGGGCGCCCCTATCGTGCGGTTCGAGGGAAACTGAGAGCCGCCGCGCCCCCACTCACCGAGAGCCTCCAGCCCGAGCTGTTGGAGGAGGTCGTAGCAGCCCTCTTCCCGGCGAGAGCGGAGCACACTCCGCCGCCGATGGCTATGCCCACAGCCGCAGAGCCTCCGGAGGAGGAACACGCCATCGACGTCCCAGAGGTGACACAGGCAGAGATGAGGGCAGCCGTGATGCGGCTCCGGGCCAAGAATGTGGCTCCGGGGCCTGACGGCATCCACGGCATTGCGCTGGCCCTCGCTCTGAAGGAGCTGGAGCCCCAGCTGAGAGGACTCTTCACCGCGTGTCTTGAGCAGGGCCGGTTTCCAACATTATGGAAGACCGGCCGGCTAGTCCTGCTCAAGAAGGCGGGGCGCCCTGCGGACTCGCCGTCCGCGTTCCGGCCCATTGTGCTGCTCGACGAGGTGGGCAAGATGTTTGAGCGAATTATCGCAACCCGCCTCGTCGGTCACTTGTGTACGGAAGGGCCGGACTTGAACGAGTGCCAGTTTGGCTTCAGGCACGGGCGCTCCACCATTCACGCGATCTCGCGGGTGAGAGTCCTGGCGGAGGAAACGGTGTCTCGGGGTGGGGTGGTGATGGCGGTGTCCTTAGACATTTCCAACGCCTTCAACACCCTGCCCTGGAGTTGTATCAGAGAGGCACTGCGCTTTCATCAAGTGCCTCTCTACCTCCGTCGCATCGTTGGGGCTTATCTGTCGGAGAGGTGTGTCACCTACGTGGGACGCGATGGCGGTCACCAGCACCCCATGTCGTGCGGTGTTCCGCAGGGATCGGTCGTCGGACCGCTCCTGTGGAACATCGGCTACGACTGGGTGCTGAGGGGTGAGCTCCAGCCGGGCGTGCAGCTGACGTGTTACGCTGACGACACGTTGGTCACGGCCCGGGGGAGCTCGCACAGGGAAGCAGCGTTGCTGGCGACGGCGGCGGTCTCACAAGTTGTGAGCCGCATTCGGCGCCTCGGCCTGGAGGTGGCCCTCAACAAGTCGGAGGCCATGGTGTTCCATGGTCCCCGACGGGCGCCGCCGCCGGGATCACACATTGTGGTCGGGGGGGTCCGCATCGCTGTCGAGCCTACCATGAAGTACCTAGGATTGGTGCTCGACAGCCGATGGGACTTTGGCCCCCACTTCCGGCGGCTTGCGCCCAAGTTGTTGGGCGCGGCCGGGGCGCTCTCAACGCTGCTTCCCAATCTGGGGGGCCCGAGCGCCACTTGCAGGCGGCTCTACGTGGGGATCGTGCGATCGATGGCCCTCTACGGGGCACCGATCTGGGCGGCTGACCTGACGGCCGGGAGCATCTCTGTCTTGCGTAAGCCACAGAGAGCTATGGCCGTCAGAGTCATTAGGGGATATCGCACGATCTCTTACGAGGCGGCTTGTGCACTGGCCGGATCCCCGCCCTGGGACCTGGAGGCGAAGGTCCTCGCGTCACTGTTCCGGTGGCGCGAGGAAATGCGGGCGCGGGGCGAACGACCGATGCAGCAACAATTGGAGCTGCGTCGGTCTCA